>JAWWMN010000095.1:4603382-4618052 GCA_035047745.1 Catamblyrhynchus diadema
CAGCAGGACAGCGAGGGACAGTGAGGGTCAGGGGGACAGCGAGGGACAGTGAGGGACAGCGAGGGACAGAGGGACAGCGAGGGACAGCGAGGGACAGTGAGGGTCAGGGGGACAGCGAGGGACAGTGAGGGTCAGGGGGACAGCGAGGGACAGAGGGACAGTGAGGGACAGCGAGGGACATGGGGCAGAGGGACAGCCAGGGACACGGGGCAGAGGGACAGCGAGGGACAGCCAGGGACACGGGGCAGAGGGACAGCCAGGGACAGAGGGACAGTGAGGGACAGCGAGGGACAGCCAGGGACACGGGGCAGAGGGACAGTAAGGGACATGGGGCACAGGGATGGTGAGGGACAGCAAGGGTCAGGGGGACAGCGAGGGACACGGGGCAGATGGACAGCACCTGCCACCTGGGCAAGCTCTCTGCCCCCTCGATGTGCCCCCTGCCCTCTGGATGCGCCCTCTGCCCCCTGGACCTTTTTCTCCTGGACATGTCCCCTGCTCCCTGGACGTGTCCCCAGCAACTGGACCTGCCCTCTGCTCCCTGGACAAGTTCTCTTCCTCCTGGACGTGCCCCGTGCCCCCTGGACGTGCTCTCTGCCCCCTGGACGTGTCCCCTGTCCCCTGGAGGTGCCCCCTGGATGTGCCCCCTGCCCTCTGGACATGTCCCATGACCCTTGGACAAGTTCTCTGCCCCCTGGACGTGCCCTCTGCCCCCAGCCATGTCCCCAGCCCCCTGCCCGTGCCCCCTGCCATACCCGGAATGCCAGGCTGCCGTTGGCGAAGGCACCGCCGGGGTCGGTGGCCGGGACCCCCCTGAGCTCGGCCGTCAGGGCCGTGTGGTTCAGGGTGCGGTTGAGGCTGTCCCAGGAGAACTCGGACAGGTCATAGGTGGGGTAGAAGAGCTCTCCCAAAGGTTTGGCCTCGCTGAACTCGAAGAGCTGCAGGGAAGGGAGGGGAGAGGGGCTGGGAACACCGGCAGGATGGGAGATTGTGCTGTGATCCAGGGAACGGGGCAGAGCTGCCTCAGCCAAGCAGCTCCGACACTTCCCTGGATGGGAATGGGAATGGAGGGGATTTCCCAGCTCCAGGGACATTCTGCACCCCAGCTGTCCCAGAGCAGCCCCTTGCCAGCAGTACCTTGGTGAACACCACGGCCGAGGAATAGACCACGCTGTCAGGAGGGTCGATCCAGACGGCCCCAGCAGGACTGGGTGACAGCAGCTGGGTCCAGTTGACCCTCAGGGCACTGCTGGGGCTCCGGGTGGCCACCAGGAGCACAGAAGGGGCCCCGATGCTGCTCCACACGTAGTGCAGGCTGTCCCCAGGCCCCACCGCCCGCACGTGCAGCAGGTTCACAGAGGAGCTGTTCCAGCCAGGGTTGTACTCCATGGACACCTGCGGGGCAGGGACAGGGCTGGGGGTGGCTCTGAGCCCTGCAGGACGACCCCAGCGTGACAGGAGGATGGGACATTGCAGCTGCCTCGGCTCCCGTGACTCTGCAGCCCTGGTGTTGCTCAACACGCTCGGTCAGCATTTCACAGCTTTGAGCTGCTTCCCATCCTAATGGCCCTTCCGTTCCACATCCCCTTCCCTTCCCCAGCCCCTTCTCATCCCACAGCCCCTTCTTTTCCCTCCCCACAGCCTCTTCCCTTCCCTTCTCTTCCCCAGCCCCTTCCCATCCCACAGCCCCTTCTTCTCCCACCCCACAGTCCCTTCTTTCCCAACCCACAGCCCCTTCCCATCCCACAGCCCCTTCCTTTCCCATCTCACATCCCCATCCCATCCCATCGCCCCTTCCCATCCCAATCGCCTTTCCAATCCCACGGCTATGCTGGTCCCACTGGATTAGGACAAAGGGACAGAGATGGGTGGCCCTGGGACATGTCGCTGCAGGACAGGGGGTGGCAGGGTCACCCAGGACAGAGCGAGGACTGGTTCATCTCCAGCCCCACGTGGGAGCCCCTTTTACCCCCAAACCCCGCAAGGTTGGAGCCCCAGCCCAGCCCCTGCTCCGGACAGGATCCTCCGAGAACACAAACTATCCCAAAAGTTTCTATCCCAAAAGTTTCCCTCCAGCACGAGCAAGAACTTCTTAACGCTGAGGGTGGCAGAGCTGCCCTGGGCGAGCACAGTGTCCCACCCGCACCCACCTGGATGTCCCTGGGTGGGTGACCCCGGTGTCCCGGCACTCCGAGATCCCAGGAGCGGACACGGGGGGGTCTCAGGCACCGCCGCAACGCGGGACGAGCTCTGAGCTCCGCACCCGGCCCCCCCAGCCCCGGTACCCCCGGTCGCGGTCTCCCCGATCCCGGTACCCCCGAGCCCCGCTCACCTTCCGGCCCCGCTCGGCCCCGGCCGCCGCCAGCAGCGCCAGCAGCGCCAGCCCCGCAGCGGCGGCCATGGCGCGACCGGCCCCGGCCACGGCACCGCCCCGGAACCGCCTTGGAACGGCCCCGGAACCGCCCCGGAACCGCCCGGGAACGGCCTCAGGACCGCCCCGGTATTGCCGCGGAACCGCCCCGGTACTGTCCCGGAACCGCCCCGGTACTGCCCCAGGACCGCCCCGGTACTTCCCTAGGACCGCCCCGGTACCTCCCTAGGACCGCCCCGGTACTGCCCCGGAACCGCCCCGGCACCTCCCTAGGACCGCCCCGCACGCTAAAGGAGCCCTTGTGAGTGCTGAGCGCCGCTGGGTGCGGGATGCGGATGGAGACAGGAACCGCTCGGGGTTTGCCGGTCTGCTTCGTGCCCCGTGTGCGCTGAGCCCCTTCCGTGCCCCAGGGCGGTAGAGACCCCCCGTGTCCATCATGCTGTGGAGTGGAGACCCCCCCTCCTTCATCACCTCATCCAGCAGAGACCCCCATCTCCCTCCTCCTCGGCACCTGAGACACCCTCATGTCCATTACCCCGTGGAGACCCCCACTCCTTCATCATCCCATCCAGCAGAGACCCCCCCCCATATCCATCATCCTATGGAGTGGAGACCCCCACTTCACTGTCAGGGCAGGGGAGACCCCCCCTCCTTCATCACCCCATCCAGCAGAGACCCCCAGATCAATCCAGCAGGACAAGGCAGACCCCACTTCATTCACCTCGTGGAGCTTCTGGACCCTTGGGGTCTCTGGAGCCTCACCCTTGGCCTCTGGAGCACCCCAGGGTCCCCTCACTGTCACTGCCCCATACTCTGGAGACCCTCAGAGACCCCCACCCTCAGCAGAGCCCCCCATTTCCATCCCCCAGGAGGGCAGTGGAGACCCCAATCCTTCAGGATCCCATACAGGGGAAACTCTCTCCCCCCATTCCCCGGGGCTCCAGAGACTCCCCAGACCACCCCAACATCCAGAAACCCCCCACCTTCACTGCCCCATACTTTGGAGACCCCCAAATCCCAGAGAGACCCCACCTCCACCCCCCAGGACACCAAAGACCCTCACCCTGCCCATATTTTTGTTGCCCCCTGAAGTGCAGCCCCCGTCCTTGGGCTCCCCAAAGCTCCTGGTGTTGGCACAGACCCCTCAGAGCCCCCAGCCCGGGGGGTTTTGCATCCCCCTCCATGAACAATCAGCCAAAAATTATTAATTTATTTAGAGATAAAGCTGAACCCCAAACCCTTTACAGATAAACCTGAACCCCAAACTCTGGAAACTCCTGGGGGAACCCAACACCTCCTCCACCCTGATCCCTGCTGGATCCCTGGGTGCTCAGAGCCCTCAAACCCGGGAGGTTTTGTACCCCCCTCCATGAACAATCAGCCAAAAATTATAAATTTATTTAGAGATAAACCTGAACCCCAAACCCTGGGAGCTCCTGGGGGAACCCAACACCTCCCTCCACCCTGATCCCTGCTGGATCCAGGGTGGCTCTGGGAAGCCACAAGGGTGAAAAATTCCTCAAGGATCAGAGGTGTCCAACCTGAAATAAAACTCAGGTTTTATTGCCTGTGGGGCAGGAAGAACAAAACTCCAGGGAAAGGAGGTTCCATGGGAGAATTCCACCATTTTTTGTTGATTTTAGGGATGGCAGGGGAACATTCCAGAGTTTTTCTTGGTTCTAGGGCTGGCAGGGGAACATTCCAGAATTTTTCTTGGTTCTAGAGTTGTCAAACAAGCATCTCATTGTTTTTGTTGGGTTTAGGATTGCCAGGGGAATATTCCAGAATTTTTCTTGGTTCTAGGGCTGTCAAACAAGCATCTCATTGTTTTTGTTGGGTTTAGGATTGCCAGGGGAGCATTCCACCATTTCTGTCAGTTCTAGGGCTGTCATGGGATCATTCCACTGTTTCTGTTGGTTCTAGGGTTGCCAGGGGAGTATTTAAGATATTTTTTTTTTTATTCTAGGGTTGCCATGGTAGAATTCCACGCCAGGGGAGCACTTCACCATTTAAAAAAAAAATAAATTCTAGGGCTGCCAGGGGAGCATTCCACCATTTTGGTTAGTTTTAGGATTTCCAGAAGAGCATTCCACCATTTCTGTGGCCTCTAGGGTCACCATAGGATCATTCCATCATTTTTGCCAATTCTAGGGTTGCCATGGGATCATCCCACTGGTTTTATTTGTTTCTAGGGTTGCCATGGTAGAAATTCCACCCTTTTTGCCAGTTCTGGAGTTGCCGGGGGGAATTCCACCCTTTTTGTTGGTTCTAGGATTTCCAGTGGAGCATTCCACTTTTTTTGGTTGGTTCTAGAGATACTAGAAGAGAATTCCACCTTTTTTTTCAGTTCTAGGATTTCCAGAGGAGCATTCCACCATTTCTGTGGGTTCTAGGGTCACAACAGGATCATTCCACCATTTCTGCCAATTCTTGGGTTGCCATGGGATCATTCCACTGTTTCTGTTTGTTCTAGGGTTGTCATGGGATCATTCCACCATTTCTAGGGTTGCCATGGGATCTTTCCACTGTTTCTGTTTGTTCTAGGGCTGCCATGGGCTCATCCCACTGGTTTTATTTGTTTCTAGGGTTGCCATGGTAGAATTCCACCCATTTTGCCAGTTCTGGAGTTGCCAGGGGGGCATTCCACCCTTTTATCAGTTCTAGGATTTCCAGAGGAACATTGCACCATTTCTGTGGGTTCTAGGGTCACCACAGGACCATTCCACCACTTTTGTTGGCTCTAGGGTTGCCAGAGAAACATTTCTCTAGTCCCACCCCTACCATGGCAGGGTCACCTTCCACTATCCCAGGGTGCTCCAAGCCCCATCCAACTTGGCTTTGGACACTTCCAAGGATGGGGCATCCATGGAATCATCTGTGCCAGGGACTCCCCACCCTGACAAGGAGCAATTTCTTCCCAGTATCCCATCTAACCCTGCCCTCTGGCAGTTTAAAACCATTTCAGAGTACAGAAGTCCAGGTGGGAAGCACTGAGTTACCCAAATTTACCAAGGTGGACCTTCAGATCAGAGACCTACATTTCTTTGGTCACACATGACCCCATTTATCACAGGAAATGCCACCAGAAGGTTCTGACCTGCTTCTCTCCAGCTGGGCCCTACTGGAAAGCACAGAACATCCCTTAGGAAGAAGGGATCAAAAAATGGGACATTACTGGGGGGGTTAAAACATCTGCTTGGAGGAGAAACCAAAGGGAACGAGGGAAGGGGGAGATGATGGAGGAGAAATGCCTGGAGAAGGGAGCAAGGGATGTTACATCCATCAGCTATGCCAGGAAAAGTCATTTCCTCCCCATGCAAACTCTCAAGGGCATTATAAAAGTAAGGGATCAGGACCTGGGAGGGAAATGGCCCTAAAAGAAAAGGGACACCTGCCTGGAGATCCTGGAAATCATTTCTGAGGGGAAATGGCACTAAAAAAGAAGAGACACCTGCCTGGAGATCATCTCTGAGGGGAAATGGCCCTAAAAGAAAAGAGACACCTGCCTGGAGATCCTGGAGATCATCTCTGAGGGGAAATGGCACTAAAAGAAAAGAGACACCTGCCTGGAGATCCTGGAAATCATTTCTGAGGGGAAATGGCACCAAAAGAAA
Organism: Catamblyrhynchus diadema; assembly: GCA_035047745.1. Classification (NCBI taxonomy): domain Eukaryota; kingdom Metazoa; phylum Chordata; class Aves; order Passeriformes; family Thraupidae; genus Catamblyrhynchus; species Catamblyrhynchus diadema. The sequence goes on from JAWWMN010000095.1 coordinate 4,609,368, forward strand.
AGAGACACCTGCCTGGAGATCCTCTCTGAGGGGAAATGGCCCTAAAAGAAAAGAGACACCTGCCTGGAGATCATCTCTGAGGGAAATGGCCCTAAAAGAAAAGAGACACCTGCCTGGAGATCATCTCTGAGCGGAAATGGTGCCAAAAGAAAAGAGACACCTGCCTGGAGATCCTGGAGATCATTTCTGAGGGGAAATGGCACTAAAAGAAAAGAGACACCTGCCTGGAGATCATCTCTGCCGGGACTCGAACCCGGAACCTCTGGATTAGAAGTCCAGCGCGCTCGTCCATTGCGCCACAGAGACCTCACCGTGAGGGGAGCGTCGGCTCCAGAACTGAAAAATCCACAGCGCCCGCAGGTTCTGGTGCCCATCGACACCTCCCTGGCATAGCAGCACCTCCAGAGTGCCCTCCCTGCACAGGGACAGGCAGGAATAATCCCAGGGATGATCCATCTCTCGCTTGGCAGCAGGGATGCAGCAAAAAGCTGGATGCAGGCTGGTATCCGCCTCTCTGGCAACCTTTCCGCAGCATCCCCGGTGCTCTGGGCAGAGCTAAATCCTGGAGCAGAGTTCCTCGCTGCATCTCAGCAGCATCACAGCATCCTCCTCGCTGCAGAAGCCGAGGGATAAAGATGAAAGAGGATTTAGCTCAATGGTGAGGGGAGCTCGGCTTGTCGGGGTGAAATAACGGCGAGAACCTGAGGTTTGAGCAGAGGAATGAAAGGGAAAGCAGCTACCGTGGGTTTCCTTTCAGCAAGCTGTCAATCAGGGCTTTAATGAAGAAACATTTGTGCCTCTTCTGTAGGGGAAAAAATGAAGACAGATGTCAAAACAACAGGAAAGGTCCATTTACAGCCACTGACCTATTAACAATGGATCAAACTCTGGCACGGAGTCGTCGCTGGGAATTCGGAATCCCCGAAAGGAACAAATTTCAGACTGGGAACGGCACATTTGGAATGCTTGAATGGAACAAATTTCAGGCTGTTTTTTGCTCCCAAACACGCCCTCGATTCCTGTGAAAGGGGAGATGTTAAGTGCAATCCCAGAAGAGGAATTCCCTGACACAGAGAGCTTTTGCCTCGAGGTCAGTGTGACCTGAAGGTCCAAGCTCAGGCAGTTCTTCCTGGGGGAGAACAGCCCAGAGCAGAAATAAAGAGGAGATTCACCCCCTGTCAGAATTGAGGATAAATCTCAGAACCTCAAAATTGAGGATAAACCCCCCCAATTCCCATGAAAGGGAAGATGTTAAGTGCAATCCAAGAGGAGCAATTCCCTGACACAGGGAACTTTTGCTTTGAGGTCAGTGTGTGACCTGAAGGTCGAAGCTCAGGCAGCTCCTCCTGGCAGAGAACAACCCAGAGTAGGAATAAAAAGGAGATTCACCCCCCAGTGGAACCAGGACCTCAAAATTGAGGATAAACCCCACCCCCAATTCCCATGGAAGGGGAGATGTTAAGTGCAATCCCAGAAAAGGAATTCCCTGACACAGGGAGCTTCTGCCTGGAGGTCAGTGTGACCTGAAGCTCAGGCAGCTCTTCCTGGGGGAGAACAGCCCAGAGCAGGAATAAAGAGGAGATTCATGCCCCAGTGGAACCAGAATTGAGGTTAACTCCCCCCAAACACCCGTGTTTAGATGGTGAAGATCACACCAGGTGTGTTCCACCTGCACAGAACAAGCTCCTGCTGCATCACTGCTTTTCTCAGTGCCTGCCCTTCCTGCCTCAGGCTGGGGCACCTCTGTGCTCATGACTAAAATCCCATTCTGTGTCAAATTCTCCCTTGAGGGCTGGAAAAGACCTGACTTCTGCCCAAAGTGAGCTGAGAAGTTATGTGGTGCTGAAGAGGAGAGGCACAGCACTGAAAACCTCAGCACACCTAATGCAAACCCAAAGGATTTGGAGATCCTTTTACCCATGGAAAGCTTTACGGTGGTCTTGACAAGTAAAATCCACCTTGGAGTGGTGGGAAAGAAGGCAGGGGTTGAACTTCTATCAGAAAAACCCTTCCTGCTGCAAAAGATAACCCAGTGAATTAATAATTCTTGAAATAAATCCCTCTGTGAACCAACTGTGATCACACTGGGACCTGGAGAAAACTCAAAGTCTAGAAACCACCCATCTGCAGGGTGACCAAAGGCTGCGTTTAAAAATGTCATAGAAAAAAAATAAATCTTAAAGGTAAAAAGCTCTAAAGGATGAGCAAAATCTCCCACAGGCTGTGACTGTGTGCTCCTCCTGGGGGATGAAGACACCAGCTTTCAATATCATTTTGGGAGGCTGCACCTCAAGAGCGCCTGCTTTGAAGTCAGCAGCAAGCAGAAAATCTGGAGAGATGATTAATGAAATAGCAGAAACTCTCAGGAGAATGGCTGTGGCTCTCTGGGCCGCCACATCCCTGGAATCAGAGGTTTGAAGGAATTCCTCCTGCCTGGAGCTCCCCTCAGCCCTAATTGCACCAAACTCAGCAAAGAAGCAGGAGTTTGAGCTGATGAAAATGCCACATTTCTGTCAGGGGAAGTGTGGGGAAAACCAGGAGCTGCAGAGGAGCAGCAGCACTGCCAGGACAACACCAGAGCCTCATCCTCATCTTCATCCCAACACGCAGCTCTGGAGGCCTAGGAGCCTTTCTGTACCTTCAACAAGCCTTCAGTCTTCCCTGAGCTCTCAACTGCCCCTTTGCTCCTTGGAGATGTGGCAAATTTGGGAAGCAGAGGCTGGAGGGAGCAGCACAGGTGCCACCAGGTTGGTTTTGGTGCATCCCATTCTGTGGGAAGAGCACGTCCTGAGGCAGGAGAACATCTCTGTGAAATGTGTCAGGAGTTAAAAAATGTGTCAGGAGTTAAAAAGCTGTCCCCCAGCTCATCCTCCCAGCCTCAAATCATTTCCCACAGACAGCAGGAACATGAGCCACAAGCAAGGATGCAGTGGCCCAGGGTGAACCCAGAGAATTTACCACCTCATAAACGGCTGGGAAAGGCCTTTGGGCAGACAAAACTCTGAGCAATTTGGTGACTGATGGAGCTTTCAGATCCACCACACCTAAAGCTGCTCCAGGGCAGCATCACCAGTGCTGGGAGATCCAGAAATCCTGTGTACACTGAAAGAAACAGCAACAGAAAAACCCTACAGAAATCCCTACAGAAAAACCCTACAGAAATCCCTACAGAGCTGGGACTGCTTTGTGGTTTCCAGAGAAAGGTTTTACAGTACATATAAATATATAAATATAGACAGTAAATATAAAGATATATTTACATATTATAAATACAATATATAATTATATATATTATATAATATGATATAAACTATAAATGCAACCACCCAATTCCCCAATAAAACCTTCTCCAAGAGCCACCAAACTGTGTGACTTGAGGCCAAAAATCCACTTACACCTGTGAGATGGTGCAGGCTCTTTCAAAAATCCTTACAATAGGTAAATTCTTTTTTTTTTTTCTAAATTTGTAATGCCTTTTTCTTCCTTTGCAAGCCATTTCAGCAACACCCAAAAGGCAGCCAGGTGTCTTGTTCTTGGTTTTATCACACATATTTTCAAACCCTCCAGTGCCTGAGCCTTGTTTGGTCTGTAGGATTGGGTTCATCTAAAAAACACTTACTAGGAAATCCAAAATTTTGCTCCCCTAAAATGATCACACAGACACAATTTTGGGAGGTTTTGCCATGGGCTGGCATCGGTGGTTGTGCCAAACTTGCTGGGTAAGTGGCTGATTTTCCTGATTTTTAGTTTGCTGAGCTTTCAGTTAAAATACAGCGTGTGGTCTTTTGAAAAGCAGCTCAAGTACCAAAGAAAAATTATTTTTTTTGCTGGCCATCAATCCCCAGAGGGGATATTTTTGCATCCCAGGTTGAAGCAAAAACCATCAGGGAGAAAAGGAGTGGAGAGAGGCTGTGATGATCCTGGGGAGAACGCTGAATAAACTGGAAAATTATAAATGGGCACTGGCCTTGATTATGGAATTGAGGGATGGTTTGGGTGGAAAGGGATCCAGGGTGATCCTCTGGGTGGGAAGGGATCCAGGATCATCCTCTGGGTGGGAAAATATGCAGGGTGATTCTTTGGGTAGGAAGAGATCCAGGATGATCCTTTGGATGGGATAAGTTCCAGGATCATCCTCTGGGTAGGAAGGGATCCAGGACGACCCTTTGAGCAGGAAGGGATCCAGGATGATCCTTTGGGTGGGAAAAGATCCAGGATCACCCTTTGGGTGGGAAGGGATCCAGGATCATCCTCTGGGTGGGAAAAGATCCAGGGTGATTCTTTGGGTAGGAAGAGATCCAGGATGATCCTTTGGATGGGAAGGGATCCGGGACGATCCTTTGGGTGGGAAGGGATCCCCCATGCCAGGGACACCTTCCACCATCCCAGGTTGCTCCAAGCCCCATCCAGGCTGACCCTGGACCCTTCCAGAGATGAGGCACCCCTGGAACAAGCCGTTCCGAGCCCTCTCCGCCCTCACAGGGAGGAATTTCCTCCCAAAACCTCCCCTCCCGTTTAAAGCCGTTCCCTTTGTCCCAGACCCCATGCCTTTTCCAAACTCCCTCTCCAGCGCTCTTGGAGCCCCTTTAGGCACTGGAAAATAATTCCCTTCCATCCTCCGCCTCCTCCTCCCCTCAGCATTTCAGCTTTTGAATGTTTTCCTTACAAAATTCCCCTCGCTCGGGCGCTTTTTCCGTCCCCTCACGGCCCGTCCCGCGCAGGCCGCGCCTCACCCTCAGGGCTCGCTGCGGGGCCGGCGCCGCTCCGGCCGCTGCTCCTCGGTGTTCCCGGGCTTAGTTCACGGTGCCCCCGGTGTTCCCGGTGCTTCCCGGGCTTGGTTCACGGTGTTTCCCGGTGTTCCTGGTGCTTCCCGAAGTTGTTTCTCGGTGTTCCTGGGGTTGTTCCCCGGTGTTTCCCGGCGCTTCTCGGTGTTCCTGGGGTTCCCGGGGTTGTTACCCGGTGTTCCCGGTGTTTCCCAATATTCCCCTGGGTTGTTTCCCGTTGTTGTTCCCCGGTGTTCCCCTGGGTTGTTTCCCGATATAGTTCCCGGTGCTTCCTGGAGTTGTTTCCCGATGTTTCCCCATGTTCCCGGTGTAGTTCCCCGGTGTAGTTCCCCTGGGTTGATCCCAGTAAAGTTCCCCAGAGTTGTTCCCCGGTGTTCTCGGTGCAGTTCCCGGTGCAGCTCCTCGGTGCTGTTCCCGGTGTTATTCCCCGGTAGAGTTCCCCAGAGCAGTTCCCGGAGCAGGACGCGGCCCGCGGGCTCCCGGCGGCTCCAGGCCCGGCCGTGCCCCGTCCCGGTCCCGCCCCGCTCCTTTGTGCCGCCGTCCGGCCCTTTCCGCCGGGCCCGGCCGGGTTTCCATGGGGACGGGGCCGGCCCGGACAAAGGGCCGGGGGAGCGGGGCCGGCCCGAGGGAGGAGCCGCTGGGATCTACTGGGGGATACTGGAATCTGTTGGGATCGGATAGGAGTTGTTAGATCTGCTGGGATCCACTGGGGGATACTGGGATCTACTGGGATTGGATAGAAGCTGTTGGGATCTCCTAGGATCTGCTGGGGGACAGCGGGACCCACTGGGATCAGATAGGGGCTGTTGGGATCTGCTGGGACCCACTGGGGGATACTGGGATCCACTGGGCGAAGCTGGGATCCTCTGGGCAATGCTGGGATCCACCGGAAGATGCTGGAATCCACTGGGGAATGTGGGGATCCACTGGGATCTGAGAGGAGCTCTCAGGATCCACTGGGATTCACTGGGAGATGCTGGGATCTGAGATGAGCTCTTGGGACCCGCTGGGATCCACTGGGGGGTGCGGGGGATCCATTGGGAGGGTTTTTTTACCTCCTCCAATTGCCATAAAAAATGGAGGTTTGGGATTTTTTTTCCCCTTTGTTTCCTGGAAAAACTCAAGATTCTCCAATTCCCAGGGAAAACAGGGATTGGGGGATTTATTCCAAGTCTAAAACTCCCATCTGCTGAGTGTGGGGCACATCCAACCCCACTCAGGGATGAGCCAATAATATAAATTAGATAATAATAGAAATTATATAAAAATATAAATTATATAATAAGGGAATATAATAAGGGAATATATGATATATAATATAAGGGAATACATTAGATATAATAATATAATATGTAATTTATTATGTAATATATGACATATATGTAATATATATTATATAACATATATAATATTATATAGACTATTTTATAATATATCATAATATTATATAATATTAAAATATATTATATATATAGGAATATAATATGATATGATATAATATGATATAATATGGAATATATGATATATATTATAAGGGAATATAAACCAGGCTGGGACGAAACTGGTGCCTTTAATGATGAGATTTCTGAATTTCTCACCTGCTGACCCCAGAGCTTTGTGCCAAGTCAATATTTACTCCTGCTCTGCAAACTCAGGCAGTTTGGGGTGCTCTGGATGTGATCATCAAGCCTTGCTGACAGCTCAATTTATCACTGAGCAGGTTTTGGAGTTTGGACTGGGCAGAATTTCCCCCCTCGTCGTTGGCTGTGTTTTATTCCCGCTGAAAAATCTCCGTGGAAATTCCCAGCGACAGCAAAATTCCCTTTGCATTCCTGCTGCACACTCAGGCAGCCAAGCAAGGCTGTAAATAATTGAGGACCCATCATTTTCCCTTTGCAGTCCTCACCAGAACCAGCCTGCTTTGCTCTCAACAGCAAATATTTAGTGAGGTAATCAATCCAAGGGGAAAAAAAAATCTTAATTTGGATAAGAAAATTCAATGTTTTTTCCCCCAGATCTTCTGTCTGATTATCTCTGGCATCCATCCTGCTGTTCTCAGGGTAGGTGCTGTAGCAGGAGATAATTATGAGGATCCCAATTAACTGCAGCTAATGCTTCTTATTAGCATTTTGCTGGGGCTTGTGGAGTTTTTCAGCTGAAACAGATAAACAAGCTCAAACATTCTCATAGGAAAGCTCAGACAAAAACAGAAACAAAGAGCCACTGAGGGAAAACCCAGAGCAGCTCTGGCTGGAAATCTCACAGTTCACAGCTCCAAATTATCCATATCTGGGGTTTTTATTTGGTGGGTTTTTGGGGAGCTGCAGGGTGGGAAGATTCCAATTTGTGGCCAAATTCCAGCTCAGGAACTCCTGTCCTTGGCCTCACCTGCCCCAGGTGTGCTCCCACAGGAGCCAAGCAGTTCACAGCTCCAAATTATCCATATTTGGTTTTTTTCTTTGTGGGTGTTTGTGGACAAATTCCATCTCAAGAACTCCTGTCCCTGGCCTCACCTGGCTCAGGTGTGCTCCCACAGGAACCAGGCAGTTCACAGCTCCAAATTTGGATTTTTGCTCCATATTTGGGTTTTTTTTAATGGGTATTTGGGGAGCTGCAGGGTGGGAAGATTCCAATTTGTGGACAAATTCCATCTCAGGAACTCCTGTCCCTGGGGCTCACATTCCCCAGGTGTGCTCCCACAGGAACCAAGCAGTTCACAGCTCCAAATTTGGATTTTTGCTGCATATTTGGTTTTTTTTTTTTTTTTTTTTTTGGTGGGTATTTGGGGAGCTGCAGGGTGGGAAGATTCCAGAAGTCTCTTTAATAACAGCAGAGCCTGGTGTGGGATTTGCTCAGGGGAATCCCAGATCCTGAATTCAGGGGGTTCCCCAGCACATCCAGGCCCTGGGACATCCTCCCACCAAATCCCGGGGGGCACATCCCAAATGCCAGAAACCTCTTCAGCTGCTGCCTTGAGAAGGCTGAGCTAGAGCAGAGACCAGACAGAGTTAATTAATAAGGGAGGGATTTATTAAAAGGCCTCAATGGATCCACCTTGGGCAGCACAATTTTTATGAACTTTAATACGAGCAGAGCCTGGTGTGTGCTCCAGGCAGGGCCAGAGCCCATTCCAGAGCTGGGGATGGACTCCTGGAGCCCTTTCCTTCCTCTTCTGCTCCCCTCTGAAGTCCCATTAATGTGGGATTTAACCTCAATGGGAATGCAGGAATCCCAGATCCTGAATTCAGGGGGTTCCCCAGCACATCCAGGCCCTGGGACATCCTCCCACCAAACCCTGGGCACATCCAAGCTCCCAAAAACCTCTTCAGCTGCTGCCTTGAGAAGGCTGAGCTAAAACAGAGACCAGGCAGAGTTAATTAATAAAATAGGAATTTATTCGGATTTATTTGTGAATCCCTCTATAAAATCCTACAGCGGGTTTTGTGACCAAGCCACACCATCCTATTTTTGATACCTGTTGGCTCTGCAGGCCCCCAGCTCACCCCCAGTTCCTCAGGGCAGTGATTTGGGTCATTTTCCTGCATTTGTCCTCCTTTCCAGGAGTTTCTCAGATGCTCCAGGGGCACAGCATTTGTCAAAGCCTAGAAAAATGCAGCATTTCCCCCTAAAATATTATAAAAATATAATATAATAACATATATCCTATATGATATATAACATATAACATTAACATATAATATATAATATAAATATATTATAGATATTATAAATTATATATTTTATATTATATATAATATACATTATACATTATACATTATACATTATATATTATATATTATATATTACATATTATATATTATATATTACATATTACATATAATAAATAAAAATACAATTATATATAAATTGAAATATATAAATATAAATGTATGAAAATGTA
>JAWWMN010000095.1:4647283-4662685 GCA_035047745.1 Catamblyrhynchus diadema
AAAACCTCAAAGTTGGGGAAAATGAGGTAAAATCCCAAAGTTGGGGGAAATGAGGTAAAATCCCACAGTTGGGGAAAAGGGGGTAAAACCCCACAGCTGGGGAAAAATGGGGTAAAATCCCACAGCTGGGGAAAAATGGGGTGAAATCCCAACTGGAGGTAAAACCCCGGAGCTGGGGAAAAAGGAGGTAAAACCTCAAAGTTGGGGAAAATGAGGTAAAACCCCACAGTTGGAGAAAAATGGGGTGAAATCCCACAGTTGGGGAAAAATGGGGTGAAATCCCACAGCTGGGGAAAAATGGGGTAAAATCCCAACTGGAGGTAAAACCCTGGAGCTGGGGAAAAAGGAGGTAAAACCTCAAAGTTGGGGAAAATGAGGTAAAATCCCAAAGTTGGGGGAAATGAGGTAAAATCCCACAGTTGGGGAAATGGGGTAAAATGCCACAGTTGGGGATAAATTGGTTAAAACCCCAACTCAAGGTAAAACCTCAAAGTTGGGGAAAAATTATGTCAAATCCCAGCTCCAGGTAAAACCCCACAGTTGGGGAAAAATGAAATAAAATCCCACAGTTGGGGAAAATGAGGTAAAACCCCAAAGCTGGGAAAAATGAGGTAAAACCCCAGCTCCAGGTAAAACCCCACAGTTGGGAAAAAAATGAAATAAAACCCCACAGTTGGGGAAAAATTATGTAAAACCCCACAGCTGGGGAAAAAGGAGGTAAAACCCCAACTTGAGGTAAAACCCCAAAGCTGGGGGTGGTGGCACTGAGCTTGGGCACTGAGCTGGGGTGGTGGCACTGGGTTGGGGTGGTGGCTGGGGTGGTGGCACTGAGCTGGGGTGGTGGCACTGAGCTGGGGTGGTGGCACTGGGTTGGGGTGGTGGCTGTGGTGATGGCACTCAGCTGGGGTGGTGACACTGCCCCCAACGTCCCTTTTGTCCCCAGCCCTGCGGGATAACAGGATCCAGCTGGAGAGATCCACCCCCAACGAGCTGACCATCAGCATCAGCGACGTGGTGCTGGCCGACGAGGGCGAGTACACCTGCTCCATCTTCACCATGCCCGTGAGGACAGCCAAGGCCCTGGTCACCGTGCTGGGTAGGACATGGGCACAGCCCTAAATGTGCCATCCTTGATGAAAGATTGCCCACTGTGCCTAAAGTCCAGGCTGTGCCACCCTGGCTGAAAGATTTCTCACTGTTCCCAAAGTCCAGGCTGTGCCACCCTGGCTGAAAGATTTCTCACTGTTCCCAAAGTCCAGGCTGTGCCACCCTTGTTAAAAGATTTCCCTCTGTGCCTAAAGTCCAGACTGTTCCTAAAATCCAGACTGTGCCACCCTTGTTAAAGGATTTCCCTCTTTTCCTAAAGTCCAGGCTGTCCCTAAAGTCCAGACTCTGCCACCTTTGCTAAAAGGTGTCCCACTGTTCCTAAAGTCCAGGCTGTGCCTCAAGTCCAGGCTGTGCCACCCTGGCTAAAAGATTTCCTTCCCTCTTTTCCTAAAGTCCAGACTATGCCCAAAGTCCAGACTGTGCCACTCTTGCTGAAAGATTGCCCACTGTGCCTAAAATCCAGACTGTGACACCCTGGCTGAATGACTTCCCTCTTTTCCTAAAGTCCAGACCATGCCCCCTGGCTAAAAGATTTCCCTCTTTTCTGAAGTCCAGGCTGTGCCACCCTGGCTAAAAGATTTCCCTCTTTTCCTAATGTCGAGGCTGTGCCACCCTGGCTAAAAGATTTCCCAGTGCCAGGGCAAGGTTTTGGAGTACCAGGTGCAGGATTTGGGGTTCCAGGAGCAGAATTTGGGATGCCAGGTGTAGGATTTGGAGTGCCAGGGGAAGGATTTGGGTTTCCAGGGAAAGGATTTGGGATGCCAGGGGAAGTTTTTGGAGCACCAGGTGCAGGATTTGGGGTCCCAGGTGCAGGATTTGGGGTCCCAGGGGCAGGATTTGGGATGCCAGGACAGGATTTGGAGTACCAGGTGCAGGATTGGGGGTTCCAAGGACAGGATTTAGGATTCTGGGGACAGGATTTGGGATACCAGGGGAAGGATTTGGGATGCCAGGGCAGGATTTGGGATACCAGGGGAAGGATTTGGGATGCCAGGACAGGATTTGGGATGCCAAGAGCAGGATTTGGGATGCCAGGTGCAGGATTTGGGATCCCAGGTGCAGGATTTGGGATCCCAGGTGCAGGATTTGGGGTTCCAGGGGCAGGATTTGGGGTTCCAGGGGCAGGATTTGGGGTTCCAGGTGCAGGATTTGGGATACCAGGGCATGATTTGCGATGCCAAGGGCAGCATTTCCCTGAGGAAAGGATTCCACACCCGCCATGAGCAGGTCCCAGACCCCATCACCCGCCTGCACGTCACACCTTGCGGTGGCACTGCCCGCTCAGATTTGTCTCCGTTTATTTTTGTCTCCTCCTCCAGGAATCCCGCAGAAGCCCCAAATCTTCGGCCACGAGCAGCCCATCGATGAGGAGAAGGTGGCGCGGCTCATCTGCCGCTCGTCCGGCAGCAAACCCGCGGCGCAGCTGCGCTGGAGGAAGGGCAACAGGGACATCAAGGGTGGGTGGCGCTGTCCGGGGGTGGGGACAGCGCGGGGACCCCGCGGGGGGACAGGGGACTCTTGGGAGCGGAGGGTGGGGCTGATTGCACTTCGAGAGTGATTTGTGGGGTGCGTGAACGGCGCTGTGGGAGGGGGGGGGGGTTTAGGAGGGTGTTTGGTTATAGAGCAAGGGGAGTCGCGGGTTTCTTTGTTGGGAGGTAATATATAATTATATTATTATATATGTAATAGATAAAATATATTTTAATCTATGTATAATGAAATATATAATATGATATATATCATATATAAAAATACGATATATATTTTTATATATGATATATAAAATAATTTATATGTATTATATATATAATAATATATAATGCAGTATAAAATATATAAATAATTATATATCTAATTATATTTATTACATATAATAATATATAATTTTATATATTATATATAATGAAATATAAAGTCATAAAGTATGATTATATAATATAGGTATATGTTACATTATGCTATATTGATAATATAATATATAATAATATATAATTATATAATCTACAGTATAATTGCATATTATATTATGTTATATTATATTATATTATATTATATTAATTCTATTCTATTCTATTCCTATATATTAATACATATTGTATAATATATAATATATAACCTTCTAAACTAATACAATTTTCTAGACTAATCTATGTTTATGATTTTTCTGCTTAATGTATTGTATTTTTACAATTATAATACAGTTGTACTGCAGTTTTAATACAATTATAATGCACTGTATTATAATACATAATTAATATGTAATATGTAATATAGTTATAATACAATTGGTTATAATACAATTATAATGCAGTTATAATGCAGTTATAATGCACTATATTATAATACATAATTAATATGTAATATATAATATAGTTATAATACAGTTGGTTAAAATACAATTATAATACAGTTGTAATTCAGTTATTATGTAATTATAATACAATTATAATGCATTTATAATACAGTTATAATTTCATTATAATACAACCACAATAACATTTTTACAATATTCACATCAGTCCAACCTTCTCCTACAGCTGCAGCTCAAACCCTTCAGTGGAAATTTCTATTTTCCCCTTCCCCCAGGCAGGGCTGTCCCCTGCTCAGTGTGCCATCTGTCACTGTCCCCACAGACTCGGGCACCGAGGTGGTGGAGGACCCCAATGGCAAGACCTTCACGGTGACCAGCAGGGTGGAGTTCCGTGTCACCAAGGAGGACAACGAGGTCGAGGTCACCTGCACCGTGGACCACGAGTCCCTGCAGAACTCAGAGAGGTCCACCACGCAGAAGCTGCAGGTCCACTGTACGTGGGGGGGACGTCTGGGGTGGGGTGCAGCTTCAGGGGACACCACACAGGTGCCCTGGTGTGCTCATGGACACGTGGACATCGTGGTCCTGTCACACATGGGGCACGGTGACACTTCCCCTGCATGGTGACACACGCGTCCTCAGCTTCCCACCCGTCCCCAAATCCTGCTTGTCCCCATCTCCCAGGGATTTGTCCCTGCTCCTCCCACCCCTGTCCCCAAATCCTGCTTGTCCCCATCTCCCAGGGATTTGTTCCTGCTCCACTTCCCACCCCTGTCCCCAAATCCTGCTTGTCCCCATCTCCCAGGGATTTGTCCCTGCTCCACTTCCCACCCCTGTCCCCAAATCCTGCTTGTCCCCATCTCCCAGGGATTTGTCCCTGCTCCAATTCCCACCCCTGTCCCCATTCCCCTGTCCCTGTTCCGTGTGCTGCTGATGAGGTGGGGGACATGGGAGCACCCCCTGAGTGCTGTCCCCACCCCTGGGTCTTGTCATCCCTCAGCTCTGCACACCCAGAATTGGCCCAGGTGCAGGATTTGGGGTGCCAGGTGCAGGATTAGGGGCACCAAGGCAGGATTTGGGGTTCTAGTGCAGGATTTGTGATCCCAGGTGCAGGATTTGGGGTGCCAGGAGCAGAATTTGGGGCACCAAGGCAGGATTTGGGGCACCAAGGCAGGATTTGGGATCCCAGGTGCAGGATTTGGGGCACCAAGGCAGGATTTGTGATCCCAGGTGCAGGATTTGGGGTGCCAGGAGCAGGATTTGGGATCACAGGTGCAGGATTTGGGATCCGAGGTGCAGGATTTGGGGCACCAAGGCAGGATTTGGGATCCCAGGTGCAGGATTTGGTGTGCCAGGAGCAGGATTTGGGATCGCAGGTGCAGGATTTGGATCGCAGGTGCAGGATTTGGGGCACCAAGGCAGGATTTGGGGCACCAAGGCAGGATTTGGGATCGCAGGTGCAGGATTTGGGATCGCAGGTGCAGGATTTGGGGTGCCAGGCCCTCACCCCACTGTTCTCTCCCCCTTTTCCAGACAAGCCCACGGCGAAGATCGAGCCGCACCCGCAGTACCCACGGGAGGGGGAGAAGCTGCAGCTGCAATGTGACGGGCAGGGCAACCCCATGTAAGGCCTTCCTCCCCTCCCTCCTCCTCCTCAGGGCCTCCCCTGCCTCTGCCAGGTCCCACATCCCACCCCAGGAGGTGCTGGCTGCGTTTGGGGTGTCCCTGTCCTGGGGGGTCCCATGAGAGCTCCTTGTCCTCTCCTGGAGCAGCAGATCCATCCTGACTCGTCCCTAAATTAAACATTTCCCCCTTTGTGTCCTGGGACATCCTCAAGGAGCTGGAACTGGATGGATTTAAAAGGAATAAAGTGAATTTTTCTTGAAATGCCATCAAAAGCCACACCCTGGCAGTGCCCAGATGGCTCCAAGATGGAAGAAAAAAGGGCTTGGTCACGAGATCTCACATTTTAATAAGTTTTAGTCTAGTTTATAAGTTTTAGTCTGGTTTGTAAGTTTTAGTCCAGTTTATAAGTTTTATTTTAGTTAATTTGCATATAGGGGTTAACTCCAATTAAGAGCTTCAAATGATGAAGTTTCATCCTCCTTCCTTGCCTCTTTTCACGTTGTTTATGATTTGGGCCTGGAGTTTGAAGAGATTGGCCTTGAGTCTCCAGCTAGAATAGGATTGTTTTGTGAAAAGATCCTAATAACACTTAATATAAAGCTAAAGAGAGCCCAGGGTATCAGTTTATGCCCATCCTTTTCCTGTAGGATTTTATCTTCCCCACCCTATAAAAAGATCCCAGAGACATTAATATAAAGCTTAACAGAAAACCAGAACAGAAAACCCCCAAAGTATCAGAAAAACCCCAAGGAATCAGTTTATCCCCATTCCTATATGATTTTATCTTCCCCACCCTATAAAAGATCCCAGTGACATTAATATAAAGCTAAACAGCAAAATAGAAAAACTTTAAACCCAGGGTATCGGTTTATCCCCATCCCATTCCTATAGGATTTTATCTTCCCCACCCTGTAAAAATATCCCAATAACATTAATATTAAGCTGAACAGAAAACCCCAGGGTATCACTTTATACCCATCCCATTCCTATAGGATTTTATCTTCCCCACCCTATAAATAGATCCCAATAACATTAATATTAAGCTGAACAGAAAACCCCAAGGAATCAGTTTATCCCCATCCTGTTCCTATAGGATTTAGTCTTCCCCACCCTATAAAAGATCCCAGCGACATTAATATAAAACTAAACAGAGAAACCCCAAGGTATCAGTTTATCCCCATCCTGTTCCTATAGGATTTTTCCCCCACCCTATAAAAGATCCCATCCCATTAACCAAAGCTGCCCAGGAAAGCAGGGCCATGGATTCCCAAGGCCTGGTTTTGTGCCCAGCCCGCAGGAATTCCTCTGGGAGAAGGAGGGCAGCGACGCTCCCCTGCAGCTCAGCTCCGACAGCGTCCTCATCTTCCCCTTCCTCAACAAGAGTGACAGTGGCACCTACGTGTGCACGGCCACCAGCTCCATGGGCAGCGTGGTGGCCAAGTACAACCTGGACGTCAGCGGTGAGTGTGGCCCTGGTGGCACCGGGCCGCTGCCCCTTGGGTGCCCAAAATGTGTCACCATGTCACCTGTGTGCCCAAAACGTGTCACCGTGTCATCCCTGTCACCTGTGGGTGAGGGCACTGCATCCTGTGTGCCCAAAAAGTGTCACTGTGTCACCTGTGTACAGGGCACTGCATCCTGTGTGCCCAAAAAGTGTCACCTGTGTACAGGAGACACTGCATCCTGTGTGCCCAAAAAGTGTCACCATGTCACCTGTGTACAGGGGGCACTGCATCCTGTGTGCCCAAAAAGTGTCACTGTGTCACCTGTGCACAGGGGACACTGCATCCTGTGTGCCCAAAAAGTGTCACCTGTGTACAGGAGACACTGCATCCTGTGTGCCCAAAATGTGTCACTGTGTCATCCCTGTCACCTGTGGGTGAGGGCACTGCATCCTGTGTGCCCAAAAAGTGTCACTGTGTCACTGTGTCACATGTGGGTGAGAGCACTGCATCCTGTGTGCCCAAAAAGTGTCACCGTGGCACTGTGCACAGGGGGCACTGCATCCTGTGTGCCCAAAATGTGTCACTGTGTCACCCTGTCACCTGTCCTGGGGTGGGAAGGGGCAGCTCCTGCTGCTTTCCACGTGGTGCTGTCCCCTGACTGTGCTCTGCTTGTCCCCATGTCCCCATACCATGTGTCACACATGGGACAGGGCTGTGTGTGTCCCCATGCCATGTCACATGTGGTTCAGGGTTCTCTCTGTGTCCCCATGTCCCCATGGATTGGTTCAGGGCCGTGTGTGTCCCCATGTCCCCATGCCATGTGTCACACATGGGACAGGGCTCTGTGTGTCCCCATGTCCCCATGCGGTGGTGGGACAGGGCTCTGTGTGTCCCCATGCAGTGTCACACTGGTTTAGGGCTGTGTGTCTGTGTGTCCCCATGTCCCCATGCAGTGGTGGGACACGGCTCTGTGTGTCCCCATGTCCCCATGCAGTGGGGGGACAGGGTTCTGTGTGTCCCCATGTCCCCATGCAGTGGTGGGACGGGGCTCTGTGTGTCCCCATGTCCCCGTGCTGTGTGTCACACATGGGGCAGAGCTCTGTGTGTCCCCATGCAGTGTCACACTGGTTTAGGGCTGTGTGTCTGTGTGTCCCCATGTCCCCGTGCCATGTGTCACACGTGGCTCAGGGCTGTGTGTGCTGTGTGCTGCTGCCAGTGCCCACCCCTGGCTGCCATCCCAGCTCCCCGTGCCCATCCCAGCCCGTGCCCACCCCACATGATCCCATTGCCCTGCCATTTTTCCTTGGATTTGGAAAATCCAAAGGAAATCCAAAGGTTCCTGCTCTCCTCCCCCCCTCTCTCCATCTCTGTCTCCCGGCCTTGGACTTCCAGCTCTTCCCTCTCCTGGCTCCTTCCCTTGCAGTGTGGTGGCACCTCAGTGGCACTTTGTCCCCTGTGTCCCCTCCCTCAGCCTGCCCAGAACGAGCCCCCAAATGCCCAACCCTGTGCAGCCACTCCTGTGTCACCCCTTGTGTGTCCCCTGTGTCCCCTGTGTGAGCACCCAGAGCTCTCTGCACCCATCCAGGAGCTCACCTTGGGTGCCTGGTGCTGTCCTTGAGGGGTGGCACCTGCTGGCCCTTGAGGGGTGGCACCTGCTGTCCCTTGAGAGGTGTCACCTGCTGTCCCTTGAGGGGTGGCACCTGCTGTCCTTGAGGGGTGGCACCTGCTGTCCCTTGAGAGGTGGCACCTGCTGTCCTTGAGGGGTGGCACCTGCTGTCCCTTGAGAGGTGGCACCTGCTGTCCTTGAGAGGTGGCACCTGCTATCACTTGAGGGGTGGCACCTGCTGTCCTTGAGAGGTGGCACCTGCTGTCACTTGAGGGGTGGCACCTGCTATCACTTGAGGGGTGGCACCTGCTGTCCCTTGAGGGATGGCACCTGCTGTCACTTGAGGGATGGCACCTGCTGTCACTTGAGAGGTGGCACCTGCTGTCACTTGCCCACTTGGTGGCACCGCCCCTGTCACAGCAGACACAGGGCTCCTTATCCAGGCTTGGTGGAATTGTCACTTTTGTTCCTAAAGCCACTCGTGTCTCAGGCACTGGGAGCCACCTCTGTGCCCAGCTGAGCCCTCCAGTTTGCCCACCTTGGTGCCACCCCTGCCCAGCACCCTGTGGTCCCCAAGGACATGCTCAGGTGACATCTCATCATGGGTGACACCACGAGGGTCCCTCAGGGTCTGGCAGGACAGGAGATGGTGGAAGATGGTCACAATGTCCCAAAGGTTGGTGGCAGAAGCAGAGGGACCTGTGGGGTCCCTAAAGCCACTCGTGTCTCAGGCACTGGAGCCACCTCCAGCCTTGCCCGCCTTGGTGCCACCCCTGCCCAGCACCCTGTGGTCCCCAAGGATGTGCACTGCAGAGTGCAGGTGACACCTCATCGTGGGTGACACCACGAGAGTCCCTCAAGGAATAACCAAGGTCTGGCAGGACAGGAGATGGTGGTCACAATGTCCCAAAGGTTGGTGGCAGAAGCAAAGGGGTCACAGATGGACCTGCTGAGGGTCCCCTCAGGGCTCTGTCACCTCGCTGGCCCTTCGTGGCATTGATTCCTGTCCTGTGTTTTTGTTGTCCTCCCCAGATCTTCCCCAGCTCCCCACCCCACACGTTCACTCCACCCTGGGCCCTTCCCAGCCCATCTCTCATGCTTCCATGGCCTCGGCTCCATCCTTCACTCCAGCTCCCATCCAAGGTACCGTAAGCTCCTTTTCTGTCTCTTTGGCCTGGAGAAGCTCCACAGGAGGACGGTGGCCCCGCCGTGGCCTGGGGACAGCCCTGCCAGGTGGCTCCAGTCCCGCGGTGGCTGTGGATTGTGGTGTTTTCCAGGAGGAACCCTGAGCAGCAGCTCCCCAAGCTGTCCCTTGTCCTGTGTGTCCGTGTGCCGTGTTGTCCCTCTGTCCTGCTGCCACCCCTGCCTTGTCCTTCCCAAATGTGGCTCTGTCCCCGCCCTGAGCTGATGGGGCACGGCTGGGAGGAGGATTTGTCACTGTGCCCCGGGGCTGGCACAGGATTCCAGCACGGGATGGAATCTTTCCACTGGATTCCCCACCCAGGACAGGATGTGGCTGAGTCGGGACCACCTTTGGGGTCCTGCCATCACCTCTCATGTGGCCGTGCCAGCCTGCATGTCCCCTCCCTCCCACCCCACAGTGGGCCAAAACCCCACTGTGAAGGATGGGATTTCCATTTTGCTTTTTGATTTTTTATTTTATTTTATTTTTGTGGAAGATGAGATTTCACCCTTTGCTCACCCCGTTCTCACTGTGCCAGGACCCACAGCAGGATGAAGCTCCTGGTGGGGGGAGCAGCATCTTTTGCTGCCCTGCAGGGTCTCAGCTCCTTTTTTTGTCTCTTTTTTTCCTCCCCCTGCCTGGGCAGATGCCAGCCCGGTGCCCTCGACCTCCAGCACGTACCACGCCATGATCGGCGGGGTGGTGGCTGTCATCGTCTTCCTCCTGCTCAGCCTCCTCATCGTGCTGGGACATTACCTGATCAGGCACAAAGGTACGGCCTGCGGGGTGCAGGGGGGGCTGGGGGAGCCCTCGGGGGTCTCAGGGCAGGGAGGGTGAAGGGAGGCAGCTCCTGGTGCTGCCCATGGCGTGGGAATGCCCCAGGGAATGCAGGGGGAGGCAGCTCCCACCCCTGTTCTCCATCTCTGTCCCGGGATTGTCCCTGTCCCCATGAATCCCCCTCAGCTCCTCCCTCTGCCTTCCTCCTCCTCCTTTCCCTCCACCTGCCCTTCTCATGCCCAGCAGGTTTGTGCCCAGGCCCTGGGGACATGGTGACACCCCCCCATCAGCCACCCCCTGTGGTGATGTGTGAGTAGAGCCCCCCACCCTGCTCTGGACCCCCTGCTGCTCCAGGAGGGGTTTGGGGGGGGGTCAGGAGCTGACTGGCACTGGCCACTCCACAAGTGGACACTGCCCAAAAACCTGGAGCACCCCAGTGAGTCTGCATCCCATCCCATGGATCCCATCCCATGGATCCCATCCTATCGATCCCATTGATCCCATCCCATCAACCCCATTGATCCCATCCCACCCCATCCCACCCCATCCCATGGATCCCACCCCATCCCATCCCATGGATCCCATCCCATCCCATCCCATCCCATGGATCCCATCCCATCCCATCCCACCCCATCCCATCCCATGGATCCCATCCCATCCCATGGATCCCATCCCATCCCATCCCATCCCATCCCATCCCATCCCATGGATCCCATCCCATGGATCCCATGGATCCCATCCCATCCCATGGATCCCATCCCATGGATCCCATTGATCCCATCCCATCGACCCCATTGATCCCATCCCATCCATCCCATTGATCCCATCCCATTGATCCCATCCCATCCTATCCCATCCCACCCTGGTGTACAGATGAGTCCTCTCCCTCCCCATTGGAAGCGATCCCCTTCCTCTTCCTGTTTCATCCCCTCCCCTGTCCTCCCATCCCATTCCATCCCATCCCATCGATCCCATCCCATCTTATGGATCCCATGGATCCCATCCCATCCCATCCCATCCCATCCCATCCCAGCCCATGGATCCCATTGATCCCATCCCCTCCCAGTGACTTTCCCATTGCAGCCAACCCCAGCGGAGCCCTCCAGGCCCTCTGGCTGTGTGGGAGGGGTCTCTGGCAGAGCCCCCCGTGACCCCAGCCCCTGTCCCCCCCTTTTCCAGGGACGTACCTGACCCACGAGGCCAAAGGCTCGGACGATGCTCCGGACGCCGACACCGCCATCATCAACGCCGAGGGCGGCCAGGCCGGCGGCGACGACAAGAAGGAATATTTCATCTAAAAGGGTCAGAGAGAGGAGAGAGAGAGAGAGAGAGAGAGAAATGGAGCCAAGAGAACCCCGATGGCAACGGCAACCAGACCACAAACCCCACAAAACCCAACAGATTTTCTCTGGCGCCCGGCACGGGCGGACGGACGGACAGAGGGATGGCGGGACAGAGAGCAGGGAGAGCCACCGGCCTCGAGGCGCTGCTGACGCTTCTTGAACTTGTACAAATCCTTCACTCCAACAGCGAGAGCCCCGGCCCCGTTTGCTTGCTTGCACCTCCATCCCCACGCCCCAAACCCCACAGACCCAAAACCCGTGAGTGAGCGACTTCTTCCTTTTTGGACCTTTTTTATTTTTTGGCTTTGGTTTCGTGGCTGCTCTTTGCTTCGGGCCCTTGGTTGGGGTGTTGGGCTGGGGTCGATGTAGCTCTTCCCTTTGTTTCTCTCCCTTTTGGTTTCTTTGATGTCCAAGGATAAAATCACAGCTCCGGGTTCCCGGGGTGAGGTTGGGATCCTGGGTGTCCCCGTTGTCCCCTCCCCGGGGTTGGGGGTGACTCCAGGTGGGAGCAGAGCGAGCCCCTGCCCCGATTTTATCCTTGGTGGTTCTTGTGGAGCAGTGTCCATGCGGGAGCAGAGCTGTCCTCGTGCAGTCAGTGTGTGAGAGGGGGTGAAAGGCCAGGGTGGGACCCCCAGAGAGACCAGGAGCCCCCACAGCCCCCTGGTCCCACCCCAGCGGGAGGGGGGAGGGCTGGGGTTTATTTTGGGGGGCCAAATCTAGAAGAAAAGCCCCTGTTTTTTTTTTTTAAATTTATTTAATTTTTCTTAAATTCTCTGATTGGAAATGCCAATTTTAACCATCTATTGAGATGTTCAGTGCAGGAAGCAGCGCCCCTGGGGCTGGGGCTGCTTCCCTGGGACCCCCCAGAGCAGAGCTGGGGTCTCTGTGCCCCCCACTTCCCTCCCCAGCCCCTTCCCAGGGCAGGGATGAGCTTGGAAAGGGCTGATTTTCTTCTTGGCTCTGAGAACCCCAACCAAAACACCTGGATTTGGGGTCTGGGGAGTTTGGGGTCACCACAGAGGCTTTGGGGGGGGGGGGTTCACCCTTCCTCCTTGCCCTTCCTCCTGCCTCTTCACCTTCACTTCCAAGACAAAACCAAACACCTTTCCCCACCTGTGCAGCTCAGCCCCCCCAAACTGGGCACCCCCAGGATGGGGCTGCCCCCCCCGGCATCCTTAGGGCACCCCCAGCCTTGGCATGAGGTGTTCTGGGATCCCACATCCCAGTCTGGGCACAAGGGGGTGGCAGGAGATGCCCTTGGGCCTGGAACGCCGTGGATTTGGGGTCGTCTGGGGGAGAAGGAACCCTTTAAGAAATGGGTAACCTCGCCTGGGAGGTCACCCCATGGATTTGGGGTGTTCTGGAGGAGAGGAGCCCTTTGGGAGAGGTAACCTCACCTGGGAGGTCACCTCGTGGATTTGGGGTCATCTGGAGCAGAAGGAACCCTTTAAGAAATGGGTAATCTTACCTGAGAGGTCACCCCATGGATGTGGGGTCATCTGGAGGAGCCCTTTGGGAGAGGTAACCTCAGCTGGGAGGTCACCTCGTGGATTTGGGATCATCTGGAGGAGAAGGAACCCTTTAAGAAATGGCCAACCTCACCTGGGAGGTCACCCCATGGATTTTGGGAGGTGTAACCTCAGCTGGGAGGTCTCCCTGTGGATTTGGAGTCGTCTGGAGCAGAAGGAACCCTTTAAGAAATGGGTAATCTTACCTGGGAGGTCACCCCATGGATTTTGGGATGGGTAACCTCAACTTGGGAAGTCGCCTCATGGATTTGGGGTTGTCTGGAGAAGAGGAACCCTTTGGGATGGGGGTAACCTCACCTGGGAGGTCACCTCATGGATTTTGGGAGGTGTAACCTCACCTGGGAGGTCACCCCATGGATTTTGGGAGGTGTAACCTCACCTGGGAGGTCACCCCAAGGATTTGGGATCACCTGGAAGAGAAGGAACCCTCTAAGAAATGGGTAACCTCACCTGGGAGGTGCAGGAAGAATTCCACCACCTCTTCCGCAGGGCTGGAAGTGTCACCCCTGCAAACCCTGCCAGCACCTGGCACCTGTGGCACCTTTGGGGGCACAGGTGGGGCTCAGGTGAGGCAGAGGATGCCCAGCTCGGTGCCACACCCAGGTGGCAGCGAGGGATGTGACACTGGGGACGCTGCAGAGGTGACCAACATGGCTCAGCTGTGTCAGGAGCAGCGTTGCCACTGGGAAGGAGCAGGACACGGAGTCCTTGAGGCATTTTTGGGGTGTTTTTCCTCCTTTCCAACCTCCGGGGGATGAATCCTGGGGCTGCCAACACCTGAGGTGCCCAGGGCTGAGCGATTCCTGCAAATAAAACCCGCCCAGATGTGTTCTCCAGCAGAATTCCATCTCCTGGGGGGCTGGAGGGGTCCCAGGCAGAGCCAGGAGCAGGGAGGTGGGAGCTGCCAGGGACAAGGGGGATTTTCCCTCTTGGAATTCAGTTCCTTGCTGGTTCTGCTGCTCCAGAGCTGCTCCAAAGGAGAACAGCCTGGGTTTGGTGGTTCTGAGGTGGTTTTGGTGTTTCTGAGATGGGTTTGAGGTGATCTTGGTGGTTCTGAAGTGGTTTTGAGGTGGTTTTGGTTATTTTGAGGTGATTTTGACATGGTTTTGAGGTGGTTTTGACATGGTTTTGGTGGTTTGGACTTGGTTTTGGTGGTTTTGACATGGTTTTGAGGTGGTTTTGATGGTTTTGAGTTGGTTTTGGTGGTTTTGAGGTGATTTTGGTGGTTTTGACATGGTTTTGAGGTGGTTTTGGTGGTTTTGAGTTGGTTTTGGTGGTTTTGAGGTGTTCTTTGAGGTGCCACCTGCCGTGGGTGTGGCGGGGCAGCCCGGGGAGCAGGCAGGGACCCGTGCAGGTGTCACCTGGTGTCACCTGGAGGGAGCTGCTGAGGGGCTGGGAGGGGTCAGAGATTCCATCCGAGGCCACGTCTGGCAGCGGGAGCCGAAGGGTTTGGCGGGGCTGGGAGCAGTGGAGGAGATCGGTGTCACACCTGGGGGTGCCACCGGCGTGGCCCTGGGGTGACAGGGACCCTCCCAAAGCGGGAGGATTCCAGGCGGAAGCTGTGACAGGGCCACTCCACGTCACCATGGTGACAACGAGTCCCTGACCCTTTTGGGGTCACTGTGTGGAGGCCTTGGGGGTGACAGGACACCCCCATGTCACAGAGGGGTGACAGGGAGGGGCGTGGCCCCTGTCCTTGTCCCCACGGGGGTTGGTGACACCGCGCACGGTGGGGAGGTGGCAGGGTCAGTGTCACCGTGGCTGGGAGAGCCCAGGCCACCAGCCCGTGCTCAGGGGGTCCCGCTGGTGGCCCCACATCCACCCAGTCATGGGGGTTGGGGCACGAGGAGGATTTGGGGACCCCCTTGGAGGCTTCCTGGCCGGCACTGAACTCTCAATAGACACGAAAGCCATATTTTGGGGAGCTCTGGAGAGGCCGGGGGGGGCAGAGGCTGGGCTGTGTTGTTGTGCTGTGGTTTTTTTTGTCTGTACATAAAAAAAGGGAGCCAACGACCGTCGATGTGACTTTATAACCTTTCTAATATCCTGTGCTAATCTCGGAAAATAATCCTATAAATATATCTGGATTACACACCTTACCTGCCTGCCTCTCTCTGCGTTTGGGGATGGGGAGGGTCAAGAGGGGGGAGTTTGGGGGGGTGGTGGGACAGGGTGACAGAGATCAGCCCCCCACAAACCTCCCCTGAGCCCCCAGACCCACCAGAGTCACCCTGATCCCGCCCCTCAGCAGCTCCTCCCAAAGAGCAGCAACCCCAATCCCAACCCCTGGGGATCCCCAGGCCTTTAACCCCCAAAATCTGCCCCTCAGTGCCCCCCAAACTGCCAATTTCCAGACTCCTCCTCAGCCCTTTCACCCCCGAATTTACCCCTCAATCCCCCCCAAATTGCCAATTCCCACATTCCCTCTCAACCCCTCCCCAAATTGTCAATTCCCAGATTCTTCCTCAGCCTTTT
>JAWWMN010000095.1:4665706-4679639 GCA_035047745.1 Catamblyrhynchus diadema
CGCCGCCGGCGCCGTGTGGGCAAAGGGGGCGAGGGGGACTTGGGGGGGGGGGGGCGGCAGGAGCGGCCGCACTCGCGGGAAGCGGGGGGGGCAGGAGGGGGCGGGGCCGCGGTGACGCTGGTGGGCGGGCTCGGAGAGGCGGGATTGAGGGGCGGGGCCCTCGGTAGGCGGGACAGCAGAGACCGATGGAATGGCGATGGCGGGAGTGGCGGGGATGGGGGGCGGGGCGCAGGGCTGAGCAGAACTGCGGGTACCGGAGCTGCGGGGTCCGACTGGGGGGGCGGGGGGCGTGTCCCATTGGAGACTCGCGGCAGGAGCAGAGCTCGGCGGGGTGACCGCTGCGGGCATCCCCCGTGCAGCAAAGAGCTCCAGCAGCGCCCTGCGAGCTGGGACCAGCTCCGCGGCAGCCACGGCCCGGCGGGAGATGCTATTAAAGTGCTGAATTCCCACTGTGTCCCAAAAGTCTCTGGTAAAGACGGCTGAACAGTCAGCATTTGGGAAATTCATTACAGTCCATTCCAAGAGGTTTTTTAACTCCCGTTTTGGTAACTGACTTGGCATGGAACTTAAGAAAGGCTTCAGTTGCTTTTAGAGATCTCTGTCGTGGGCAGAGTGAGTTTGTCCCACTATTAGACCAGGGTGTTACCAACCTCGATGTTGCAGAAGCAGTATCCTCAATCAGAGCATTACGGCGCCCCCTTTTACGACAGTCGCTCGCGGTTTAAGGCACTCCCTTTTGCAACAGTTGCGCTTTGCGGCACTCCCATTTTATGACAGTCGCACTTTACGGCACTTTACGGCAGTCACGCCTTATGGCAGTTTTACAACAGGCGCACTTTACAACACCTTTTTACAACAGGTGCGCTTTATGGCACATTTTACGACCGTTGCGCTTTACGGCAGTTTTACGACAGTCGCGCTTTACGACACCTTTAACAACATTCGCGTTTACGGCAGCTTTACAGCACCTTTTACGACAGTCACGCTTTACTGAACCTTTTACAACTGTTGCGCTTTACGGCAGTTTTACGATGGTCGTGCTTTACAGCACCTTTTACGACAGTGCTGCTTTACAGCAGTTTTACGACAGTCGCGCTTTATGACAGTCTCTTCTGAGACATGGTGTATACGGAGCTCCGGAGGCTACTGAGCTCGGGGGTTGCCAAGCTTCCGGGACTGCCAAGCTCCGGGAATGCCGCTGAGCTCCAGGGGCTGCCAAGCTCTGGGAATGCCGAGCTCCAGGATTGCTGAGCTCTGGGACTGCAGAGATCTGGGGGCTGCGGAGCTTCAGGGGCTACAGAGCTTCAGGGGCTACTGAGCTCCGGGACGGCTGAGCTCCGAGAATGCCGAGCTCCGGGATTGCGGAGATCCAGGGACTGCTGAGCTCCGGGGGCTGCCGAGCTCTGGGAATGCCGAGCTCCAGGATTGCTGAGCTCCGGGACTGCTGAGATCTGGGGGCTGCGGAGCTTCGGGGGCTACGGAGCTCCGGGACTGCCAAGCTCCGGGAATGCTGAGCTCTCGGGACTGCCGAGCTTCGGGGGCTACTGAGCTCTGGGACGGCTGAGCTCCGGGACTGCAGAGATCTGGGGGCTGCCGAGCTCTCGGGACTGCGGGGCTCCAGGATTGCTGAGCTCCCGGGAATGCCGAGCTCCGGGGGCTGCACCGCAGAACAAAACGGACCCACGGCACCGGATTGGACCCCCAGCACTGAGCCCCAGTCCCCCAGCGCCACACTTGGACCTCTGGCACCAGACTTGGCACCAATCTGGGCTACCCAGCACTGACCCCTGGCCACCTGGCACAAGCCTTGGCACCCTGGCATCTTCCTTTGGCCCCACAGCCTCTGTCCCACACCCAACACTCCCCCAGGAGTCCCTCCATTCTGTGCCCTCTGCCCTTTGTCCAATCCCTTGGGGTCTCTTTGGGGCCGGACCCCCCGACTGGCCAGCACAGAAAGCCCTGGGGTGCCTCAGGCTGCGCGGGGGGCTCCCCCCAGACTCCTGGGGGATCCCTGAGGCTCAGCCCCAGCCCCTCCTTCCCAGCTCCAGGGGAGATTTTGGAAGTGATGGGATTTTTTCCATCTTTCCTGACAAGCCAAGAGGATGCAGTGGGAATTAAACACAACAAACACAACGGCCACAGGCACTCGTCCAGCCCAGTTAATGCACTGGATGGGACTGGGAGGTGACGGGGGGGACGGGAAATGGAGGGTGTGTGCTCCTCGTGCCTCCAAATTGGCAGGAGAAGTTCCTAAGGAAGCTGTGGAGCTTGCCAGGGGGGAGTGGGGGCATTTTTACCCAGAGCCCACGAGGGCAGGGCGCGTGCAGTCACGGGTGGGACACGGGCACAGCAGTGGGGACAATGGGGCTGCTCTGCCTGAGCCAAGCCCTGGAGGAGCTGGGAGCTCATCCCAGCTAAACTGGGGGACTGATCAGTGGCAAATGAACCCACATCGTCCCCAAATTTGGGGATCCATCGAACCCCAGCAGGGACTCTACACCCCCAGCCCGGCACCATCATTTGGGGCAGGCAAAACCTTCCCCCTTCCCATCTGCCTGTCCCCTTGGGTCACCGTGGTCACCCCAGGACACTCGGCCACCTGGTGTCCACAGCTCCATCTCTGTCCCCTCGGGCAGGACAGACAGAGCAGAGCTCGGGGTGTGCCCCCGAGCTGTGGCTCGGGGCAGGGGGGACAGGGGAACCTTTCCCTGCACCCCTCGGATGACCCCAAATCGAACCACATCCCTCCAATGGGGGGTTGCCCTTAGCAGGTACACCTGGGGAAGGAGTGTCCGGGGCGTCCCTGTCACACGGGTGGACACATGGTTGGGGTGTCCCTGTCCCCTCGGGGGGGACGCAAGCGCAGAGCCCAGCCCCAAGGGGAGCCCCGTGCAGGCGGGTGACCCCAGGTCTTGTGGCACGGCCGCGTGATGCCATGAAATCACCCACTCTGGGCATGAAATCGAACCGCCCGGGCACGCCAGGCTGCTGAGGATGGGATTTGGGACATCCCCCGGCAGTCCCCTCCCCTCCTCGGGCACATAAACCCGAGAGCAGCGCCGAGCCCGCCCGGCTCCAGCAGCGACCATGGGCCACCTGCAGCTCTGGCTGCCCGTCCTGGCCGGGCTCACAGGGATTGTGGCCCAGGAAGGTAGGGGGGACAGCGGGGTGGGGGACAGGAAGGTAGGGGGGACAGCGGGGTGGGGGACAGGAGCCAGCACAGGGCAGGGCAGGTCCAGGGGGATGTGGCAGCAGCTCCCAGATCACCCTCAGCCAGCAGGGCTGGAGGATGCTGGAGCAGGGGACAGTCAGAGAGGGCTGTGGGACACAGCAGCCTCCCAGGATGTCACCTCTGTTGTCCCCAGACCTGTACCGAAAGGTGTTCGTGTTCCGGAAGGATCCCAGCGACGCCTTCGTGGTGCTGCAGGCGCAGCTGGAGCAGCCCCTGCGCAACTTCACCGTGTGCCTGCGCTCCTACACCGACCTCAGCCGGCCCCACAGCCTCTTCTCCTACGCCACCAAAGCCCAGGACAACGAGATCCTGCTCTTCAAGCCCAAACCCGAGGAGTACCGCTTCTACGTGGGGGGGAAGTTTGTCACCTTCCGTGTCCCCGAGGGCCGCAGGGACTGGGAGCACGTCTGCGCCAGCTGGGAATCCTCCACGGGCATCGCCGAGTTCTGGCTCAACGGCAAGCCCTGGCCCAGGAAGGGGCTGCAGAAGGGCTACACAGTGGCGGCCACGGCTGCCATCCTGCTGGGGCAGGAGCAGGACAGCTTCGGGGGTGGCTTTGACCTCTACAACTCCTTCTCGGGGGAGCTGACCGACGTCTACCTGTGGGACACGGGGCTGTCGCCGGATAAGATGCGCGCGGCCTTCCTGTCCCTGCGCCTGCCGCCCGCGCTGCTGGCCTGGAACAGCCTCAGCTACGAGGTCAAGGGAGATGTGGTGGTGAAACCCCGGCTCCGGGAGGTGCTGGGGGCCTGAGGGCTGCGGGGCAGGGGTGGCCCCGGTCCCCGCTGTCCCCTCCTCACCCCTGTCACTCACACCCATCTCCCCAGCAGCCAGCACCCCTTCACCTCTACAGCCCACCACGAGGAAGGTTCCCCAGCTGGGGACAGGGTCCCCCTGAGTGCCACCAACACCTGGGACACCCATTCCCCATCCCACACCCCCCGAGCTGCCCCACGGCCGTCCCTGCACGGGCAGGACACGGATCCGGCGGTTCCAGCATTGCCCAGCCCCACGTGCAGTCAGGAATGGGAAGGCCCCTCCCTTGGGGACAGGGGGACTGTCCCCAAAGCCAGTCTCCCCCACGCTGACATGCCATTTCCCAACAGTCCTGGGGCTTGGGGACGAAGGTCAGTGTCACCACCAAAGCCACTGTCACTCTCGGGTGTCCTCGGAGCAGCCTCTGAGCAGCGCTGGGTAGCTCTGAGGTCCCCCCTTTCCCACGGCAGTGACAGTGGCCAGGTTGGACGGTGCCATGGGGCCGCTGTGGCTCTGCCTCCTCATCCTCACTGCGCTCTTTGGTCCCACGGCGCCACAAGGTAGTGGCATGGGGACATGCAGGGGGGGTTATGGGGGCAGTGGGGCACCCTGAGTGCTCCCAAGGGGGGCGGGGTCGGGCAAAGGGGGTATGGGGGAACCCACAAGGGGCACCCCGAGCTCTGCAAGGGAGGGGGTGTGCAGGGCACAGGGGTCTTGGCAAGGGTGGCAGGAGGGGACACGATGGCAAAGGGGCATCCTGAGGACAGAAATGGGCGGTGGGAGGGACAGTGGGGGGTGACAGGGACGCGACACTCAACACCCTGTGCCACAGCTGGTGGTGGTGGCACCCACCCCGGGTGCTGAGGTCACCTCTGTCACCCACCTGTGAGTCACCTCCCGCAGACCTGGGCAGCTCGGTGTTCGTGTTCCCCCGAGAGTCCCAAAGCGCCCACGTGCAGGTGACAGCAAAGCTGGAGAAGCCCCTGAACAACTTCACCGTGTGCCTCAAGTCCTACACCGACCTCACCCGGCCCTACAGCCTCTTCTCCTACGCCACCAGAAAACAGAGCAACGAGATCCTCCTCTTCAAGCCCAAACCTGGCCAGTATGAGTTCAACGTGGGCAACCAGTTCTTGTCCTTCACGGTGCCTGAAATTCTTGGGGAGGTCGAGCACGTCTGTGCCAGCTGGGAATCCTCCACGGGCATCGTCAGGTTCTGGTTCAACGGGAAGCCCTGGCCCAGGAAGGGGCTGCAGAAGGGCTACACGGTGGGAGTGCCAGCATCCATCCTGCTGGGGCAGGACCAGGACAGCTTTGGGGGTGGTTTTGATGCCCAGCAGTCCTTCGTGGGGGAGATTTCATCCGTCTACATGTGGGACATGGGGCTCTCCACCTCGGAGGTCGTGTCAGCCCTGTATGACACACCTGACCAAACGCCCCTTTTTGGCTGGAACAATTTCCCCTACAAGATCGTGGGCGAGGTGTACCTGAAGCCCTGAGGTTGTGGTGGGTGTCCCCAATCCCTGCGGTGTAACCCCCTCCCCAAAAGCCACCCAATACTGCATAAATGGAGAAATGTGCTTTTAGGGTTCTGGTGGTCTTTAGGGGCAGGGGAGTGGGTTGAGGCCCACCAAGGCACGGCAGGCGTCAGGTGATGGATCCAGGCTCAGAAGCTCCCTAGGGTGAGGAGGGAACGGGGGAAAGAACTCCCAGCCCAGGGCCTTGCTCTGGTTTGGGGACATGGGGCTGAGCTGGGGACAGGGCAGTCCTGGGGGGTATGTGCACCCCTGGCAGCCCCCAGGCATGGTGGGGCTGGGCTTGGGGCAGAACCCAGGGGGGCAGAACTGTTGGGGGGCAGCCCTGGGACAGCCCAGTGTCCCCAAACTTGGGGAGGTTCAGTCCCATGACCCAGAGCCCTGGAGGTGCAGTTCTGGAGCTCTTAGAGGGCTTCAGTCCCATGTCCAGGTAGGGCATAGTCCCATGTCCTGGGGAATTCAGACCCAGAGCTCTGGGGGTGCAGTCCTGGAGCCCTTGAGGGGTTCAGCCCCGTGTCCCCAGGGGCTCAGTCCCATGTCCAGGGGGATTCAGATCCAGAGCTCTGGGGGTGCAGTCCCGGAGCCCTTGGGGGGTTCAGCCCTGGAGCTCCAGGGCTCCAGCTCTGTATCCCGGGGATTCAGCCCTACAGCCCTGTGCCCCACAGAGATCCGGAAGGTCCAGCCTTGAGTCCCGCTGGTGCAGTCCTGGAGTCCTGAGGTGTTCAGTCCTGGAGCCCCTGAGGGTCAGTCCCGGAGCCCCAGGGTGGCAATCCCGTGTCCTGGGGGGCTCAGTCCCAGAGCCCCGGGGGGTTCGGCCCTGTCCAGGGGGATTCAGCCCCCCATTCTTGCAGCTCCCCAATCCTGCAGACCCCTGTCCCAGGAGATTCAGCCCCCCGTCCCGGGAGATTTAGCCCCCCTGTCCAGGGGGATTCAGCCCCCCATTCCTGCATCCCTGCAGTCCTGCAGACTCCTGTCCCTGGAGACTCAATACCCCTATCCAGGGCGATTCAGCCCCCTGTCCTGGGGGGTGCCAGCTCGCTGTCCCGGAGGTTCAGCCCCGTGTCCCACAGTCCCGCGGCCCGGCAGCCGCGGGTCCCCCCCTTGTCCCCCCGACACCCACCCGACCTCCTCCGTGTCCCCATTGTCCCCTGTGTCACCGCCGCGCCATCTCCGTCGCTCGCTGCGGCCTCTCCCGGCCCAGCTCCGCCTCAGCTCCGATCCCGCTCCACCTCAGCTAGGACCCAGCTCCGGCCTCGCTCCCCTCAGCTCCGGCCCAGCTCCACCTCAGCTCCGCCTCAGCTCCGGCCTCGCTCCCCTCAGCTCCGGTCCCGCTCCACCTAAGCTCGGACCCAGCTCCCTTCAGCTTCGGCCTCGCTCCCCTCAGCTCCGGCTCCGCTCCCCTCAGCTCCGGTCCCGCTCCACCTCAGCTCGGACCCAGCTCCGGCCCCGCTCCCCCTCAGCTCGGATCCAGCTCCGGTCCCGCTCTGAGCCAGCTCCGCCTCAGCTCCGGTCCCGCTCCGCCTCAACTCCGCCACATCCCGGGCCCGGCTCCGCCTCAGCTCGCACCCAAACTCGGCTCCGCTCCGCCTCAGCTCCGCCTCAGCTCGGGT
The DNA here is from genome assembly GCA_035047745.1 of Catamblyrhynchus diadema. Taxonomy (NCBI): domain Eukaryota; kingdom Metazoa; phylum Chordata; class Aves; order Passeriformes; family Thraupidae; genus Catamblyrhynchus; species Catamblyrhynchus diadema. The sequence goes on from JAWWMN010000095.1 coordinate 4,672,840, forward strand.
CCCGCTCCGCCTCAGCTCGGACCCAGCTCCGCCTCAGGTAGCGCCCAGCTCTGGCCCCGCTCCGCCTCAGCCCGGGCCCCGCTCCGCCTCAGCTCCGCCTCAGTCCTGACCCCGCTCCGCCTCAGCTCCGCCTCAGTCCTGGCCCCGTTCCGCCTCAGCTCCGCCTCAGCCCGGGCCCGGCCCGTTCTCGCTCCGCCCCGCGCGGCCTCCCCGGTACGGCGGGGCCGTGGGGACACCGGGGCGGAGGGAACGGAGCTAGACCGGGGCCCCGGAGCCGCGGCCTGTGGGGACGGGGGAGCCCCGAGCTGGGTCCGGGGCGCTGAACGGGGATCCCGGGGGGCTGATGAGGTGGGGGGGTCTGAATTAGAGCACCCGGTTAAACTCTGCTGAGGGGTGGGTGTGAGGGTCCTGACATGAGGGGTGTCGATTGAGGGGTCTGAATTTGGGGTTTGGGGTGCAGGGGAGTTTGGGGTACCCTGGTCATGTTCTCCAGGGTATGGTTTTGGGGGTCCTGGGGGTCCTGACATGGGGGGTCTCAATTGAGGGGTCTGGGGGCTTCATTTGGTGGTCCCAGGAGTCCTGGCAAGGGGGTGCAGGGGACTTTGGGGTACCCTGGCCACGTTTTCCAGGGTGTGGTTTTGGGGGTTCTGATATGGGGGGGGGGTCTGAATTCGGAAGTCTGGCCAGGTTCTCCAGGGGGGTTGGTTTTGGGGGACCGGGGGTCCTGATGGGCAAGGTCTGAGCTGAGGGTCTGGGGGCTTTATTTAGCGGTCCCAAGGGTCCTGGCCAGGGGGTTTTGGGGGTGGTATTGGGGCTTCTGGAGGCGTGGAGAGTTTTCCGGGGGGATGGTGTTGGGGGGCATTAATTTGAGGTCTCAGGGGTCCTGGCTGGGGGCCCTGGGGAGGTGGTAATGGGGTCTGGGGCCCTGAGATGGGTGTCCCAGGGAGTCTGACTTTGTGAGTCTGTCAGGAGGTCCCAGGGGACTGAACTGGGGGTCCCAGGGGGCCTGGCCATGTTCCTGGGGGCGGGGGGGGGGAGAGAGAGTTGTATTGGGGTTCCTGAGATCCTGGAGGCTTGGCCACCTTTACTGGGGAGGGGGTGTTGAGGGTCCTGGGGGTCTCTGGGGACCTGATCTGGGGGGCTGGCCATGTTCTCCTGAGGGTGATATTGGGGTTCCTGGAGGTGCTGAGCTGGGAGGAGGCTGGCTGGGGGATCCCAGGGGATCTTTTCTGGGGTCCCACATCCAAAATGGGGGTTCCAGGGGTCCTGACGTGGGCGTTCTGACTTGGGGGTCCTGGCCAGGGGATCCCCGGGGATCTTTCATGGGGGTCCAGCATTGGAAATGGGGGTTCTGGGGGTCCTGACGTGGGGGCTCTGACTTGGGGTTCCTGGCCAGGGGATCCCAGGAGATCTTTCATGGGGTTCCAGCATTGGAAATGGGGGTTCCGGGGGTCCTGACCTGGGGGCTCTGACTTGGGGGTCCTGACCTGGGGGATCTGAGGGGATCCGCCCCGGGGGTCCCCAGAGCAGCAGTGTCCCCTGTCCCCCCACAGGCGATGGGTGCACTGGAGCCCCCCAATTTCTCATGGGTGGTCGAGGGGCGGCTGGCGGGGCTGGCGATGCCGCGGGAGCCGGGGCACTACCGGTACCTGCGGGAGCGCGGCGTGCGACACCTGGTGTCCCTGACCGAGCGGGCCCCGCCCCACCACGGCTGCTGTCCCCAAATCCAGCTGCACCGGCTCCGCATCGCCGACTTCACCCCGCCGAGCCCCGAGCAGATCCAGAGCTTCCTGCAGATCGTGGAGGAGGCCAATGGCCGCGGGGAGGTATGGCCGGGGCCACCCGGGGCAGGGGACAGCAGGGGGACAGCAGGGGGGTGATACCTGCGGGACAACTGCGGGAAGACACTGGGGGGGCAGCTGGGGGAGACTGGAGGGGACAATTGGGGTGTGACACTAGGAGGGAAGACACCAGGAGAGACACCAGGGGAGGGGACACGAGGGAAGACATCTGGGGGAACACTTAGGGGACTCCTTGAGGGGGTGGCATCTCAGGGTGGGGAACACCTCGAGGGCTGGGGGGAGACCTCAGCAGGGTGACACCTCAGGGGGGAGGAACACCTTGAGGAGGGATTTTTTGGGAAGATGGCACCTTGGTGGTGGGGGACACTTTGGAGGGGGTGACATCTTGGCAAGATGACACCGTGGTGGGGGACACCTTGGGGCTGGGGGGAGATGACATCTCGGGGGAATGGCACCTTAGTGGGGGATGGACATCCCTTGAGGAATGACACCTTGGGAGGGTGACACCTTGGGAGGGTGACACCTTGGGAGGGTGGCACCTTGGGAGATGGACACTCCTTCAGGAGTGACACTTTGGGAGGGTGGCACCTTGGGAGATGGACATTCCTTCAGGAATGACACCTTGGGAGGGTGGCACCTTGGGAGATGGACACTCCTTCAGCAATGACACCTTGGGAGGGTGGCACCTTGGGAGGGTGGCACCTTGGGAGATGGACACTCCTTCAGCAATGACACCTTGGGAGGGTGGCACCTTGGGAGATGGACACTCCTTCAGCAATGACACCTTGGGAGGGTGGCACCTGGAGGGGAACACACACCTGTGGTAGGGCTGTGACACCTGGTGGCTGTGACATCTCAGGGAGTTGTCACTTCAAGAAGGGACACCTAAGATGATGAGGGGAGGGGGTGAGAGAAGGTGACACCAGGCAGAAATTCCATGCGGGCAGTGCCAAAGTGGGCATCACCTGTCCCTCAGAGGGGCACGTGGGCATCCAGCAGTGCCACCCACGTGCTGTGTCCCTGTGCCCAGGCCGTGGCAGTGCACTGCATGCTGGGCCATGGCCGGACTGGCACGCTGCTGGCCTGTTACCTGTGCAAGGAGCAGCACCTGGCAGGTGGTGATGCCATCCGCGAGATCCGGCGCCTCCGGCCCGGCTCCATCGAGACCTCAGAGCAGGAACAGGCCGTGCTCCGCTTCTGCCAGTGCCTGTGGTAGGTGCCACCCTGGGGAGGGTGGCACCACAGGGGTCTCCTCCCCCAGCTGTGCCTCCCAAAAGTCCCCAGTCCTCGCTCACTGGTGGCATTTTCCCCTCCACAGCGCTGGCAAGGAGAGCTGAGGACATGGATGGCATCCATGGAATTGGGCACCCTGAAGTGCCAGGTGTGCCCAGCCCCATCTGTCCCCTCCTGCATTAAAGGACTGGCCTATGGCTGCTCTCCAGGTCTGGTTTTGGGGTACCCATTGGGGGGATGTCTGGTCATGGCTCTGCTGGGCATCCCCAGACCCGGCTTGGTTGGCAGCTGCATCCTGGGATTTGGGGTCCTGGCTCCAGGTTTGGGGTTCCTCAGGGTTCTGGTTCTGAATCCCGGCTTTGAGTTGTCTCAGAGCCCTGGGTTTGGGGTCAGTCAGGGTCCCAGTTCTGGGGTTGTTTGGGATCCTGGCTCTGGGGTCCTGGGTTTGGAGTTCCTCAGGGTTCTGGTTCTGAATCCCGGCTTTGAGCTCCCTCAGGGCCCTGAATTTGGGGTCAGTCAGGGTCCCAGTTCTGGGGTTGTTTGGGATCCTGGCTCTGGGGTTCCTTGGGGTGATGGCTTTGGGGTCCTGGGTTTGGGGTTCCTCAGGGTTCTGGTTCTGGATCCTGGCTTTGAGTTGCCTCAGAGCCCTGGTTTTGGGGTCAGTCAGGGTCCCAATTCTGAGGTTGTTTGGGGTCCCGGCTCTGGGGTCTTTTGGGGTGATGGCTTTGGGGTCCTGGGTTTGGGGTTCCTCAAGGTTCGGGGTTCCTCAGGGTTCTGGTTCTGGATCCCGGCTTTGAGCTCCCTCAGGGCCCTGGATTTGGGGTCAGTCAGGGTCCTGGTTCTGGGGTTGTTTGGGATCCTGGCTCTGGGGTCCCTAGGGTTCACAGTTGTCGGCTCCTGGCTCTGGCTCTGGATCCTGGCTTTGGGGTCCCAGCTCTGCGTCCTGACTCAGGGGTTCCTCAGAGTCCTGGTTCCAGGATCATGGGTCTTGGGTCTCTCAGGGTTGTGGTTCTGGGATCCCTTGGTGTCCCAGCTCTGGGGTCCAACTCTGGGTTCTGGCTTTGGGGTCCAACTCTGGGTTCTGGCTCTGGGATCCTTTGGGGTACTCATTCTGGGGTGTCTCAGGGTCCCATCTCTGGGCTCCTGGCTCTGGTTTCTGGCTTGGAGTCCTCACTTCGGGGCCTTGGCTTTGGGGTCCCAAATCTGGCTCCTGGCTCTGGGTTCTGGCTTTGGGGCCTTGGCTTTGGGGTCTTAGATCTGGGTCCTGGCTCTGGGTTCTAGTTTGGAGTCCTGGGTTTGGGGTCCCAAATCTGGGTCCTGGCTCTGGGTTCTGGTTTGGAGTCCTGGCTTTGGGGTCCTGGCTCTGGGTTCTGGCTTTGGAGTCCTCATTTAGGGCCTTGGCTTTGGGGTCCCAGCTCTGTGCTCCTGGCTCTGGGTTCTGGCTTTGGAGTCCTGGCTTTGGGGTCCCAAATCCGGGTCCTGGCTCTGGGTTCTGGCTTTGGGGCTTTGGGGTCCCAAATCTGGGTCCTGGCTCTGGCTTTGGGGCTTTGGGGTACCAAATCTGGGTCCTGGCTCTGGCTTTGGGGCTTTGGGGTACCAAATCTGGGTCCTGGCTCTGGGGTGCCTCAGGGTGCTCTTTGTGGGGTCCCATGGGATCCCAGCTCTGGGGTGGTTCTGGCTCTGGGGTCCTTCAGGGCCCACGAGCAGCCCCCACAGAGCCCCCCCAGAGCTGTCACCCGCCAGCGCCCTGATGCCACGTGGAGGGTGACAACCGTGTCAGCGCCCGGGGGCCGACCCGGGACGTTGGCGCTTAAAGTGTAGCTTAGCCGGAATTGAGGCATCTCCATCCAAAAATCCAATCCTGGAAATCTCTTCTCAGCTGCTCCTAACCTTGGTGGCATTTAAATCCTGGTTGGAAGCAGTGTCACCGTCCCCGTTTCCGGGCAGGTGGCACATGGCTGGGAGTGCACCGGGCACAACTGGGGCCAGCACCTCAACCAGCAGCTCCACAGTCCCCAGAAAGTTCCTTTGGAATGCCACAATGTCACCATCCTCCTTTGGGGACAAGGCACTAGGGTGGTGACACTGGGGTGGTGACATTGGCATGGTGACACTGGGCACTGCTGGCAATCCAGCTGTGCCCTGGCCACATGTGCCCAGAATTTGGAAGGGTGTTCACCATAGGGTGTGGGGTCACTCCAAAACTCCAGGGCCACCCGGCTGGCCCTGGTGGCCCATGGTGGGGTTTTGGGGACACCCCCATGTCCCCCAGGTGATGCCACAGCGAGGCCACACCATTGCACAGAGCCCTGTGGGGGGCACATAGCCAGGGCACAGCCAGTTTGGGGTGCCCATCCCTGCGTGGGGACCAGCACGGGGACAATGGGGACACGGTGGGGACGATGTGGCCGCGGTGGGGACGCCGTGGCCACGGTGGCAGTGCCGGACAGCGATGTCCAGCCTAAGCTCACATGGGCCGGAGCGGCCCAAAGCTGCTTACGGCAGAATTATTGCCCTTAACCCCGCTGACTCCACGCTGTCCTCAGAGTCCCCCGGGCTCAGGGGGCCAGGCCGGGCCGGGGGGGCTCCAAGGACCCCCCACCCCCTCCAAGGAGGGCTCGGCTGGGGGGGCATCGCCCCAGTGTCACTCCCGAGGCTCCCGTGTGGCCGGGCCGGTGTCACACGTGCGGGGTTTGCTCGTCCCTCGATGCTGGCTCTGAGCCGGGGACACATCCAGGATGTCCCCTCTGTGTCCTCCCCTCCTGTCCCCCCAGGCTGGCGAGTGGCCCAGCTCCGGCTCAGCCTGCGGGATGGGGACATGGCACCGTGTGGGGACACATTTAGGGTGGGATTAGAGAGCGGGAGCTGGGATGGGGAAGGGTGAGTGGGGAGCGCTGGCACAGAGGGACACGCAGAGGGGACAGAGGGGACATAGGGCTGAACTGCCCCTAGTGCCACCCATCTGTCCCTGTGTCCCACCCAAACCCCACCCACGTGTCCTGTCCGTGTCCCATCCATTTGTCCCATCCATGTCCCACCTATGTGTCCCGTCTTTGACCCACCACAGTCCCAGCCTTGTGTCCCATCTGTGTCCCCTGGTCTCACCTCTGTCCCAGGAGTGTTTTCCCTGCATGTCCTGCCCGTGTGTCCCATCTGTGTCCCCTCCATGGTCCCACCTGTGTGTCCCACCCATGTGTCACCCCTGTGTCCTATTCATGACCCCTCGTGTCCCACTCTATGTCCCACGTGTGTCCCACCCATGTGTCCCACTCGTGTCCTCCCTCTAGGTGCCCCTCCCGCAGCCCCCCGTGCTTTCCCCCGTCCCACCCGTGATCCCCCCTGTGTTCCCCCATGTCCCCCTCGCTTTCCCCCCCATATCCCCCTCTATGTCACCCCACACGCCTCCCGGTCCCCCTGCCCCTGTCCGGTACCACATTTCCCAGCATCCCTCGCTCCCCGCTGCCTCGCTCCGCCATTGGCCGCCTCCAGAAGCGCTCAGCGACGTCTTCTGATTGGCTGTCGCCGCGGCAACGAGCGGCGTGGGGCGTGGCCGGGGCGGCCCCTCCCGCCGTCGCGGGTTTGTTTGCGGCCGCCCGGCGGCGGCGGCCGGAGCCGAGCGGACCCGGACGGACCCGAACCGAGCCGGAAAGAGCCGAAAGCAGGCGGGAAGAGCCGAGCGCAGCCGAGCGCGGCCGGCCGGGCATGAGGAGCGGCGGGACTCGGAGCCCCCCGCGCCCCCCGCCCGGGGCCGAGATCGGAAGAGCG
>JAWWMN010000095.1:4763985-4774572 GCA_035047745.1 Catamblyrhynchus diadema
ACGCTCTTCCGATCTCCCCAAAAACGGAGAAATCCCCCCCAAAAACGGAGAAATCCCCCCAAAAGGAGGAATCCCCTCAAAAAGGAGGAATCCTCCAAAAAAGGAGAAATCCCCTAAAAAGGAGGAATAACCCCAAAAGGAGGAATCCTCCAAAAAGGAGGAATCCCCCAAAAAGGAGGAATCCCCTAAAAAGGAGGAATCCTCCAAAAAAGGAGAAATCCCCTAAAAAGGAGGAATACCCCCCAAAAAAAGGAGGAATCCTCCCAAAAGGGAGGAATTCCCTCAAAAAAGAGGAACCCCCGCCCCTTAAAAGGAAGATCCCAAAAAAAGGAGAATCTTCGAAAAAAGGAGGAATTCCCAAAATGCCACCCCCCCAAAAAAGGGGGAATACCCCCAAAAGGGACCCCCTCCCAGGGAAAGGGGGATCCCCAAAAAAGGGGAACCCTCAAAAAGGAGGAATTCCCCCCAAAAGTGACCCCCGGAGAAAGGGAGACCCTCCCCCCAAAAGGGGGACCCTCAAAAAAAGAAGGAACCGCCCCAAAAAGGAGGAACCCCCCCCCAAAAGTGACCCCCAGTAAATGGGAACGGCCCCAAGAAGGGGGAACCCCAAAAAAAGATGGAACCGCCCCAAAAGTGAACATCCCAAAAGGGTGGAACCCCCCCCAAAAAGGGGGTTGGGGGATGGAGACCCCCAAAGTGGGGGACAGGGATGGGGTCCCCCGAAGTGAAGCTGAAAATTCAAAATTCCCCCCCAAAATCGGGGTGTGGGACCCCAAATTTGGGGACGGGATTGATCCCCCCCAAAATGGGGTCTGGGGATGGAGACCCCCCAAAAACGGACACCGGGATGGGGTCCCCCGGTACCGGGCCGGGAGGGGGACCCCAAACCGGGATTTAGAGATGGGGCTCCCCCTTTTTGGGGTGCGGGACCGAGCCCTCGTTCCCGTTACCGGGCGGAGAACCCCAAACCGGAATTTAGACCCCAAAACGGGATTCGGGCGTGGGGTTCCCCATTTTTGGGGTGCGGGATCGACCCTCCGTTCCCGTTACCGGGCGGGGCACCCTAAACCGGAATTTAGACCCCAAACCGCGATTCAGGGATGCGGTTCCCCCTTTTTGGGGTGCAGGACCCAGCCCCTGTTCCCGTTACCGGACGGGGGACCCCAAACTGGAATTTAGACCCCAAACGGGGATTTAGAGATGGGTTTCCCCCATTTAGGGGTCCCGGACCGACCCCCCGTTCCCGGGCAGAGGACACCAAACCGGGATTTGGGGATAGGTTTCCCCAATTTTGGGGTGCAGGACCGACCCCCCGTTCCCGTTACCGGATGGGGGACCCCTAATCAGAATTACGACCTCAAACCGGGATTTCGACCCCAAATCGGGATTTGGGGATGAGGTTCCCCATTTCTGGGGTGCGGGACTGACCCCCCGTTCCCGTTCCAGGGGGTGCCGCTCTCACTCACCGTGCGGGGCTCGGTGCTCGGTGCCGGCGGCGGTGCGGGCAGTGCCGGGGCGCGGTCCGGCCCGGGATAGGCACGGCGGGGGCGGGTCGGACCGGGGGGCGCGGGGGGGGCACCGTGACTCACCGGGACCGCCCGGACACCGCCCGGGCACCGCGCCCCGCCCCGGGCAGGGGCCCCCAGCGCCACCCGGGATGGCGGGGACACCGCCCGGGACAGCCGGGACACTACCGGGACCCCCCCGGACACCGGGAACACCTCCCGGGAAACCGGGGACACCACCGGGAACCCCCTCGGGACAGCGGGGGCACCACCGGGACCTCCCCGGGACATGGAGGGGGACCCTCCCCGTGATTCTCCGGGGAGACCTCCCGGGACACCGGGGACACCGCCGCCTTCTGTTCCGGGACTCCCCCCCGGGCACCGGGGACCACCCGGGAAGCGCCGGTGTGACCCTGGATAACCCCCCCGTGTCCCCTCGGTCCCTCCCCGATGTCCCCTCCCCGGTGTTCCCCCCAACCCCGGGGGGGCCTCACCGAGGTTCCCCCTCCAGCCCCGGTTCAGGGCCCCCGGCGCCGCGGTGGCGCGTGCCGCGCTAATGACATTAATTACAATTACAATCGTTAATTGCCGCGCCCTGGGGCAGCCGAGGGAGGGGGGGAGGGGACACTGAGGGTGAGGGGAGGGACACACCCAGGTCACCCCCCCATCCCTGCCCTGCCTCAGTTTCCCCACCCAGGAAGGGGCAAAGGTGAAGCGCCCCACCCGTGGGTGGGGGCAGGGAGCGCTCGGGGCCATGGGGGTGGCATCGCCCCCCCCCACTGTCGCCTCCTTGTCGCCAGGGTGTCCCCCTCGCCCTCAGGACGGGCTCCTCCTCCTCCTCCCGCATTGTCCCCGTGCCCCTCCCGTTGTCCCCCTCATACACCCGCGCAGCCGCCCCTCAATCAACCCCACATCACCGCTGTCCCCTCCCTCACAGGAGCCCCCTGGCCCCATCCCCACCCTCCTCTCCTCACCCCTTCCCAAAACGCCCCAAAAGAACCCCAAAAATCCTCAAACCCCCCCCCCGGGCCCCCCTTGCTGCCCTCAGTTAAGATGGCGGCGCCTCCGCCTCACGATTTCCAAGATGGCGCCCGCGCCGCCACGCGGCCCCGCGCTGCCAGACTGCCCTCACTCAAGATGGCGCCCGCCCCGCGCTAACCAATAGCGCTGACGCCAACAGCAGTAACCCGGATGTAGCCGCCATCTTGCCCTCAGCCAATATGGCGTCGCCCTCCCCGTGTTTCCCTATGGGCGTGAAGCCGCGGTGGGCGCACGGGTGCCCGGATGTGGGCGCGGCTCCGCGGCGATAAAGGGGGCGTGGCCTCGGTCTGCCGGAAGTTGCGTCAGGGCGGAGCCGCCCGCGGGGAGCGGGGAGCGGAGCGGACGGAGCCAAGATGGCGGCGCCGGGGCTGGGCCGGCCCTGAGGGGCCGTGAGGGGCCGGGAGGGGCCCCCGCGCTCGACGGGCTGGGACGGGCCCGCAGGGGGGGCCCCGCCGCTCCCCCCCGCCGCTCCTCGCGACGCTGCCGCCGCCGGAGCCTCCCCGGGGGAGACGCGGGGCCTGCTCGGAGCCTTTTGCGGCCTTACCGGGGCCTCCCCGCCGCCTTTCGGGGCTCGGCGGCGCCGTTTGGGGCATCCCCGGGGCTCGGCGGCGCCGTTTGCGGCCATACCGGCGCCTCCCCCGGCCTTGACTGGAGCTTTTTGGGGTCGAACCGGGCCCTTCTCGAGGCCTCCGGGGCTGAACCGGGGCTTTAAGGGCCTTTAACGGGGAGAGTCCCCCGGTGCCCCCGGTTTTGGTTCTTTCTCGCTGGAATTCGGGGCCGATTTCAGCCGAAATCGCGGCAAACTCGGATTTTTTTTGGTGTTTTTTTTTTTTTCTTTAATTTTGTTTATTTAACAGCGCTTTTCCCGTTTTGTTTTTTTTTTTTTTTTCCCCGGGATTTCGGCTCCTCCCGAAGCTCAGAAAATCCCGGGATTTGAGGAACGGGATGAAATTCCAAGGATTTCTTCAGCCGAGCGATTTTTTTTTTGTTTTTTTATCGCGGTTTTTGCTTTGAGCGAACAAAATCCGCGAGAAATCCGCGATCCAGGGAATTCCTGCCTCGGGAATGTCGTCCGTGGAACCGGGAATGACTTAAAGGCAACGCCGCGCTTGGCTTTTCCTCGATAAATTATTAATTAGGAAATTAAAAAATAATTTAAAAAGGGGTTTTTTTGGGGGGGGGGAAAATCCGGTGTTTTCCGGCAAGGACTGACAGCGCTCCCGCAATCCCTGGAACTTTGGGAGCCTCCGTGGGGGTTTTTTTGGGGAAGATTTATTGGGAAGGAAAATCAAGGAGAAGGAAAAAAGGGATCGGAGATCGCGGAGATCGCCCGGGAGCCGCCATCGGGCACGGCTGAGGTGGGTCCGGGGGCTGCTTTGGGATTGAATTAATTTGGGGATTGAATTAATTTGGGATTTATCCGGGGCGTGCGGCAAGGGAGGGATCCAGGGAAGGTCGGGATGGATCTGGAGGGGTTCGAGATGGATCCAGAAGGTCCTGATGGAGCTGGAGAGGTCTCGATGGATTCTAGGGGGGATTCAGCAGGTCCCGATGGATCTGGAGAGGTTCAGGATGGATCCAAGGATGGATCCAGAAGGTCCTGATGGATCTGGAGAGGTCCGGGATGGATCTTGGGATGGATCCAGAGAGTCCTGATGGAGCTGGAGAGGTTTGGGATGGATTCAGGGAAGTTTGGGTTGGATCCAGAGGCTCCTGATGGATCTGGAGAGGTCCAGGATGGGTCTTGGGAAGTCTGGGATTGATCCAGGGATGGATCTAGAGGCTCCTGATGGATCTGGAGAGGTTCAGGATGGATTCAAAGAGGTTCAGGGAGGGATCCAGAAGTTCCTGATGGATCTGGAGAGGCTTGGGATGGATCTAAAGGGCTTTGGGATGGATCCGGAAGATCCTGATGGATCTGGAGAGGTTCAGGATGGATCCAGGGAAGGTCGGGATGGATCCAAAGGGGTTTGGAATGGATCCAGAGCATCCTGATGAATCTGGAGAGAGTCAGGATTAATCCAAGGAGGTCTGGGATGGATCCAGAGAGGTTCAGGATGGATCTTGGGAAGTCTGGGATGGATCCAGAGGGTCCTGGTGGATCTGGAGAGGTTCAAGGTGGATCCAGAGAAGTCTGGGATGGATCCAGAGGGTCCTGATGGATCTGGAGGGATTCAGGATGGATCCATGGAGGGATCCAGAGGGTCCTGGAGGGTCTGGGGTGGATCCAAAGGGGTTTGGGATGGATCCAGAGAGGTTCAGGATGGATCCAGAAGGTCCTGATGGATCTGGAGAGATTCAAGATGGATCCAAGGATGCATCCAGGTATGGATCCAAAAGTTCCTGATGCATCTGGAGAGGTCTGGGGTGGATCCAGAAGATCCTGATGGATCTGGAGAGGTTCAGGATGGATCCAAGGATGGATCCAGAGGCTCCTGATGGAGCTGGAGCAGTTTAGGATGGATCCAGAGGGTCCTGACAGAGTTGGAGAGGTCTGGGATGGATCTAAAGGGGTTTGGGATGGATCCAGGAAAGTTTGTGATGGATCCAGAGTGTCCTGATGGATCTGGAGAGGCTTGAGGTGGATTTGGAGAGATTCGGGATGGATCCAAAGGGGTTTGGGAGGGATTCAGAAGTTCCTGATGGATCTGGAGAGGTCTGGGATGGATCCAGAGGGTCCTGATGGATTTGGAGAGGTCTGGGATGGATCTAAAGGGGTTTGGGATGGATCCAGGGATGTCTGGGATGGATCCAGAAGGTCTTGATGGATCTGGAGAAAGTCAGGATTAATCCATGGAGGTTCAGGATGGATCCAGGGATGGATCCAGAAGGTCCTGATGGATCTGGAGAGGTCTGGGATGGATCCTGGGAAGTTTAGGATGGATCAGGAGAGGCTCAGGAATTAAATTCCCACATTCCCAGCTGGTTCCAGGGCTGGGAATTCCCAAATTCCCCAATTCCAGCCCCAAATTCCAGAGCTGGTTTTCCATGGGATGTTTTGTCAGGAGCTTCCTCCTCCTCCTCCTCCTCCTTTCCCAGCCTCTGGAGCTCCACTTCTTCCCAAAAATCCAATTTATTGGGGCTGGGAATGGATTTTTGGGAATTCCTGCTGGATTTAGGAGTGGAAATTCATCAGAAAAAAAGAGGAAAATTCAGGATTAATCCAAATTTTTGTGTTTTTTTTTCCCCAATTGTTTGGGAATTGTTCCTATCCCTGGGAACTGGGGGGAAAAGTTCACCTGGAATCTCCCTCGTGTCCATTTCCCCTGGAAAATTCACCTAAAAATTGGGATTTGGGCTTTTTCTCCCCACCCAGGCTGGGATTTTTGGGGATAATGTGGAATTCTGGCAGTTTTGGCCCGGATTTAGTGGAAAAAATCCCAAAATATCCGCAGGGATCCCATGGGGCTGAGCCCTGGGAAGCTCCAGGAACTCGTTTTTCCCGTTTATCCCGAAATTATTTGAATGCTCCCGGAATTCTCTTCCTGGGAAAAGCCTCCAGAGAGGGGTGGGAGGGATTTTCTGAGGGATTTTGGGATCCTTGTGTTTTTCTGGGGGGATTTTCCTGCTCATTTCTGAGGAAAATCCATGGATTTTTGGGATTTCTACCTCCCACCCCTGTGGATTTTGGGAACCATTGGAATTTTGGGATCTCCTCCGCAGCCAGAATTTCCTGCTTGGCAATGAATTTAATAATTTTTGTGGATTTTTTTTTGCAGCTTAATCCCAAAATTCCCCTTTCCCAGGGGTCAGCACTTCCATAAAACCTCAATTTTCCCAGATTTCTTTGGATTTTCACACCAAATTCCAGCTTTTTCCTGGCTCCCACGGGAGGAAAACCATCCAGGATCATTCCAGGGGGGTTGGTGCTGACAAATCCAAGGATTTTTCCCAATTTTTGTACAATTCACCACCCAAATTTGAAGAAAAATGAGACATTTTAAGGAAGACTCCCTAAAAAAAGCAGGATTACAGCACCAGGTGCTTCCCATTCCTGTTTTTCCCCCCTGGAGCCGGGGCCAGGTTGTTTTTTCCAGGGATTTTTTGGGAATTTCCTCCTTGGAGAGGAATTGGGGTGGGTGGGGGGTTCCTGTCGTGATCCCGATGTTTTCCCTTTGTTTGGGAGATTGTATCCAGGGAAAGGCTGGAGCAGGGATGGGGGTGGATCCCAGGGAAATCCTGGGATTGGGATCCTGATGGAAAATCCCCAGGATTGGGGTCGGGATCCTGATGGAAAATCCTGGGATTGGCGTCAGGATCCTAGTGGAAAAATGCAGAGACTGGGGTCAGGATCCCACTGGAAAATCCCTGGGATTGGGGTCGGGATCCTGATGGAAACCCCAGGGATTGGGGTTGGGATCCCACTAGAAAATCCCTGGGATTGAGGTTGGGATACTGATGGAAAATCCCTGGGATTGGGGTTGGGATCCTGACTGGATTCCAATGGAAAACCCCCAGGATATGGGGTCAGGGTCCTGAGAGGATCCCACAAAAATCCTGGGCTTTGAGTCAAGATCCTGATGGAAAATCCCTGGGATTGGGGTTGGGATCCTGATGGAAAATCCTTCGGATTGGGGTCAGGATCCCCATGTCCATGTCCCCAGGTGCCCACGGTGGGCCAGAAGCACAGTGGCAGTGCCGCAGGTGGCACTGGTGGTGGCACATTGGTGGTGGCAGTGGTGGCCAGAGGAGCCGGGCGAGCAAGAGCAGGACCCGTACTGACCCCGTGTCCCATTGTCCTCATGTCCCACTGACCCCATGTCCCATTGTCCCCATGTCCCACTGACCCCATGTCCCATTGTCCCCATGTCCCACTGACCCCGTGTCCCACTGTCCCCATGTCCCCAGGTGCCCATGGCGGGCTGGAAGCGCAGTGGTGGCATTGGTGGCCCAAGGAGCCGGGCGGCCGCGAGCAGGGCCTGTACTGACCCCGTGTCCCATTGTCCCCGTGTCCCACTGACCCTGTGTTCCATTGTCCCCGTGTCCCCAGGTGCCCATGGCGGGCCGGAAGCGCGGCGCAGGCGGTGGCAGTGCCAGCGGTGGCCCGGCTGGGTCGGTGCCGTGGCCCGAGGAGCCGGGCGAGCGCGAGCAGGGCCTGTACTCGCTGCACCGCATGTTCGACATCGTGGGCGCGCAGCTGACGCACCGCGACGTGCGCGTGCTCTCCTTCCTCTTCGTGGACGTGCTGGACGAGGCCGAGCGCGGCCGCATCCGCTCCGGCCGCGACTTCCTGCTGGCCCTGGAGCGCCAGGGCCGCTGCGACGAGAGCAACCTGCGGCAGCTGCTGCAGCTGCTGCGCATCATCACCCGCCACGACCTGCTGCCCTACGTCAGCCTCAAGAGACGGCGCCCCGGTGAGTGCCTGTCGCGATATATCGCGATATACGGGGTGATATCGGGGTATTGGGGTCACATCATCACCCGCCACGACCTGCTGCCCTACGTCAGCCTCAAGAGACGGCCCCCCGGTGAGTGCCTGTCGCGATATATCGCGATATACGGGGTGATATCGGGGTATTGGGGTGACATCATCACCCGCCACGACCTGCTGCCCTACGTCAGCCTCGAGAGACGGCGCCTCGGTGAGTGCCTGGCGTGATGTTTCATGATATATCGTGATATACGGGATCACTATCAGTGTATGGGGGTATTGGGGTCACATCATCACCTGCCACGACCTGCTGCCCTACGTCAGCCTCGAGAGACGGCGCCCCGGTGAGTGTCCATCACGATATATCGCGATATACAGAGTCACTCTTGGGATATCCAGAGTCACTGTCACGGTGTATGGGGGTATTGGGGTGACATCATCACCCACCATGACCTGCTGCCCTATGTCAGCCTCAGGAGATGGCGCCCAGGTGAGTGCCTATCACGATATGTCACGATATATCGCAGTATATGGGATTACTGTCATGATATACAGGGTCACTGTCACGGTGTATGGGGGTATTGGGGTCACATCATCACCCGCCATGAGCTGCTGCCCTACGTCAGCCTCGAGATGGTGCCCCGGTGAGTGCCCATCACGATATATTGTGATATACGGGGTCACCATAGTGATATAGGGGTGATATCGGGGTATTGGGGTCACAGCATTGCACACCACGAGCTGCTGCCCTGCATCAGCCTCAAGAGGCGGCGCCCAGGTTAAGTGCCTGGCGCGATATATCACAATATATGGAGTCACTGTCGCGATATATGGGGTGATATCGGGGTGACATCATCGCCCCCCATGACCTGCTGCCCTACGTCAGCCTCAAACAGTGGCACTGAGGCACTGAGGTGAGCGCCTGTCACGATATACCGTGATATACGGGGTCACTGCCATGGTGTAGGGGGGTACTGGGGTCACACCATCATCTGCCATTCCCGTGACATTCCCTGATATCCCGGTGCCATTCCCAGTGCCATTCCCTGACATCCCGGTGTCATTCCCAGTGCCATTCCCAGTGACATTCCCTGACATCCCGGTGCCATTCCCAGTGACATTCCCTGACATCCTGGTGTCATTCCCAGTGCCATTCCCGTGCCACTCCCTGATATCCCGGTGCCATTCCCAGTGACATTCCCTGACATCCCGGTGCCATTCCCAGTGACATTCCCGTGACATTCCCAGTGACATCCCGGTGCCATTCCCGTGACATTCCCTGACATCCCGGTGCCATTCCCGTGACATTCCCTGACATCCCGGTGTCATTCCCAGTGCCATTCCCAGTGCCATTCCCGTGCCATTCCCAGTGCCATTCCTGTGACACTCCCTGACATCCCGGTGTCATTCCCAGTGACATCCCCAGTGCCATTGCCTGACATCCCAGTGACATTCCCAGTGACATTCCCGTGACATTCCCTGACATCCCGGTGCCATTCCCAGTCCATTCCCGTGACATTCCCAGTGCCATTCCTGTGACACTCCCTGACATCCCGGTGCCATTCCCAGTGCCATTCCCAGTGACATTCCCTGACATCCCGGTGCCATTCCCGTGCCATTCCCGTGACATTCCCGTTCCCGTTCGCAGTGTGCCCGGACCTGGTGGACAAGTACCTGGAGGAGACGTCCATCCGCTACGTCACCCCCCGCGCGCCCGGGGGGGCCCCGCCCGGCCTCGGCCACCCCCACAAATCAGGTACGGACCCCTGGGGTCACTGTCACCCCCTTTTGGGGTCACCATCCCCTTTTGGGGTCACTGTCAGCCCCTTTTGGGGTCACCATCCCCTTTTGGGGTCACTGTCACCCCCTTTTGGGATCATTGTCATCCCCATTTGGAGTCATCGTCACCCTTTTGGGGTCACCATCACCCTTCGGGGTCATTGTCATCCCCATGTGGGATCATCGTCACCCCTTCCTTTGGGGTCATCACCCCCATTTGGGATCATCGCTCCCATTTGGGGTCACCACCCCCTTGGGGTCATCCCAAAGTTCCCAACCCCGGAGCCTCACAGGGCTCTGGGTTTGGGGGGCTGTGCCCAGATCTAACGGATGGATTTGGGATCTCTGGGGTTGGATTTGGGATCTCTGACCCCATTTCCCCCCCATGCCCCAGTGCCTGCCCCCCACCCGTCCCTGTGCTGCCCCCCGGGGGGGCCCCAGCTGGGCCCGAAGCGCCCGGGCCGGGCCCGGAGCCTCCTCGGGAGCCAACGGAAACGCAGGAAGTCAGCGACCCCCGACCCCAAGGAGAAACAGACCTGCGGTGAGAGGGGTTGGGAATGTGGGATTGGGAATGTGGGATTGGGAATGTGAGACTGGGAATGTGAGACTGGGATTGGGAATGTGGGATTGGGAATGTGAGACTGGGATTGGGAATGTGGGATTGGGATTGTGGGATTGGGAATGTGAGACTGGGAATGTGGGATTGGGAATGTGAGACTGGGATTGGGAATGTGGGATTGGGATTGGGATCCCTAGGGAGAAACAGACCTGTGGTGAGAGGGGGTTTGGGATTGTAGGATTGGGATTATGGGATTGGGAATGTGAGACTGGGATTGGGAATGTGGGATTGGGAATGTGAGACTGGGATTGGGAATGTGGGATTGGGATTGT
>JAWWMN010000095.1:4774672-4789215 GCA_035047745.1 Catamblyrhynchus diadema
GTCACCTCCAGGTGGCATCTCCAGGTGTCACCTCTCCCTTGTCACCTCCGTGTCCCCACCTGGTGTCACCTCCAGGTGTCACCTCCAGGTGGCATCTCCAGGTGTCACCTCTCCCTTGTCACCTCCATGTCCCCAACCTGGTGTCACCTCCAGGTGTCACCTCTCCCTTGTCACCTCCACGTCCCCACCTGGTGTCACCTTCAGGTGTCACCTCCACGTGTCTCCAGGTGTCACCTCCAGGTGTCACCTCCAGGTGTCACCTCCACGTGTCTCCAGGTGTCACCTCCAGGTAGCATCTCCAGGTGTCACCTCTCCCTTGTCACCTCCACCTCCCCACCTGGTGTCATCTCCAGGTGTCACCTCTCCCTTGTCACCTCCATGTCCCCACCTGGTGTCATCTTCAGGTGTCACCTCCACGTGTCTCCAGGTGGCATCTCCAGGTGTCACCTCTCCCTTGTCACCTCCATGTCCCCACCTGGTATCACCTCCAGGTGTCACCTTCAGGTGTCACCTCCACGTGTCTCCAGGTGTCACCTCCAGCTGGCATCTCCAGGTGTCACCTCTCCCTTGTCACCTCCATGTCCCCAACCTGGTGTCACCTCCCCCATGTCACCTCCATGTGTCTCATCATGTCACCTCCCCCTTGTCACCTCCATGTGTCTCCAGGTGTCACCTCCAGGTGGCATCTCCATGTGTCACCTCCCCATTGTCACCTCCATGTTCCCTCATGGTGTCACTTCCATGTGTCACCTCCACGTGTCATCTCCAGGTGTCACCTCGCCATGCCCACCTGGTGTCACCTCCAGGTGTCACCTCCCCATGTCATCTCCAGGTGTCTCTTCATGTCACCTCCCCCATGTCACCGGCATGTGTCTCCTCGTGTCACCTCCCCATTGTCACCTCCATGTTCCCTCATGGTGTCACTTCCATGTGTCACCTCCCCATATCACCTCCAGGTGTCACCTCCCCATATCACCTCCAGGTGTCACCTCCCCATATCACCTCCAGGTGTCACCTCGCCATGCCCACCTGGCGTCACCTCCATCTGTCATCTCCACGTCTCACCTCCAGGTGTCACCTCCCCATCCACCCTGGCCGTGTCACCTTCGTGTGACCCTCCCAATGTCCCCCCCGATGTCCCCAGGTGTCCCCAGGTGTCCCCACCTCGTCCTCGCAGTACTTGCGGATCACCTCCAGGGCGCTCTCGGTGATCAGCGGCGCCTCCAGCACCAGCTTGGTGAAGATCCTGGGGACAGGGACAGCGCCGGTGTCACCGGGCTGGGGACACGGACACGCCGGGGGGTGGCCCTGGGGCTGGCCTGGGCTCGGTGGCTCTGCTCTGTCCCCAGAGGTGGCACTGGTGGCACCAGCTCAGCCCTAAGCAGGTCTGTGCCATCCCTGGGGACACCGTCCTGGTGGCGCTGTCCCACACCTGGTGTCACTGTCCTACACCTGGTGTCACTGTCCTACACCTGGTGGCGCTGTCCCACACCTGGTGGCACTGTCCCACACCTGGTGGCACTGTCCCACACCTGGTGGCGCTGTCCCACACCTGGTGGCACTGTCCCACACCTGGTGGCGCTGTCCCACACCTGGTGGTGCTGTCCCACACCTGGTGGCGCTGTCCGACACCTGGTGGCGCTGTCCCAATCCAAATGACATCAACCCAACCTTGGTGACACCAACTCAACCCTGGTGTCCCCAATCCCAATGGCACCACCCCAACCCTGGTGTCCCCATCGCAGCCCAGGTGTCCCCAATCCCAATGGCACCACCCCAACCCTGGTGTCCCCATCCCAATCGTGGTGTCCCCACCCCAACCATGGTGTCCCCACCCCCGTGTCCCACCCTGGTGTCCATACCCGTCCTTCTGGTCGGGTTTCTCCTGCAGCCCGGCCAGCAGCCCGATCAGGCACTCGTCGTAGCGCTCCAGGCCCCCGCCGCGCTCCAGGTACGCGTTGTACTCGTGGAAGAGCCAGGCGAAGGCCAGGTCCAGGCGGCCCCGCACGTCGTCCAGGATGAAGGAGAGCATCTCGCCCTTGATGGGAATCTCAAACTCCGTCACCAGCGTGGCCAGGATCTTCACACGGGCCTGGGGGGGACCCCCAAGGGTCACTGCATGGTCACTCACTGGTCATTTGAAAGGGTCATTCAATGGCTGATCAAGGGATTAGTCAATGGTCACTGAACTTTGTCACCAGCAATGCCAGGATCTTCACACAGGCCTGGGGGGACACCCAGGGGTCACTCAGTGGTCACTCCATGGTCAGTCAGTGGTCATTCCATGGTCAGTTAGTGGTCATTCCATGGTCAGTCAATGGTCACTTGAATGGTCACTGAAGGGTCTCTCAAGGAATTAGTCAAGGGTCTCTCAAGGGTTACTGGAATAACGAGGCCAGGATCTTCACTCAGGCCTGCAGGGACACCAAGGGTCACTCAGTGGTCACTCCATGGTCATTTAATGGTCATTTAAAAGGGTCATTCAATGGTCACTCAAAGGATTAATCAAGGGTCACTGGAACTGCGTCACCAGCAAGGCCAGGATCTTCACTCGGGCCTGTGGGGGCACCCAGTGGTCACTCAGTGGTCATTCCGTGGTCGTTTGAAAGGGTCATTCAATGGGCACTCAAGGGTTACTCAGGGATTAGTCAATGGTCATTCAAGGGTCACTCAAGGGCTACTCAAACTGCATCACCAGCAAGGCCAGGATCTTCACACGGGCCTGTGGGGGCACCCAGTGGTCACTCAGTGGTCATTCCATGGTCACTCAATAGTTGTTTGAAAGGGTCATTCAATGGTTAATCAAGGATTAATCAAGGGTTACTCAGGGATTAGTCAATGGTCACTCAATGGTCATTCCATGGTCACTCAAGGGTTCCCTGGGAGTATTTCCAGGGGAATTCTGGGGGCATCCCAGGGTTATGCCAGGTGTGCCCAGCTGTGCCCAGCTGTATCCCAGGTGTATCCCAGTTATCCCCAGGTGTGTCCAGCTGTGCCCAGGTGTATCCCAGGGTTATGCCAGGTGTGCCCAGCTGTACCCCAGGTGTGCCCAGGTGTATCCCAGTTATCCCCAGGTGTGTCCAGCTGTATCCCAGGGTTATCCCAGGTGTGCCCAGCTGTGCCCAGCTGTACCCCAGGTGTGCCCAGGGTTACCCCAGATGTGCCCAGCTGTATCCCAGGTGTGCCCAGCTGTATCCCAGGTGTGCCCAGCTGTATCCCAGGTGTGCCCAGGTGTATCCCAGCTGTGCCCAGGTGTATCCCAGTTATCCCCAGGTGTGCCCAGCTGTATCCCAGGGTTATCCCAGGTGTATCACAGTTATCCCCAGGTGTGCCCAGCTGTGCCCAGGTGTGCCCAGGGTTACCCCAGCTGTGCCCAGCTGTACCCCAGGTGTGCCCAGGGTTACCCCAGATGCACCCAGATGTACCCCAGATGTGCCCAACTGTATCCCAGGTGTGCCCAGGGTGTATCACAGTTGTCCCCAGGTGTACCCAGGTGCACCCAGCTGTATCCCAGGTGTGCCCAGCTGTATCCCAGCTGTGCCCAGGGTTATCCCAGGGTTATCCCAGGTGTGCCCAGCTATGCCCAGCTGTGCCCAGGGTTATCCCAGGTGTGCCCAGGTGTGTGGCACGTACCTTTGCGGCCCCGCTGGCCGCCACGGCCCTCTCGGAGTGCAGGATGCGGCGCACGGCGGCGAGCTTCAGCTTCTCTATCTGCACCTCGCTGAGCGGCTTCACCACGTCGCTGAGGCGGAACACCTTCTTACGGCCCCCGGCGCCCGCCAGCCTGCCCGGGGAACGGGGGCAGCGGGGTCACGGGGGTCAGCGGGGTCAATGGGGTCATCCAGGGGAATGGGGTCATCCAGAGGAATGGGATCATTGGGGTTGTCCAGGGGAATGGGGTCAACCAGAGGAATGGGGTCATTGGGGTCAATGGGATCACTGGGGTCGTCCAGGGGAATGGGATCAACCAGGGGAATGGGGTCACTGGGGTCAATAGGGTCATTGGGGTCATCCAGAGGAATGGGGTCAACCAGAGGAATGGGGACACTGGGGTCAATGGGATCACTGGGGTCACCCAGGGGAATGGGGTCATCCAGGGGAATGGGGTCACTGGGGTCAATGGGGTCATTGGGGTCGTCCAGGGGAATGGGATCATCCAGGGGAATGGGGTCATTTGGGTCATCCAGGGGAATGGGATCATCTGGGGGAATGGGATCAGCATCATCCAGGGGATTGGGATCATCCATAGGAATGGGATCATCCATGGGAATGGGATCATCCAGGGGAATGGGGTCATCCATGGGAATGGGATCATCCATGGGAATGGAATCATCCAGGGGAATGGGGTCATTTGGGTCAGTGGGGGGAATGGGGTCATTGGGATCACTGGGGTCATTGGGGTCATCCAGGGGAATGGGATCATCCGGGGGAATGGGATTGGGATCATCCAGGGGATTGGGATCATCCATGGGAATGGGATCATCCAGGGGAATGGAATAATCCGGGGGACTGGGATCGGGATCATCTACAGGAATGGGATTGGCATCATCCACAGGAATGGGAACATCCAGGGAAATGGGATTGGGATCATCCAGGGGATTGGAATCATCCATGGGGATGGAATAATCTGGGGGAATGGAATCATTGGGGTCATTGGGATTGAGATCATCCATGGGAACAGAATTGGGATCATCCAGGGGACTGGGATCATCCATGGGAATGGGATCATCCATGGGAATGGGATCATTGGGGTTATCTGGATTGGGATCATCCAGGGGAATGGGATAATGCAAGGTAATGGGATCATCCACGGGAATGGGATTGGGACCATCCATGGGAATGGGATCATCCATGGGAATGGGATTGGGATCATCCAGGGGATTGGGATCATCCATGGGAATGGAATCATCTGGGGGACTGGGATCATCTACAGGAATGGGACTGGCATCATCCACAGGAATGGGAACATCCAGGGCAATGGGATGGGGATCATCCATGGGAATGGGAATGGGATTATCCAAGGGACTGGGATCATCCCGGGGAACAGGATCATTGGGGTCATCCGGGGGAACGGGATCATCCAGGGGAACGCTGGGGTCATTCGGGGGAATGGGGTCTTCAGGATCGGGATCATCCAGGGGAACATTGGAGTCATTTGGGGGAATGGGTTCTTCAGGATCGGGATCATCCAGGGGAACACTGGGGGTCATTCAGGGGAATGGGGTCTTCAGGATCGGATCATCCAGGGGAACACTGGGGGTCACTGGGGTCATTCGGGGGAATGGGCTCTTCAGGATCGGGATCATCCAGGGGAACATTGGGGGTCATTGGGGTCATGGGGTCTTCAGGATTGGGATCATCCAGGGGAACACTGGGGGTCATTGGGGTCATGGGGTCTTCAGGATTGGGATCATCCAGGGGAACACTGGGGGTCATTTGGGGGAATGGGCTCTTCAGGATCGGGATCATCCAGGGGAACAGCGGGGGTCACCGTGGCACTGACCGCGGCTGCGTGGCCGGCATGATGGGCTCGGGCCGGCGCTTGGCCTGGGGGGTCTCGTCCGGCAGCCCCGGGGCCGAGCCGTGGGCGCCCAGCACGGCGATGGCCTGGCCCTGGCCCAGCGCCGACAGGCGCCGCTTGATCACCACCGCGTCCGGCTTGGCCACCTTCTCCTCCTTGGGCTCCTCCCGCAGCAGCTTCGTCTGCTCCACGCCTGCAACGGGGCGGGGATGGTCAGAATTGGGGGGGAAACGGGCAATTTGGGGTGGGGATGGGCAAAATGGGGTGGGAATGGTGAAATTGGGGTGGGGATGGTGAAATTGGGGTGGGGATGGTGAAATTGGGGTGGGAACGGACAAATTGGGGTGGGAATGGTGAAATTGGGGTGGGAAGAGGTGGGAATGGTCAGAATGGGGTGGGAATGGTCAAAATGGGGTAGAAATGGTCAAAATGGGGTGAGAATGGTCCAAGTGGGGTGAGAATGGTCCAAATGGGTTGGTGGCACCAACCCAATCTGGTGTCCCCATTTCAAAGGCATGGAAGTGGTCAAATTGGGGTGGGAACGGTCAAATTGGGGTGGGAACGGTCATAATGGGGTGGGAATGATCAAAATGGGGTGGGAATGGTCAGAATGGGGTGGGGACGGTCAGAACAGGGTGGGAATGGTCAAAATGGGGTGGGAATGGTCAAAATGGGTTGGTGGCACCAACCCAATCTGGTGTCCCCATCCCAATCTGGTGTCCCCATTCCAACGGCATGGAGGTGGTCAAATTGGGGTGGGGACGTGGTGGGTGTCCAGGGATTGTGGGTGGCCACCAGGACAATGCTTTGGCCACTCACAAAACTCATGAGGGACAGGTGAACCCCAAGCAGACTTCTCCAACCTGGGTGAATTCCACCCAAACCTTCCCAAATCCACGTTCCAACCTTGCATTCCACCCCAAACCTCCCAAATCCTCGCCCCACTCCCAATTGTTTTGCCCTTCCTTGGAGCCAAAACCCCAAATTCCCCCAACCAGGAGAACCAAAAAACCCACCCGACCTCACCCCAACCTCTGTAAATCCCACCCCGCTCCCAATTTCTCCCAAATCCACCCCGATTTCTGGGGCTGGGGGTGGCCCCTGACCTGGCCCCAGGCCGGCTGCGGTCATCTGGGTGGCCATGAGCCGGGCCAGGTGCTTGATCTGCGCCTCGGTGCCGGCCGACTCCACGGGCGTGTAGGTGGCCTGGAAGGAGGCGGGCATGGCCTCGGGCAGGTACACCATGCTGATCAGCACCTGCGGGGAGACGCGACCCCAGAAACACCTCAGGGACCCCGAAATCGCCTCAGGGAACCCAAAAACACCTCAGGGATCTGAAAACTGCATTTGGAGACCCCAAAAACACCTCAGGGAACCCAAAAACACCTCGAGGGACTCAGAACTGCCTCAGGGAACCCAAAAACATCTCAGGGACCCCGAAATCACCTCAGGGAACCCAAAAACATCTCAGGGACCCAGAACCGCCTCAGGGAACCCAAAAATACCTCAGGGATCTGAAAACTGCATTTGGAGACCCCAAAAACACCTCAGGGACCCCAAAATCACCTCAGAGAGCCCAAAAACATCTCAGGGACCCCAAAATTGCCTCAGGGAACCAAAAAAACACCTCAGGGAACCTGGAACTGCCTCAGGGAACCCAAAATCACCTTGGGGAACCCAAAATCACATCGGGGACCCTGAAATCCCCTCAGGGAACCCAAAGTCACCTCAGGGAACCTGAAATCTCCTCAGGGAACCCAAAAAGACCTCAGGGAATCTAAAAATAGCTCAGGGACCCTTAAATCACCTCAGGGAACCCAAAAACACCTCAGGAAACCCAAAATCACCTCAGGGACCCCGAAAACAGCTCAGGGACCCCGAAATCACCTTGGAGAACCCAAAAATACCTCAGGGTACACAAAACTGCCTCAGGGAACTCAAAACCACCTCAGGGACAAAAAAACTGCCTTTGGAGACCCCAAAACCAGCTCAGGAACCCCAAAATCACCTCAGGGACCCAAAATCAGCTCAGGGAACCCAGCACTGCCTCAGGGAACCCAAAAATACCTCAAGGAACCCGAAACTGCCTCAAGGAACCCAAAATCACCTCAAGGAACCCGAAACTGCCTCAAGGAACCCAAAAATACCTCAAGGAACCCGAAACTGCCTCAGGGAACCCAAAATCACCTCAAGGAACCCGAAACTGCCTCAAGGAACCCAAAAACACCTCAAGGAACCCAAAACTGCCTCAAGGAACCCAAAAACACCTCAAGGAACCCAAAACTGCCTCAAGGAACCCAAAAACACCTCAAGGAAGCCGAAATTGCCTCAGGGAACCCAAAATCACCTCAGGGACCCTGAAATCATCTCAGGGAACCCAAAATCACCTTGGGGAACCCAAAAACTCCTCAGGGAATCCAAAACCACCTCCAGGACCCCAGAACCACCTTGGAGAACCCCAACACCACCTCAGGGACCCAAAAACACTTCAGGGAACCCAAAACCACCTCAGGTCCCCCAGAGTGTCCTCAACACCCCTTAAAGCTCCTCTCAAAAATGTCCCCAAGGCCGATGTCCCCTCCTGACCAGGTTGGGGACATTCCTGGGGGTCAGCAGGACAGGTGACACAGGTGACACCCCCCCCAAAGTGTCCCCAAGGCCGATGTCCCCTCCTGACCAGGTTGGCCACGTTCTCGGGGGTCAGCAGCGGCTGCAGGAACTCGGCCGTGATGTCGGTGTCTGAGGGGACAGTGACCGCTCCGGCCACTTTGGCCACGGCCACCGCCGGCGCCTCCAGGTCCTTGTCCTCGTCGTCCTCGCCCAGGGGTGGCTCTGAGGGGACACGGGAGGGTCCCTGAGTGTCCCCAAGGGGCCACCAGCAGGTGTTGGGGGCGCAGGAGGGTCATTGGTGGTGGCCTCCTGGAGGACCTGAGGGACGTTTAATGTCACCTCCCCTCGGGGGTCACCAGGAGGGACTGGGAGGTTCTCAGGGGGAGCTGGGGGGGTTTAATGTCACCACCTGTCCCCAGTGTCCCCATGAGGCCACCAGGAACCACCACCACCACCACGGGAGAGGTGACAATGATGCCATCACAGGGGAGGTGACAATGCCGATGCCACCACAGTTTGAGGGCGGCATCAGGGTTGTCCTGGGACCATTTCCAGAACCCTCTGATGGCCACCACCATCCACCCTGAACCCTGATGGCCACCATGGCCACCACCATCCACCCTGAACCCTGATGGCCACCACGGCCACCACCACCTACCCTGAACCCTGATGGCCACCACGGCCACCACCACCCACCCCTCATGGCCACCACCACCATGGGGAGGTGACACAGCTGTCACTCACCAATCTTCATCTTCCTGAGGGCTCATCCTGGGCTATTTCTGATGGCCACCACCACCCACCCTGAACCCACCACACCTGATACCACCATGGGGAGGTGACGCTGATGCCACCACAGGGGAGGTGACAATGATGCCACCACAGGTTCTCACCCATCTTCATCTTCTTGAGGGCGGCGTCGGGCTCGTCCCAGGGCCATTTCTGATAGCCACCACCACCTACCTCTCATGGCCACCACCACCATGGGGAGGTGACACTGATGCCACCACAGGGGAGGTGACAATGATGCCACCACGGGTTCTCACCCATCTTCTTGAGAGCTCATCCCAGGGCCATTTCTGATGGCCACCACCAACCACCCTGAACCCTGATGGCCACCACCACCACCACCATGAGAAGGTGACGCTGCTGTCACTCACCGATCTTCATCTTCTTGAGGGCGGCGTCGGGCTCGTCGCGGGGCCGCTTGCGGGCCTCGCGGGGGCTGGGCATGCTGCGGGCGATCTCGGCCTGCGGCGTGCCCAGGTCCACCAGCAGCGTGGTGATCTGCGGCTGGAAGTCGCCCGAGGACGGGTGGCGCAGCACGCTCAGCAGGTGCAGCTTCAAGTTCTTCCGCACGCTGCTCACCTGGGACTTGGCCAGCGTGGGCGGCAGGTTGGCTAGGAGGGGACAGGAATGGGGTTAGGGACACCTGGGGACAGCTGGGGACACCTGGGGATGTGGGACATGGCATGGGGACTTGGCCAGCGTGGGCGGCAGGTTGGCTACGGGGAGAGGGGACACCCAGGGACACCTGGGGACAGCTGGGACTTGGCCAGCGTGGGCGGCAGGTTGGCTACGGGGACAGGGGACAGGTTAGGGACACCTGGGGACAGCTGGGGACAACTGGGGACACCTGGGACCTGGCCAATGTCAAAGGCAGGTTGGCTACAGGGGCAGGTTAGGGACACCAGGGGACAGCTGGGGACACTGGGGACGTTACCATGGAGGGTCTCATAGGCCTGGATGACCTCGGCCATGAACATGGCATGACCAGGGACACCAGGGGACACCAGGGGACACCAAGGGACAGCAGGGGACATTACCATGGAGGGTCTCATAGGCCTGGATGACCTCGGCCATGAACATGGGATGACCAGGAACACCAAGGGACACCAGGGGACACCAAGGGACATTACCATGGAGGGTCTCGTAGGCCTGGATGACCTCGGCCATGAACATGGGCCGCTGGCGGGCGATGGTGGCCAGCGAGCCCAGCGCTGCCGTCAGGTTGATGCTGGAGATGGCCGGGTGCACCATGAACTTGAGCAGCTGCTCCAGCGCCGCCTTGCCCTCCTCCCACAGCACATCTGGGGACACAGGGGGACACCGGGGTCACCCACATGTCGGGGGTCAGCAGGGTCACCGACCCATGCGGAGGTCACCGGGGTCACCCACGTCAGGGATCAGGGAGGTCACCACCCATGGGGAGGTCACCGGGGTCACTGACCCTTGGGGGGGGTCACTGGGGTCACCAACTCAAGGGGTCAGTGGGGTCTCATCTCAAAGGGTCAGTGGGGTCACCCCACCCCAAATCCCACTCACTTGATGATGGGGCGTCCCCAATTCCATTCCTGATCACACTCCCATTCCTGACCCCAATCCCTATCCCAATCCTGATCCAAAAAACCCCTGACTCACTGTACTCGATGATGGCGTGGTCCCAACCCCAAATCCGCAAACCCCCATCCGCTCAGACTCACTGTACTTGATGACGGGGTGATACCAACCCCAACCCCAATCCCAATCCCAAATCCCAAACCCCATTCCCAAACCCCCATCCCCTCAGACTCACTGTACTTGATGACGGGGTGATCCCAACCCCAATCCCCAATCCCAAATCCCAAATCCCAAACCCCCATCCCCTCAGACTCACTGTACTTGATGACGGGGTGATCCGAACCCCAATCCCAATCCCCAATCCCAAACCCCAAAACCCCCATCCCCTCAGACTCACTGTACTTGATGACGGGGTGATCCCAAATCCCCAATCCCCAATCCCAAACCCCAAACCCCCATCCCCTCAGACTCACTGTACTTGATGACGGGGTGGTCGCGCGGGATGCGCTCCAGGCTGACGTCGTTCTCGTGCCGCTTGGGCACGTCGGAGTCAGCCGTGCGCGGGGACAGCGTCACGATCAGCCCCTCCACGAACTTGATGGCGTGCGTGCGGACGCCGTCGTTGTCCGAGTCCAGCAGCAGGATGATGTCGCTGGCCATGGAGGACATCATCTCCCAGCAGGCCTCCTGCAGCTCGCTGATCACCTTGGACTTCACCATCC
Organism: Catamblyrhynchus diadema; assembly: GCA_035047745.1. NCBI lineage: Eukaryota > Metazoa > Chordata > Aves > Passeriformes > Thraupidae > Catamblyrhynchus > Catamblyrhynchus diadema. Next base: position 4,785,866 of record JAWWMN010000095.1, read on the forward strand.
ACTGAGGGGATCCCAAAAAAAAAAACCCACAAAAAACGGGGAAATTGGGAAAAAAGAAAGAAAAAAAAAAAAAAGCTGTTTTTTATGGGTAATTACGGTAATCGCGTTGGGCGTTGTGGAAATTGTAAGGGGATTTTTACAGGTAATTATGGTAATTGTGTTGGGTATTAAAGACTTTTTTATGTGTAATTATTGTAATTGGAATCAAATATTAAAGCAATTTTTACCTGTAATTACAGTAATTGGTATCAACTATTGTCTTGGAAATTTTAATGTGGGATTTTTACGGGTAATTACGGTAATTGTGTGGAGCGCATTATGATAATTATATTAGGTATTAAAGACTTTTTTAATGTGCAATTATGGTAATTGGTACTGAATGTTACGGCTATTCTTATGTGTAATTATGGTAATCGCATTAGGTATTAAAATCTTCTTTAACACGCAATTATGGTAATTGGTATTGAATATGAAAGCTATTTTTATGTGTAATTATGGTAACTGGGATCAAAATAATTTTTATCTGTAATTACAGTAATTGATATCAACTATTGTCAAGGAAACTTTAATGTGGAATTTTTATGAGTAATTACGGTAATCGCGTTGGGTGTCACAGGAATTGTAAGGTGATTTTTATGGGTATTACGGTAATTGTATTAGCTATTAAAGACTATTTTTATGCGTAATTATGGTAATTAGTACTGAATATTAAGGCTATTTTTATGTGCAGTTACGGTAATTGGTACAGAATATTGAGGCCATTTTTATGTGTAATTATGGTAATTAGTATTGAATATGAAAGCTATTTTTACGTGCAATTATGGTAAATTAATTGGCTATTAAAACCTTCTCCAACGTGTAATTATGATAATTGTATTAGCTATTAAACTCCTCTTTATTGTGCAATTATGGTAATTGGTATTGAATATTAAGGCCATTTTTAAGTGCAATTAGGGTAATTGGCACCAAATATTAAAACAATTTTTATCGATAATTACAGGAATTGGCATCAACTGTTAAGATGATTCTTGCATGAATTACGATAATTGGTACTGAATATTAAGGCCAGTTTTAGGTGTAATTACGGTAATTAGCACCAAATATTAAAGCCACTTTTATGCGTAATTATGGTAATTGGTATCAAATATTAAGGTCAGTTTTATGTGCAATTATGGTAATTAGTACTGCATATTAAGGCTATTTTTATGCACAATTAGGGTAATTGGTATCAAATATTAAAGCAATTTTTATCTGTAATTACAGTAATTGGTATCAGCTATTGTCATGGAAATTGTAAGGTGATTTTTACAGGTAATTACAGTAATTGTGTTGGATACGACAAAATTTTTAATGCGTAATTATGGTAATTAGTATCAATAAGGCTATTTTTATGTATAATTATGGTAATCGGTATTGAATACTAAGACAAATTTTATGTCTATTTATGGTAATTGTTATCAAATATTACAGCAATTTTTTCTGCAATTATGGCACTAATACTCAATACACAATTCTTAATATATTAAAAAATTTAATATACTCATAACCATAGCATACTAAAGAACTATTTTTAATTTATAATATAAATCCATAATCCCCTGTAACTAAATAACAATCCACAAATAAAAAATTCAATACTTATTTACTACATGTAATAAAAAATTAATATTTAACATCAAAACTATTAATAAACAATTAATTTAAAAATATGAATTTGCTCAGCATCCCCCTTTCCAAAACCCCCCAATTTAACAAAAAAAAACCAAAATCTGAATTTTCTCTCTGGTTTTGAGTAGAAACTCGCGGTTTTTGGCGTTGTGACCCCATCTGAGCCCCCCGTGGTGTCCCCAGGTGTCCCCCCCAGGTGGCCTCACCTGCAGGGCCACCTTGTAGAGCTGGGTCATGGTCAGGATGGCCTTTTTGACCACGTTGACGTTCTCGTCCTTGAGCAGCATGTTCAGGTTGGCCACCAGCTTCAGCAGCAGCTCGATGTCCCTCTTGCTGGGGACAGCAAAAAATTGGATTTATTGGTTTTATGGTTGGGTCACTCCAAAGACACAGAAACGGCCCAAAATTCCCACCAAAATGGCCCAAAATCGCCAACAAAATGGCAGAAAAATTCCCACCAAAATGGCCCAAAAATTCCCACCAAAACGGCCCAAAATTCCCACCAAAATGGCCCAAAATCGCCAACAAAATGGCTCAAAACTTCCCACCAAAATGGTGGGAAAATTCCCATCAAAATGGCCCAAAATTGCCAACAAAATGGCCCAAAATTCCCACCAAAATGGCCCAAAAATTCCCACCAAAATGGCCCAAAATCCCCATAAAAATGGTCCAAAATTCCCACCAAAAGAGCCAAAAATTCCCACCAAAATGGCCCAAAATTGCCAACAAAATGGCTCAAAATCCCTGTGGAAATGGCCTAAAACTTCCCACCAAAATGGTTGAAAATTCCCACCAAAACAGCCCAAAATTCCCACCAAAATAGTCCAAAATTGCCAACAAAATGGCCCAAAATTTCCATGGAAATGGCCCAAAAATTCCCACCAAAATAGTCCAAATTTGCCAACAAAATGGCCCAAAATTTCCATGGAAATGGCCCAAAAATTCCCACCAAAATGGCCCAAAAATTCCCACCAAAATGGCCCAAAATTCCCACCAAAATGGCGGAAAAATTCCCACTAAATGGCCCAAAATTTCCATGGAAACAGCCCAAAAATTCCCACCAAAATGGCTCAAAAATCCCACAGAAACAGTCAAAAAATTCCCACCAAAATGGCCCAAAAATTTCCAACAAAATGGCCCAAAATTCCCACCAAAATGGCGGAAAAATTCCCACCAAAATGGCGGAAAAATTCCCACCAAATTGGCGGAAAAATTCCCACCAAAATGGCCCAAAATTGCCAACAAAATGGCTCAAAATCCCCATGGAAATGGCCTAAAAATTCCCACCAAAACAGCCAAAAAATTCCCACCAAAATGGCCCAAAAATCCCATGGAAATGGCCCAAAAATTCCCACCAAAATGGTCCAAAATTCCCACCAAAATGGTCCAAAAATTCCACCAAAATGGCCCAAAATTGCCCACAAAATGGTCCAAAATTTCCCACCAAAATGGCCCAAAAATTCCCACTAAAATGTTGGAAAAATTCCTACCAAAACGGCCCGAAATTGCCAACAAAATGGCCCAAAATCACCAATAAAATGGCTCAAAAATTCCCACCAAAATGGCTCAAAGATTCCCAACAAAATGGCGGAAAAATTCCCATCAAAATGGCCCAAAATTTCCATGGAAACAGCCCAAAAATTCCCACCAAAATGGCTCAAAAATCCCACAGAAACAGTCAA
>JAWWMN010000095.1:4897750-4914488 GCA_035047745.1 Catamblyrhynchus diadema
CGGGGTCTGGGGGGGCCCCCCAGCTCTGCCCAACCCTGTGGGAAGGGGGCAGAGCATGGGGGACCCCCCCAAACCCCAAATTTTGAGGGGGCACAGCACTGGGACCCCCCCTGAACCCCAATTTGAGCACTGGGGACCCCTTGTACCCCGATATTTTTTTGGCGGGGGGGTTTAGGGGCTGTTTGTGCTTTGCAAACCGCTGGTGGTTTTGGGGTGGGGGGAAGAAAAAAGGGGGGGATTATTAATAGGGGATGTGGGGGGGACTTGGGGTACAGGGAGGAGGAAAAGGGGGTGCAGGGAGCCCCCCCCGAACCCCCCCCTCACCCACACCAGCCTCCCTCAAATAGGGGAAAATCCTTTAAAAATCAGTTAAAAATCCCTAACTGGCAGTTTTGGGGGTCCCCCGCTGCTGCACCCCAAATGAGACCATGGGGGGGGGGGGGTCTGTGCTTTGCACCCTGAAAATTGATGGGGGGGCACCCCAAAATTGGGGCATCCTGGGGGGGGCATGTGCTTTAACGGGGGAGGGGGCACCCTAAAATTGTCAAGGGGTTCTGCACCCCCCCAAAGGGAGCTGCACCCCAATATTTTCTGCTCCCCCCCACCCCGAGGCACCCCAAGGGCTCTTGCCCCCCCCCCCACCGTGGGGGTTTGGGGGGACCCTGCTGGGCGGGGAAACTGAGGCACAGGGGGCTCCCCCTGCTTCATCCTCCTTGGCTCAGCAGGGATTTGGGGGTGCACAGAGATTTGGGGGGGGGGGTTCAGAGGGTCGGGGGCCCCCCCTAAATCCTGTCCCCTAAAGCCCCCCAGGAATGAGCAGCAACTCACACAGGGGGTGACACCAAGAAAAGAAACTGGGGGGGCTCTGAGGGGGAGACTTGGGGGTCAGGAGGGAATTTTGGGGGGGTGTCAGGGAGGTTTTGGGGGTACAGAGGGATTTTTTGGGGGGTGGGTGGGTGGGGGGGTCCAAGTGCAAATGAAAAAGATCCCGAATGCTCCAAGAAGACGTTTCACAGTGTCTAACGCAGAACTAACCCCGGGGGCACGAGGAGATGGAGGGGAGGGGGAAATGCTGGATTTTTGGGGGGTACCCCAGGGAAAGGGGGGGTCCCTCTCCCCCAGCCCCCCATCACTGCAGGACCTGCCCCCTCGTCTCGGGCAGTTTGAGGGCCAGGGAGCTGCCGAGGGCCAGAGCAGCTGAGGCGAAGAGGATGGGCACGGCCTTGGTGATGCCCACGAAGGAGGTGAAGATGCTGATGCCCAGCACGGCTGCCAGCTTGCACAGAGCGTTCAGGAAGCCAAAGGCCGTCGTCCTGGGGAGGATGAGGAGGGTTGGGGTTGGTGAGGGCACCCACCGGGGGTAGGGGAGGGTGCTCAGTGTCAGGGGGTACCTGCAGAGGGCAGGTGGTACCGCGAAACTGGCACCTGGAGGGTTGGGATGGACGCCTGGCACTCCAAAGTGAGAACTCAAAATCCTTACGTGGGCACCCAGCACCCCAAAATGGGAACTCCAAACTCCAAAATGGGCACCCAGCACCCCAAAATGGGCACCCAGCACCCCAAAATGGGAACTCCAGACCCCAAAATGGGAACTCCAAACCCCAAAATGGGAATTCCAAACCCCAAAATGGGCACCCAGCACCCCAAAATGGGAACTCCAAACCCTTAATGGGCACCCAGCGCCCCAAAATGGGAACTCCAAACCCCCAAATGGGAACTCCAAACCCTTAAATGGGCACCCAGCACCCCAAAATGGGAACTCCAAACCCCGAAATGGGAACTCCAAACCCCAAAATGGGAACTCCAAACCCCAAAATGGGCACCCAGTGCCCCAAAATGGGAACTCCAAACCCTGAAATGGGCACCCAGCACCCCAAAACGGGAATTCAAAACCCTTAAATTGGCATCTGGCACCCCAAAATGGGAACTCCAAACCCTTAAATGGACACCCAGCGCCCCAAAATGAGTACCAGGGCTGGCAGGCAGTGCCCAGAAACGGGTGGGAGCCCACAGCTGGCACCCAGCACCCAAAACTTCACTCCTTGTACCCAAAACCTTCACCCACCACCCAAAACCCCCATCCAGCACCCAAATCCTCCACCTACCACCCAAAACTTCACTCCTTGAACACAAAACTTCGCTTTTTGCACCCAAAACCTCACTCCTTGCGCCCAAAATCTCCATCCCGTGCCCCCACCTCTTGTCAGAGGGGTAGAGCTCCACGGTGAGCACGTCGAGCGCGTTCCAGGAGGCGATGCTGACACCCCCAAAGAGGCAGAGCAGGGCGATCATGGCAGACTCGCTGTTCCCAAAGGACAGGAAGAAGCAGCTGATGCAGGACATGACACTGGAGCCAGCTGGGGGACACGTGGACACGTCAGAGCGCGGGGAAACTGAGGCACGAGGTGGGACTGACCGTCCCAAAAGGGAGAGGGAGATGGGGGTGACCCACCAGGAGGTCCCCAAGAGATGGAGGTGACCAATGGGTGGGAGAAGGAGCAGGAAAGTCCCCCAAAGGGGTGATGGATGAAGGTGGGGTGACCCACCAGGGTAAAGGCGATGGTGGTGGGTCAAGAGATGGGGGTGACCCACCAGGAGGTCCCCAAGAGGTCCCCAGAGATTCAGGTGACCAACGGGTGGGAGGAGGAGCAGGAAATTCCCCAACAGGGTGATGGATGAAGGTAGGGTGACCCACCAGGGTAAAGGTGATGGGTCAAGAAACGGGGGTGACCCACCAGGAGGACCCCAGAGATGGAGGTGACCAATGGGTGGGAGGAGGAGCAGGAAAGTCCCCAAAGTGGTGATGTATAAAGACGGCATAATCCATCAGGGTAAAGGTGATGGTGGTGCCTCAAGAAGATCAAGAGCCTGGTTTGGGCTGAAGACACCTCCAGGACCCCCCAGCCCCACCAAGGCTGCCCCGAGCCCGTCCCGTTGCCCACCCAGCATGCGCAGGCGGCCGATCTTGTCCATGAGCAGGGCCGAGACGATGTTGCCGGGGAGCACAGCCAGGGTGCCCAGGAAGCTGACGAAGTAGATCATGTAGGCGTTGTTGTCGTCGCTGAAGTCCAGCTGGCAGCCCTCCTTGTTGTGCAGGAACGTGCTGTTCACCACCCGGCTGTTGATGAACTTGTACTCGAACAGATCTGGGGGGACAGTGGGGCCACGGGGTCACCCCATCTCCTTGCAGACCTGCTGGCCCCTCCCACCCCACACAGTGGGTCAACCACACCTCCACCACCCCCTTGGGGACCACTCTGGTCCTTATCTCTGCCACCCCAACTCCGTCATGCCACTGGGGGCCTTCCTCCAAGCTGGTAGCTCACCCTCATCTCCATCAAAAGCCTGGGCGGTCACATTTTTTATCTCTGCCACCACAACTCCATCATGGCACTGAGGACTTTCCTGACCTTCCTCCACGCTGGTGGCCCACCCCCATCTCCACCAAAACCCTGGTGGGTCACATTGTCTCTACCACCCCAACTCCATCATGCCACTGAGGACTTCCCTGACCTTCCTCCAAGCTGGTGGCCCACATCCATCTCCATCAAAACCCTGGTGGGTCAGGTTATCTCTAGCATTCCAACTCCATGGTGTCACTGAGGGCTTTCCTGACCTTCCTCCAAGCTGGTGGCCCACCCCCATCTCCACCAAACCCTGGGGGCCACCCTGGTGTGTCAGGTTATCTCTGCCACCCCTACTCCATCATGGCACTGAGGGCTTCCCTGACCTTCCTCCACACTTGTGGCCCACATCCATCTCCACCAAAACCCTGAGGGCCACCCTGGTGGGTCACCCCCTCCCGGGGATCCCATTGCCCCACCTGTGTTGTAGAAGACAGTGGAGATGAAGGTGCAGTTCTTGAAGAAGGTGTTGCTGGAAGTGATGTCCTCGAAGTAACACTCCTCAAAGAGCGAATCCTCGAACGTCACCGACTTCATCTTCAGCCCAATGAACCTGCACGGGGGGGGGGACAGGAGGGAGAGCCCAGATGCCCCCCAAGCTCAGCCCCAAGCTCAGCGAGGCCAGGCTCAGCCTCCCCTCGCTCACTTGTCGTTGAAGTACTCCCCACCACGGTGCACTTGGTTCTCCAGGGTGAAGTTGAAGGTGAAGTGCCGAACCTTCTCGCGCGTGAAGAGCTTGGTGCGCGACGCGTACTCGATGCTCTGCAGGTGCTTGATCATGTCCGGGAACCACACGGTGAGCCCGTAGTAGCTGCGGGGACAGGGGTGAGCGGGCACCACACACCTGGGCTTGCCAGGGCTGGCCTGGGGCTCCCAGAGCCAACCCTGAGCTCCCAGGGCCGTCCCAGGGATGCTTGTTCCATCACATCCCACTCGGTGCTGCCCCATCCCATCCCACTGATCCCATCCCATCCCGTCCCATGGATCCCATTCCATCCCATTGATCCCATCCCATTGATCCCATCCCATGGATCCCATCCCACTGATCCCATCCCATCCTCTCCCATCCCATCCCATCCCACTGATCCCATCCCATTCCCATTGATCCCATCCCATTGATCCCATCCTCTCCCATCCCATCCCATGGATCACATCTCATCCCATTCCATTGATCCCATCCCATCCCATGGATCGCATCTCATCCTGTTCCATTGATCCCATCCCATCCCATCCAATCCCATCCCATTGATCCCATTGATCCCATTCCATCCAATTGATCCTATCCCATCGATCCCATCCCATTGATCCCATTGATCCCATCTCATCCCATTCCATTGATCCCATCCCATCCCATCCCACCCCATGGGTCCCAACCCATCTCATCCAATTGATCCCATCTTATTGATCCCATCCCATTCCATGGATCCCATCCCATCCCATCGATCCCATCCCACTGATCCTATTGATCCCATCCCACTGATCCCATTGATCCCACCCCATTGATCCCATCCCATTGATCCCATCCCACTGATCCCACTGATCCCATCCCACTGATCCCATTGATCCCATCCCACTGATCCCATCCCACTGATTCCACTGATCCCATCCCATTGATCCCATCCCATCCCATCTCATCCTGTGATCCCATCCCATTGATCCCATCGCATTGATCCCATCCCATGGATCCCATCCCATCCCACTGATCCCATGGATCCCACCCCACCCCACCCCGCAGCACCTGAAGGACATGGTGAACCACACCGCCATCATCATCAGCGTCACCCGCCGGTACTCGGGCACGAAGCACTGCTGGAAGTTGCTCCAGACCTGCGCAGGGACACGGGAGGTGACAAGGACACGGGAGGTGACAGGGGGCACAGGCAGCCCTGGGTGGCCCCGGCCTCACCTGCTGGGACAGGTTGAGGCATCGGACCAGCCAGCGCCGGTACCACGTCCCGGTGTCCGACTGGATCTCGATGAGCTCGTCCTCCCGCTTGATGGTCTTGATGTGGGTGACCTGTGGGTGGGACAGATTGGGGACACCAGGAAGCCACCAAAAACTTCACTCCTTGCACCCAAAACCTCACACCTAGTACCCAAAACCTCTACCTAGCACCCAGAACCTCACTCCGAGCACCCAAAACCTCACACCTAGCACCCAAAACCTCTACCTAGCACCCAAAACCTCACATCTAGCACCCAAAACCTCACACCTAGCCCCCAAAACCTCATTCTTTGCACCCAAAACCTCATTCCTTGCACCCAAAACCTCATTCCTTGCACCCAAAACCTCACATCTAGCACCCAAAACTTCACTCCTTGCACCCAAAACTTCACTACTTGCACCCAAAACCTCACATCTAGCACCCAAAACCTCTACCTAGCACCCAAAACCTCTACCTAGCACCCAAAACCTCACTCCTTGCACCCAAAACCTCATTCCTTGCACCCAAAACCTCATTCTTTTCACCCAAAACCTCATTCCTTGCACCCAAAACTTCACTCCTTGCACCCAAAACCTCACTCCTTGCACCCAAAACTTCAGTCCTTGCACCCAAAACCTCCCACCTAGCACCCAAATCCTCCACCCAGCACCCAGTTGTGCCTCAGTTTCCCCACCTGTTACAGCAGCATTCCCCAGGTGGTGCTTTTCCCAGAGGTGGGAATTGCACCCCTGCTCCTGGAGGACGCCCCACCCTCGCTTGGGCTGCTGGGGACCCCAGGGCTCAGCCCTGGGGGGTCCTTACCGAGAAGACCCTCTCGGGGTGGCCCTTGGCCCTCATGTTGGTGTCATGGACCTGCTTCAGCACCATCCAGGCCTCGTCGTGCTTCCCATTCTGTGAGGGCAGGGACAGGTCCCAGGTCACCCTGGGACACCCCAAATCTGGACCCTGACCCACCATCAGCACTCCTTGCCTGGGTCCCACCACCCACCCAGGGATCCCTCCATCATCTTCATCTTCAGGATCTCCTCAGGGTCCGCCCATCCCTCTGGGTGCCATCATCCACCTGGGTTCTGCCACCCACCCGGGGATCCCTCCATCATCTTCATCATCTCAGGGTCCCCTCATCCTTCTGGGTTCTACCACCCACCTGGGTTCTGCCACCTACCCGGGGATCCCTCCATCATCTTCATCATCTCAGGGTCCCCCCATCCCTCTGGATGCCATCATCCACCTGGGTTCCACCACCCACCCGGGGATCCCTCCACCATCATCTTCATCATCACCTCCTCAGTGTCCCCCCATCCCTCTGGGTCCCATCATCCACTTGGGGGGTTCCTGCCCCGTTCCACCCCTCTCCAAAACCCATCTGGGGCTTCCTGTCCCGGCCTCACCACTCCCTGTCTGGGTTGCCCCATCTCCACCCCAACCTAGGTGTCCCTTCCTGAGCACCCTCAAGCCACCCCCCACTCCAGGTCCCTGATGCACCCCAAATCCCCCCCCATGGCCCCCCCAGAGCCCACCTCAAGGTAGAAGCGCGGGCTCTCCGGCATGGTGGTGAGCGCCCCGATGGCGAAGACCGAGGGGAAGGCGCAGACGAGGACAAAAACCCTCCAGCTGTGGAATTGGTACGCAGAGCCCATCTGGAAGCTCCAGCCTGGACAGGGGGACAGGACACGGTGGTGGGGCCGAGCCCCGGCTCACCCCCCGTGTGCCACCAGCCCAGGGCTCCTACCATAGTGCGGGATGATGGCCCAGGCCATGGCCGAGGCGTAGATGCCCCCGATCATCCAGAACATGCAGAGCCAGCTCAGGTGCTCCCCGCGCTTCTCCTGCGCCAGGAACTCCGAGAAGTAGGAGAAGACGATGGGGATGGAGCCGCCGATGCTGGGGATGGAGGGGAGGGAGCAGCGTCACCCCCTGCCCCACCACACACAGGGGGGGATCAGCCCCTGCTCTGGGGGTCCCTGCGTGGCATTCACATTTTTCTGGGAAAATCCCTTCGCCCAGGAGTTTTCTCCTGGGAAGCTGAGAAGCCTCAGAGGGAAAAGGAAAACAAGAATTATCTGATTTGCTTCTCCTGTGTTTTGCTGCTTTGGAATGTGGTTGGGAGGTTGTTTACGCACAGGTGGTTGTTTCATTGGATTCTGCTGTGAGTTGTTTTGACTCTTTGGCCAATCAGGGTCAAGCTGTGTCAGGACTCTGGAGAGAGCCACGAGTTTTTCATTGTTATCTTTTTAGCATTCTGTAAGTATCCGTTCTGTATCTTTAGTATAGTATAGTTAATATTAATATAATATACCATCATAATACAATATAATATCATAATAAATTAGCTTTATAAGAACATGGAATCAGATTCACCCTTACTTCCTTCCTTTGTCTGGGGGAAACAAAAATACAACAGCTGCCCCCGCTGCAATATCCTTTCTGTATTCTTTAGTATAGTATAGTTAATATTAATATAATATGGTATCATAAAATAAAACAGTATCATAAAATAATAAATTAGCTTTATGAGAACACGGAATCCGATTCATCCTTCCTTCCTTCGTCTGGGGAGAACAAAAATACAACAACTGCCCCCCCGCCCCGGAAGTATCCTTTCTGTATTCTTTAGTATAGTTTAGCATTCTTTAACATAATATAGCATCATAAAATAACCAATTAGCTTTATGAGAACACGGAATCAGATTGATCATTCCTTCCTTGGTCTGGGGGACGAAGGAAGCAAACCCAACAGCTGTGCCCCCCTTACCCCACGCCCGAGAGCAGGCGGCAGAAGAGGAAGGTGCCGTAGCCCTGGACGAAGGAGGAGAAGAAGGCGAAGACGCTGTTGACGGAGAGGGAGATGAGGAGGCACTGCCTTCGGCCCAGCCGGTCGGCCAGCCCGCCCCACACGAACGCGCCCACCATCATGCCCAGGTACACGATGAGCCCTGGCGAGGGGGGGACACACAGCGAGGTCAGGGCCGGGGGACACAGGGACCTGCACCCCGAGTCACCTGGAGGAGGGGGAGGGTCCTCGCATCTTGGGACCCTCTCCCTGAAATGTTGGGTCCTCTTGAGGGGAGGGGACAGAATTCCCTGTTGTCCCCTGCTCTGCTCAGGGACTGTGGGACCCCAGGACCCCCTCATCCAGCCCTTCCCCCTGTCCCAAGATTGCCACATCTCAGGGATGGGGGGCACTGGTGTCCCCTGGGGTTTGGGGGGGATGTCAGGCTCCAGCAGGCATCACAGAGAAGGAGGAAGCAATGGAACAAAGCCCCCCACGGCCCCCCCAAATCCAACTTCAGCATCCACTGGTCAGCCCAAATTTCAGCCATTGCTCATGTGGGGACCAGTGTGGGACTGGGAGGAGGATGGTGGGAGCCCTCACCAAGGGGTCCTGGTCCCCCACATCCCTTCCTGGACCCCAGGCCCCATGGCCTCCCAGTTCTTCCTGGTCCCCACATCCCTTCCTGGACCCCATGGCCTCCCAGTTCTTCCTGGTCCCCACATCCCTTCCTGGACGCCATGGCTTCCCAATTCTTCCTGGTCCCCACATCCCTTCCTGGACCCCATGGCCTCCCAGTTCTTCCTGGTCCCCACATCCCCATGGCCTCCCAATTCTTCCTGTGTTCTTCCATAGCCCCTATGACCCCCCCCACATCTTCCTGAGCCCCCCATGTCCTTCCCCATCCCCACCCTCCTGTGCTTCTCAATGTGTCCTCATGTCCCCTACATTCCTCATCTCCCCACATCTCCCCCTGACCCTCCTGTCCCCCCCATCCACGCCCCCCTCCGTGCCCCCCGAGCCGCTCTCCTCACCCAGCATGCCCTTGTTGGAGTCGGACAGGCACATGTCCTTCTCGGCGCTGGGCAGGACGAAGCCCACCACAAAGATCTCCACGCCGTCGGCCATCAGGGCCAGGCCCAGGACAAAGTAGAGGGTCCACTGGAAGCGGCCGTGGCCGCATTCCTGCAGGATGAGCTCGTACTGCTGCGCCAGCTCCTCCCGGTCCTTCCTGCGCTGCCCCTCGCTGTCATCGAAAGCTCCGGCGGCCGCCGCGGCCCCCAGGCGCTCGCCCCCCTTCAGCGACTCCTGCCGGGGGATCCCTTGGTATTCGCCCTCGTAGATCTCGTCCTCCTCATCGTGGCCTTCCGTGGCGTCGCTGGACACCCCCTCCTCCTCGTTGGCACCTTCGCCCCCTCTGTAGTAGCCGTCCTGGGGCGCGTAGTCTTCATCATCCTCCTCCTCCTCGAAGCGGGAGTAGGAGCGGCGGGTGTACTCGTCCTGCACTCGGTCCATGCCCCTGCTCACCTTCTTGGCCGCGTGTTTCTTCACCTCCTTGGCGATGTCCTTGGCGCCGCGGATGAAGGCGGTCCGGTCCCGGAACGACTCCTCCATGGTGCCCTCGGGGCTGGCGCGGGGCTGCTGCGGGTGCTGGGGGTGTCTCTGCTTCGGGGGGCTGCGCCCTCAGGCCCGGGGTGAGGGGAGAGGGGTGCTGGAGCTACCCATCCATGGAATGGGGGGTGGGAGGACCCTGGGTGCCAGCCCGGACCTGGGAAGCCCAGACAAAACCAGGCTGAGTCGGGTGATGGTGGCCCTGAGCGTCACTTTGTACTTTTTCTCCATCTCAGATGGAAACAGGAGGATTAGAGGACACAGTCTCAAGCTGCGTCAGGGAAGGTATAGGTTGGATATTAGGAAAAAAAAATTTCACCCAAAGAATACTAAAGCACTGAAATGCTCTACCCAGGGAGGTGTAGAATCACCATCTCTGGATGTGTTTAAATAAACACTGGACATGGCACTGGGTGCTATAGTTGAGGTGTTAGGGCATAGGTTGGACTCGATGATCTTAGAGGTCTCTCCCAACCTCATCATTCTGTGATTCTGGGATTTGGGGACCCCCTGGTGAAGCAGCAGGTGGAGGCTGGGGTGGGGACAGGCTGAGAGAGGCTGGTTCCATGCCAGCCCCTTCCCCTCACTTGGGGGGCTCCAGCTGCCACAGCTCCCTGGGACCCCCCAGTCCCCCTGGATCCATCCCTCCTGCCCTCATCCCAAAGCACGAGGGGACAGCAGGGACACAGCTGCCCTTGAGCATCCCCAGGACGGAGAGTCACCCCAAAAAACAAGGTCTGGACCAAAGCTCCCCATTCCCCTGGGCACCACAGGGAGGATGAGGGGGTCAGGAGGTCCCCAAACCCTCCCAGCACCGCTCTGGCTGGGTGGCTCAGGGTACAGGAGCCCCTCAGAGGATCCCTGGGGGGGTCCCTCGAGTGCCAATGACCCGAGTGTGCCAGGCCACGCTCACTGCGGGAGCTGCCAGGCAGGATTTACTGCAGGAGATGCCAGCCCTAGCACGTGCTGACCCGGCCAAAGGGGGCTGGGGGGTACCACGAGTCCCCCGGGGGGGAGAAGAGGGACATCCAAATCCCTGGGGGTGGCATCTCCGTGTCCCCTCACATCCCAGCATCCCACACGCGCTGCACAGAGCCCGGCTCAGCTCGTGACAGGGACGGACCCGCAGCCCCCCAGCCCCCGATGCTGCTGCTCCTCCACCCTCGGGGGCCGTCGTGACCCCCCCCAAGCGCTATTTTTATCTCTGGCCAGGCGGGAAGGAGCTGAGAGCGGAGGGACGCAGCCGGCGACGTGTCCCCCCCTGGCCAGGAGAGGGGACAGGGCACGCAGGGACGCTAAATTTAGATTGGAGCTCTTTGGGAAGCCTGCAGGGAGGGGGGCTGCGGCACAGCACGGTTCCCCACTCCCGAGCACAGGCAGGCAGGTGGTTTTACAGGATAAAATTACAAATTCCGCGCCCCCCCGGCTGCAGGGAGACCCCAGTCCCCTCCCCGGGGCTCCTGGATCCATGACCAAGGTCACTTTGCTCCAGCCAGGCTCGAGGTTCCCTTTGGAATCTCGCCGTGTGGGGCCGGCATTGCACAGAGCGGGAGGTGTTTGGGGTCGGGAGGAGGAAGGGGGGAGCAGGGAGAGGCTGGGAGCACGGTGAGGAAGAGGATGGGCTGGGGGAGCAAGGTCACGGCTGGCTCCGTCACAGAGAGCGGCCGCACAAACCAGGGAGCCTCGAGCGGCCGAGCCGATGCCGGGAGCCAGAGCTGGCTGAGATCGGGGGCTTTGATCCCACAGGAGAGCCAGAAATGCCCCAGACCACAATCGCTGAAATGTGGGAGCCAGGGAGATCCCCCCAAAATGCCCATTTTGGGGGCTGAACATGCTGCCGGCCCTGCAGCACCGCCGTGGCGTTGGACAGCTCTGCACAAGGTTATCGGCCCTGCATCTGTCTCTTCCAAGAGGAGCCGAGGATGGATGAAACCGTGCACCCCAAAACCCCCAAGATGGGGGGGCTGCATCCCCCCCACACCCCCCCGCAGCCCCCAGCCCCCCTGCGGAACGCCAGGAACATGGCGACAAGGGGGAAGAGTTGGGAATCGCTCGTGTCCAAGGTCACCCCAAAACATCCGCCCCCCGTTACCCCTTCCCCAAACCCCCCCCGTTCTCCCCTCCCATCCCTGCTGCGAATTCCCGATCCCCTCCGGCTGCTCTGCGGGGGGGATGAGAGGAGCCCCCCAAAAACGCACATCCAAAGGCAGAGCCCGGCTCCCGGGAAGGTTTTCCAGGACAAAATGGCCACAGCAAGTGGGGAAGGAGAAGCCGAACCCCGAATCCATCAGCGGCTCCGATTAACGCCGCGGGGAGGGGGGGGATGCGGGCTATAAACCCATTTTTTGTTCCCCCTTACCTGGCTCAGCCCTCGCCCCGCTCCAGCTCCTTCCCGGGGGATGCTCCGGTGAGGAAGGATGCTCGGGAAGGGATACGGAGATGAAAGAGGATGCTCCGGCAGCGCCAGCAGCTCCCGGGTACCAGCGCTAACGCCGCAGCCTCCGCCGCACACACGGAGCGCTGGGAGAGTCCATCAGCGCAGCCCCGGGAAGGGAGGGATCAACCACGGCCCGCGGAGAACCGGGGGGGCTCGGCGGGGGCCTCGGATCTCCCGGGATGCGCCAGCGGAGCTGCCGGGGATCGGGGTTCCCGTGATGGAGCTGCCGCGATGGAGCCGCTCCGGAGGATGAGGGTGGAGGGGAGATGCGGGAGGGGTGGGGGGCATCAACCGGGGGCCCCCCCGGAGCTCTCGGTGATGCTCAGTCCGCCCCCACCCCGCGCTGCCGCCCCCCGCCCCCGTCACGGCTGAGTCACGGCCTCCGCGGGGCTGGATTGGGATTTTTTGGGATCAAATCGTCCCCGCCTGGGCTGGTCAGACACGGCCCCGAGGCTACAACGCGACACAAAAAGCCCCCCCGATGGATTTTTTTTTTTAGGGAATTTTTAGGGCTGGAGATGCACGTTGCAGCACGGGATGTCCAAAGCCACCCTCGTTTCCCATGGATGGATTCCTGAGGGTGGGAAATTGGGAGCTGCAAAAAAAAAAACCCCAAAACCCTGGGGCTGTGGGGTGCTGGGTGCTCCTGGGAGTGGCTGAGATCAGAGTGGGGGGAGCTTGGGGTGACCCCACAAGCAAAATCCTCCTTGACCCCCTTCACTGGTTTTCCAATGCTCCCAGAGCCCCTTCATCCTGCACCCCAACATTCCCAGAGCCCCAACCTTCCCTGAACCCCCCTCCTCCTGCATCCCTCCCCAAATTCCAGGGTGCCAACCCCAAAGCCTCACACTCTGTCAGGATCCATCAAGATCAGCATTTCACCCCTCAGACTGGAAAAAACAGGGATGGGGACCAGCCTGGGAAGGATTGGGAAGGATTTAGAAACCCACGAGCTGAGAAGCAAATTGTGACATTGATAGTTGGGGAAAAAAAATCCCAAAAGAGGGGTGGAAGTGCAGGACAAGGCTGGCAGTGGAGGGAATGGGCAGCACCAGGATCCAGGCTGTGCCCTCCAGGGATCACAGGGGAGGGGATAAGGAGTGCCACATCCTCAGGCAGCCTGTGACTCACGTGCCACTGTCACCACAGAGCCCCCAGGGTGGTTTTGTGGATCATCAGAGGGAACAGGCTTGGCAGGAGAACAGAGAATGGCTCCTCTTGTCCTGAGAGCCCCATCCAGCCCAAAATGTGGGAAAGA
The DNA here is from genome assembly GCA_035047745.1 of Catamblyrhynchus diadema. NCBI lineage: Eukaryota > Metazoa > Chordata > Aves > Passeriformes > Thraupidae > Catamblyrhynchus > Catamblyrhynchus diadema. Next base: position 4,911,180 of record JAWWMN010000095.1, read on the forward strand.
GCTGAGGGGAATTGGATAAAAACTGAGGTAAAATGGGAGGAAAGGGGAGAAAGTCAGGGCTGACAAAGGATTGCAGGCATGGGGAAGAGAGGATGTAACTGGGAATGACAGAACACCAGGGATGAGGGGATAAAATGGGGTGACAGTGGATGCCTCCAGGGGAGAAGGGGATGATGATGATGATGATGATGATGATGATGATGATGGTGTCCATGCAGGGAGATTGGCTGCCCCGGGGGGATCCTGGTGGCTTCCAGGACTGAGGAGCAGGGAAATGTCACCCTGGGGCTCCCTGCATCCAAACAGGAATCTTTGGATCCTGGAGATTCTTCAGCCCCTTGGCTCAGCACCACAGGGAATGGGGGTCCCATTCCCACCCCGACACCTAAATCCACTCACTCCACCAATCCACGTGGGGTTCTCCCCACACTTCTGGATGTGAAGGATCAGGAGAGGGTTCCAACCTTCCCTTCTATCCCATCCAGACCCCAGGGCTCCCACCTGGCTGTAAGAAGATGAAGAAGGGATGAAGAAGGAAGGAAGCAGCAAATTCCCACTTCCATGTCCCCCCACAAACTCTTGGGGGCTCTGGCATTGCCCAGGGGCAGGAGGGGTTTGAAAAAATCCCAGGGGAATGTTTGACTTTGGCTAAACCTTGGCACCAAAATATTCCACAGTCCAACGTCAGCTCCCTGGATTTGGGCAGCTCAGGAATGGGAATCCAGACATTCCTTGGAGCAGCTGAAGAGAGCACACACTTCCAGGCTCACAGGTGGAGCAGGGATCAGACCATGGCTCAGCTCTGCCCCAAATCCCTCCAGTCTGGTTCTTCCCAACGGCCCAAGCAGGGAAGAGATCTCAGTCCCAACCCAGAAACCCTTTTGGTTCCTAAATCCTTTATTTGCAAGTGGTTGGCCACTGCCTTCCATACAAAACCAACAAAAATCCAGTAAAAAGGAGCTTGGAAAAGCTTCCAGGGGAAGAGAAACAGGAGGAGATGGGGAGAGGAAGGAAAATTAACACTATAAAAACAAATGGGGGGAAGAAATGGGGAGGGAAGGGAGGAGCAGGGGATGGCCCCCAGCCCTTTGCAGGAGTGGGAATGTCGATACCAAGGGCTGGGGAAGGATGGGGAGCAGAGGGTCCCCCCCCTCTCAGGGCAGGGGTCCCCGCAGGGGCCCTCGGGGGGGGACTCCAGGGGGTCTCTGAGCCGGTCGAGGGGGCAGAGGGACCCTCTGGTAGCCGTAGGGGGGGGGCCTGGGGGGTCCATTGTAGCCGTGGGGTGGCATCAGCGGGGGGGGCCCGCGGAGCCCGTGGTGCGGCAGCGGCCCGGGGTGACCTGTGGGGACAGGGGGGGTCAGTGCCAGGGGGAGGGGACAGAGACCCCCAAACCCCTGGAGGAACACGATCCACCCGCCCAAACCCATTTCCCAAACTTCCCTGGAGGTGCCCCCCCCCACCCCAGCTTGGCAGACACTCTCCAAAATCAGGAATTGCTCCAAAAACAGGGGGGCTCAGTGCCAGGGGGAGGGGACAGAGCCCCCCAAACCCCCTGGAGGAACATGATCCAAACCCACCTCCCAGATTCCCTGGTAGTGCCCACCCCACCCACACCCAGGAGTGCCACATGCAGTAGGTGCCCCCCCCCCACAGCTTGGCAGACACTCCCCAGAATCAGGAATTGCTCCAAAAACAGGGGGGGTCAGTGCCAGGGGGAGAGGACAGAGCCCCCCAAACCCCCTGGAGGAACACGATCCAAACCCACCTCCCAGAATTCCCTGCAGGTGCCCACCCATACCTAGGGGTGCCCCCCCCCCAGCTTGGCAAATACTCCCCAAAATCAGGAATTGCTCCCAAAAGCCCCATGGGCTTCCAGAACCACCCCAAAGCTGTGGATATCCCCATGGGGGGGTTGCAGGGTCCCAATGAGGAAGCTCTGTGAAGACCCCAAAGTGGGGAGGGGGGGTGCCAGATCCCCCAGGTTTTACTTCACACCCCTCCTCCTCCTCCCCAAAAAGCAGAGCCCCCCAAAGCAGCCCCCACTCACCCATTGGAGATCCAAAATGTGGCCCCCGAGGGGGGAGCCCCATTGGGGGGGGTCCGGGGTGTGGCATTCCTGGGGGGGGCCGGGGGGGTGGCTGCCCTCCTGAGCCTGGTGGTCCCGGGTGGTGCTGCCCCATGCCAGGGGGGCCATGGTGCACCTGCATGGGTGGCATTCCTGGGGGGAGGATGGAGTTAGGGGTGTCAGGGAGCCCCCCCAGGAATTAAAATTCCAGCTGGGTTTGGAAATCGTGGGTGCAGAGGGGGTTTCTGCTGCCAAAAGGGGTTAAAGAGAAGAAAAGCAGCTCTGGGCACTTCCAGAATTCCAGCTGGGTCTGAAATTCCAACTGGATCTGTAATTCCAGCTGGGTCTGGAAATCGTGAGTGCAGAGGGGGTTTCTGCTGCCAAAAGGGGTTAAAGAGAAGGGAACACAAAGTTTACAGCAAGAGGAAAGGGTTTGGATGCAAGTGGGTGAGAGAAGAGATGGGATAGAGAGCGTGTGCAGCCCTGGGACAGTGAGGAATCCTCATCCCTGGAGAATTTGGGCAAGCTCCCAAAGCAATCCAAAGCTGGAGGCTGCCCTGCTCTGAGTGGGGCAGCCAGGGCTCCCCCAAACTTCCTTTCTGCCAATTATCCCATTTTAAAAAACCCACAAATAAATGATTATTTCCTCCTGAGCCTGGTTTTCCCTTTCAGGTGTAATTGGCTCTGCTCAGGCCCTGCAGCATCTGTTCCTGGCATGGCCAGAGTAGGATCACACAAAGCTCCCTAATTAGGGTGGCTCTGGAGCCACAGGATCAAACAAATCCCAGAGAATCATTAAACTGCACATTTCACAAAATTTGTGCTTTTGAACACAGAGCTGAGATGCAGACACAGCTCCTTCCCAGCACCACAGGGCCAAAATGTGGGGAATCAGGGAAAAACTGGTTTAACTCAATTATTAATGCCAAAATCAGCTCCTGCCTTTCTTCCTTCCCATGTCCCTGCCTCCTACACCTTCCCAGCTCAAGGCAAAACCACCTCTCCCTGCCCAGGTGCCTCCCAGACACCAAAAACTTCCTGAATTCCCCAGATCCTTCAGCAATCACAACCCCCACTCAGACTATATCTCACTATTTTGATAATTATAAAAAAATTACAGGATGCCACGTGCTTAATTCCTTAAATGGACCAGTCAGTTAATTAGTTCTAATTCAGAAATGAAATAATTTATGTTTGAAGTGTCACTGTCTAGAGGGAAGGGAAGTGTATGGAAAAGAGGGAAG
>JAWWMN010000095.1:4922298-4933256 GCA_035047745.1 Catamblyrhynchus diadema
GGGGCCAGCCCAAGGGCACAGGGAGCCCCAGGTAGTGCCAGCCCGGGGGCACAGGGAGCCCCAGGTGGGGCCAGCCCGGGGGCACAGGGAGCCCCAGGTGGTGCCAGCCCAGGGGCACAGGGAGCCCCAGGTGGTGCCAGCCCAGGGGCACAGGGAGCCCCAGGTGGTGCCAGGCTGAGGGCACAGGGAGGTGCCAGCCCAGGGGCACAGGGAGCCCCAGGTGGGGCCAGCCCGAGGGCACAGGGAGCCCCAGGTGGTGCCAGCCCAGGGGCACAGGGAGGTGCCAGCCTGGGGGCACAGGGAGCCCCAGGTGGTGCCAGTCCCCCCACCCCAGCCCCCCTGGCACCCACCTGACGTCCTCGCTGCCCGGCTCGGAGGCTGGGTGGAAGCTGGCAGCTCTCAGCAGGTCCCCCCCTCCCGGGTGGTGCCAGCAGAGGCGCTGCAAGAGAAAGGGGGTGACACCCCCACATCCCCCAGTGCCCCCCACCCTGCCAGGGCCCGCCCAGGCACTCACAGGCACCCGACGCTCCTGGAAGTGGGCAAAGGTTCGCTTGAGGTCGTGGTCCAGAAGCCCACTGGGCACCCAGAGGTACTGGGGGAGGCTGTGGGAAGGTGGGACACGGGGTGGGGTCCCCCAGATCTCAGGTGCCGTTTGGGGGGCTCAGACAGCGCTGGGGGCTGTACCTCGGGGCCATGTCGAAGCGCTCATTGACGGCGCTCACCCTCCAGCCCGCAGCGCCGAGACGCTGCAGCTCCTCCTCCCAGTCCCGCAGGCTCTCGAAGAGCAGCGTGGTGGACGAGCCGTCCTCCCCATCCTCATCCTCATCATCCTCCTCTGGGATGGCTTCTCCGGGGCTGGCCCAGCCGTCAGCAGCGTCCCCCAGCCTCGCAGCCGCCTCCCGTGCCTGTGCGATGGCGTTGGCCACCTGCGAGGGCAGCCAGGGGTGCGCTGTAAGGTGGGAGCGCCCCGGGCTTCCTCAGAACCGCGGGGTACCCCAAAGTGGGGGTGCAGCGCTTCTGCCCCTCCCTGGCGTACCCGGAACGCCTGCGGAGCCAAACCGTTCTCGGGGAAGGAGAAGTGGAGCAGGCGGAAATCCCGGCAGAACACGGCGAGCTCCTCCGGGATGAATTTGAGGGTGGAGGCGGCCGTGAGCACCTTGGGCTTGGAGAAGCTGCTGGCTGTGGTCGGGAGGATGAGGCTGTCAGGGCCAGCGGAGCCCCGAGACCCGCCCAGCTCATCCCTCGTGTCCCCAGGTGTCCCCAGTACCTGCCACCAGTTTGTGGATGCAGGGCAGGGCCACCTCGTCCTCAGAGCGGAGGAGGCCACGGGAGCCAGGAGCCTGCGGGAGAGAGGGGAGGGCTGGAAATTGCCCCGGAGTGTCCCCCGGTGCCAGGAGGGGCGGTGGGGATGGATCTGGGGGTGGCACATCTGCACCTATGTCCCTTGTCCCCCGCTATGTCCTGCAGTGAGGAGTTCCCAGGGTGAAAGTTCCGCAGTCAAGGAGTCAGGATGGGCTGGGATAGAGCTGGGATGGGAGGCAGGGATGCGGTGGGGCTGAGCCGAGGGTCGGGGTGCGGTGGAGTGGGGTCGGAGTAGGATCGGGATGCGCCGGGATGGGGTCGGGATGCGCCGGGATGGGGTCGCAATGGAATCGGGATGCGCTGGGATAGGGTCGGGATGGGGTCGCGCCGGGGCAGGGATCCCCCCGGGCAGGCGGCGCGGGGCCCCGCGGTCCCGTTCCCGGTATCCCCGCTGTTCCCGTCACACCTGCCCGGGCAGGAAGGCGAGGCGCCGGTTGGTGCAGAGCAGCGTCCCCGGGACGGAGCCGTCGCCGTTCCCGCGGCGCCGCCGGGCGCCCGCCGCCTCCTCGAGCACCCGCTCCCCTGCGGGGACCGACACTGGGTGCGGGGCTCCGAGCGCCCCGAGCCTCCCCAGAACCCCCGGCCCCCGGCCCCGGCCCTACCTGGGAGCCCGGGGAAGGTCGGGCGGCGGCCGCCCGGGGCCCCGCTCATGGCGCAGGGACTTTGGCCGGGCGGGCCCGGAGCGCCGGGGCCGGAGCGGCCCGGGAAAGAGCCCCGAGCGCCCGGCCCGGCTCCGGCATCCCGCCCTCCACTCCGGCATCCCGCCCTCCCCTGGCATCTCTGCCCCGGCATCCCGCCCCTCGGGGCCCGGGATTCCGCTCATCCCGACCCCGCGGATCCCGACATTCCGCCCCGCGCCGTCCCGGTACCGCCGGTGGGGAAGGGGAGGGAGCCCGGGAGCTCCGCAGGCGGACGGGGACGGGGGGCGGCCTGAGGCACCCCAGAAGTTCAGCGTTGGGGCGGGGGTACCCACCCGGCCACCCCGTCAGGGACGGGCTGTTCTGGGGTCCCGCAAGCGCTGCCCAGCGCGGGGGAACCCCCAAACCCCGCCAGCAGCGGAGCGGGAGGGGGCGCGGGGCCCCCCCGGGCACACGGCGGGAGAAGCTGCTCGGTGACTCACGGCAGAAGCACGGAGCCTTCTCCTCGCAAGCCAAGCCGGCCCTGTCCCTGCCTCGCCGAGCCTCCCACCCCACGGCGGGCAGCAGGTGGATGGTGGCCCCGGGGCCACCTGTGCCACCCCTCGGTGCCACCTGTGCCACCCCTCGGTGCCGCGAGAGCTCCGGGCACACCAAAGCCCGAGGCAGACGAGGTGGCAGTGCCAGCACCTGGCAGGATAAATCCTGACACAACCCAGGCACACAGAAACTCCAGTTCCAACTCTGATTCCTGCTGTATTTCCCCCCAGATTTTTGGGGCAGTCGCAGCTTTGGAGGCTGCACCTCGTGCACCCCAATTTTCCCCCTGCAGCAGGATCACCTGGCAGAGGTTCCCGGGGGCTGGGAAAAGCTTTTGGCTCCGGCACCTGGCAGATGAGAGGAATTTCCTGGAGGCTTTGAGCCCAGACGGGGTCAGTCGGGGCCATGGCAGGAGGGAAGATCCTGGAGGAAAATCATCAGAGATGGAGCTGGGCATGGAGTGTCTGCCCACAATGCCGGGAGGAAGGGAAACCAGGGAGCTGGGAGAGAAAATCCCAGTGCCAGAAATCCCTTGGGAAACTGCTCCAGGGGTCCCCACCTTCCAACCACCCCCAAATCTCTTTTTCCTCTTTCATTTAAAGCTTCAGCATCCATATGGCCCATGCTGGGTTTTATCCCTAATTTTGTCCTGAGACTCAGGTACCAAAGGGAGCCCTGGGATGCAGCTGGGGAAAAGAGCAGCAAGGACAGACAGAAACAGGGAGGGAGGGGTGTTTGAGGGTGTTCTTTTTTAAATGAAAGCCAAGAATTAGTACCAAAATGGAATCACACAATAAATAATATAAATAATAACCCCAAAATAATTGGATGGAGAAGGGGATGAGGAGCAGCCCCAGGAGGGAATTGGGGATGCCCAGAGCCCTCAGGGTGAGGGGATGAAGGAGCCTCAGGTGCATCAGCTGAAGGTTTTTATTGTCAATGAGTCTGTGGTGCCACAACGAGGCCACAGGTACAGCCCAAGTGCAACGCTCTGGCCCTGTTCACCAGGAGGCCAAATATCACCAATTAATCTGGAATTAATTAAAAAAAAAAAAAAAAGGAGTTTTTTTTTGTGAATAAACCACTGCAGAATTAATTCAGGTCACTCGGTGTCGCATTAGTGAGACCCAAAGCTGCCCCGGCCTCCTCCGCCAAGGGGCCAGGGGATGGCGAGGGTGAATCTCATTTAATAAAATCAAATCAAATCTCATTAACGGGTTTTACACACGCTGAAAGACAAAGTTTTCCTCCACCAGGATCAATTTGAATTCCAACCACACCAGTAAGTGCACTTAGTTTGACCTTGGGGTCACACCACAGTCTCCCCGTGGAAAAATCCCTCCTGGGAGCAGGTTTGGTGCTTCTCCTCCAGTTTTGGAGTTTTCCCTCCAGCACTGCTGCTTTTCCTACAGATTTTCTGCCTTCTCCCTCTCCCCTCCCAGGGGGTTTCCCATCCCCACCCAAGTGCAGCCTCCACTGGGATGGAGCTACCCAAAAAGGAGAGAAATTCCCCCAAAACCTGAGTGCTGAAGCATCACCACCTCCTGCCCTCCCGTGCCCTGGGGCATCCCTGGGGCATTCCCAACACCAAAACAAAGCTGCTGCTCCAATTTGGGGAAAAATAAACATCAGAAAGTGGAATTTAAACCAAGAGCCCGTAAATAGTGAAGGGTTTGGGTTGGGTTTTGACCATCTCAGCTTCAAACTGGGGGTGAACCAAGGAGGGGCAGAGCTTGTGCTGCTTACCCAGCACTGCATGGCCCTGGCTGGGGTTGAAGTCCATTGGAATTCCTGCAGTTTGAGGGAGAAATGTGGAATTTGTTCCCAGGTAAGAGGAGCCAGCTGGAGTGGGTGTCACACCCTCCCCTTCCCACAGCTTCAGCCACGCTCGGAGATTTTATAAAACCAGGGAAAACAACACTGGAGTCAAACCATCCCTGGGGTGTCTGAAATTTGGATTTGAAAATCTGCAGACAAGGAGCATTGCTGGCTGGACTCAAAAGTGTTGGGATCCCACCAGGAAAGGCCTTCTTTGGGGGCATTTAGGTGTAGCAAAGGCCTTAACTCTGGGGGTTTTAGGTCTAAATTAACATTTTTAGGGCCAAGTGTAAGGCGTGGGTGATCCCCCCGAGCTCACTTCCAGCTCCTCTTCCTCATCCCTTCTCCTGGCAATGGCCGTGGGCAGGAAGGGGTTGCATAGTTTGATTCCTTCTGGAAAATCAACCCAAAAATAGGAAGGAGGGAATGTTGTAAAGCTCTGGCTGAAGGATAGAACTCCTGTTTTATTTCCATGTGATAGGAAATGCTGCACCTCACTCCGTGCAGGATCAGGCCTGGTTTGGGAGCTGCAGTTACCAAAAAAACCCCAAGGAATTCTGTGCAAACATCGCAGTGCTAAAGTGAATCCCACCCTGGGAGCCAGGGGGCCGGGATGGGGTCAGGAACAACACGTGGGAGGATTTTACCTTCTTGTTCTGCTTTTTTAGCCCTGTTATCAAAAAATATGGATTAATTCCGCAGCCTAAAGGTCAGTTGGTGGCTCAGCACAACAGAGCCGAGTTAATCAGGATCAGAGGTAGTACAGAGTAGCTGTGCTCAAGTAGGAGTTACATGGGGCTGGGGGTGCTCTGGGACCCCTTTCCAGTGGGTTTTCCTGGGGGATTTGCCCCAGGCTCACTGGGAATTCCTGGCAGGAGATGCTGGGCCAGGATCTCCTGTGGGCTGGGGGTTCTGCACAGGAAGAGAAACCTCCAATCCCTTGAGCTCTGCGAGTCCCTTCCGCCTCAGAAAGAGTTTAAAAACAACACTTTAAAACCAGAGTTCAGCTCATGGGGAGGAGAGGAGGGGACAGAGCCCTGAGCCTGTCCTGGTGCTCAGAATCATCCAGGACTGGGTGGGGGGCGCCCAACCCACCTCACCTCATCAAAGTCCAACTCCAACACGGTGTCGCTCAGTACCAGCAAGAAGAAATACAGAATAAAACCAGTGTTAAAAAATTCCATTAAAAGGTTTTGTGACTCTCAAAATGGGGCATTTCTGCTCCGTCCCAGGTGGTCAGGAAGCGGGAAGGACCTGGTGGGAGCTGCTCCCCCTGCCCACTCCCAAAGCTTTGGTCTGGTTTCTTGAGTTTTTGAGGAATTCTCCCCCCTCACCCTGTGCTCCGACCCGAGCAGCCCCCCTGAGAATCCTTCTCCTCCCCTGCAGGGGCTCCAGGAAGGCAGGGGCTGCTTTCCCCCCTCTCTCCCTCCTGCACCCCATCAATCCACCAGCCCGTGCCACACTCCCAGCCCATCCCAGCAGGCCCAACGCCTGCTCCCACCTCCTGCAGAGTGGGAGAGCAGCGTGGGTGGGTGTAAAAACCAAAGTGGATCTCTGTTATTGCATTCCCCACGTGCCAGGGGTCCGGATCTGCACAGGGGGAGCCTCAGAACCTGTGCACCAGCGCCTCCCTCTCCCTGCGCCGCAGCTCCTCCTTGTAACAGCAGGAACAGAAATTCCCAGTCTCTGGGTGTCCATAAAAGCTGCAGTTGGGCTGTTTGCACTTGGTCTGCTGGATGTTGTAGAGGCCTTGGCTTCTCATTTTATCCACTGTTCCTCCCCTGTCCTGCTCCAGGAGCTCCCGGCAGCCGTTGCTGTGCGGGGGCAGGAGGCAGCCGGAGCCCTCGCACTCCGAGGGGAAGGGAGCCTGGATCTCCATGTCCGTGGGGGAGAAGCGGCCCAGGTGGGCAGGGCCGAGGGGGCAGGGGCCGAGCCGGCCCTGGGGGTGCCGGGGCAGGGTGGCATAGGGGGGGAGGCTCCCACAGGGCCCCCCCGCCAGCTGCCGCCGGCCCTCGGGGCACGCGGGTGGGTGCAGCCCCTCGGCGCTGCCCATAGAGGGCCTGGGGAAGGTGAAAACGCCGGAATAGCCGGCTGGAAAAGCAGCGATTTTAGCACCCACGGCCGGCTCCAGGGGCTGGGGGGGGTAGCTGGGGGGCGGCTGGCAGAACACGGGGCTCGGCATCGCCTCCTCGCTCCGCTGGGCGCCCACCTCCCCTTCCGGCCTCTTGGCCGGGGCAGCGCTGCCCAGCGCCTTCTTCTCGGCCTCCTTCTGCCTCTGCTCTGCCAGGAACCGCTCCTCAGCGTCCAGGAGGTACCTCTGGATCATCTCCTCCTGGAACTGGTGCCGGGTGCTGGTTTTGAGGTGGCTGGCGAAGATGAACTTGCGCTCGCCCTGCATGGCGGCGCGCAGGATGCTCAGGCTCAGCCGCACGTCGCTGCTGTACTTGGAGGGATCCGAGGGCTTCTCCAGGGCTGCTTTACCTGCACAAGGCTTCTCTGCAGGGGCCAAATCTCCAGGGGAACATTCCTCTTTGCTGTCTTTCCGTGCCTTCAGGGATCCTTTCTTCTTCTTCTCCAGGGTGTCTCCCTGCCCGTTGCTCACGCCGCCCTTGACGCCTTTGCTGTGCATCAGCCCCCCCATGTTCTTTTTTAGTTTGCTGCCCAGAGTCTTCCCAAAGCTTCCCAGCTTGTTGGCTACCGAGTCTGCTCTTTTTTTATCCTTGTCCTTCTCCTTTTCCCTCTCTTTCTTTGGTTTCTCCCTGTCCTTGGCTGCCCTGGTGCCCCCGTTGCTGGCAGAGCTGCTGCACACCGACTCCTTGTCCGACTCGCCCGACTCCGCTGCCGAGCGAGCGTCATCGCCCGCCGAGGCCGTGGGGGATTCTGGCTGAGCCAGGGGTGCCTGGGGAGGGAGGAAAGACAAAGATCAGAGTCTAGAAACTCCTCAGGTAAAGATTTTCAGGTGGAAGGTGAAGCAAAGGAGGTGGTTTTGCTTGGAACACGGAGGGGACACTGAGAGAGGCGTGTCCTGCACATCCCTAAATATCCCCGTGGCACCTTTTCAACCTGAGATAGTCTAGGATCTTATGATTCTATTCTGTGATTCTCTGATACCTCCACTTGCAAATCCAGGGAAATTTCAGGTGCAAATCCAGGGAAGAGGAGGGTGAGACTTGTCCCAGTCTCAAGGTGGCCATAAACCAACAGCTCCCAGTTGTTTGGAGCATGGGGCGTCCCTGAGGGGCTTCTGGGTCATGTGAAAACTGAAAATGGATGTCAAAAGTTCTGGGGAAAAGGTGCCCACGTGCAAAACTGAGTTATTTCCATGCTCTCTGAGCAGAATCAGCCACAATTCCTGGGAGCACAGAACCCCTGACGAGGCAGAGCCCCCAGGTAAGGCCCTACAACAGCTTTCCTGTAGAGAGGAGGGGTTGAATAATTCATAGGTAAAGAAGATCCCCCTGGTCCCTTTACCTGCATGTCACAAGGCAACGTGATCCATCTGACATTCATGTAGCTGTGCAGCAGGTGCAGTTTGGCTTCCAGTGACAGGGTCACGCTGGCATTGGAGGGGGGTGAAGCCACAAGTTAGAGCCATTTCCCACCTGGAAATATCTCCCCCCATATTTACAGTATTCCCTGTGTTATGTATTTAAATGGGTGTTTTCCAAGGGTACAAAAGGGATAATTATGCAGTTTTCCTTTCAATGAAAACCCAAAGGGAGAAATCAAATTCCTCAGTGTTGGAATCAAAATGTTTCTGCCTCAGCCATAGGAACTGCTGGGACCAAACCATGGTGAGATCTGCCCAAAGCCTCACCCAGACCAGGCATGGGCTGGTGGCCACCACCCTCCCTGCTCCAGGGACCCACAACACAAGGATTTGGTGGCAAATGGAAAAAAATTGTGCACATTTTTTGTGCTGCTATCACAGGAGATCCTCCCCTGCTGCTGGTGCCTTGAGCTATACCCAGCCCAGAGCTCCAGGACCTGGAGCATCATCACTTAGATGTGGGAATGAAGCTCAGGAGGTGTCACAACCCCACCCAAATCACATCAAAATGAAGGAAAAGCTGAACAGTGCCATTCCCTGGGCACAACTTTCATCCAGCACAAGAAAACCCAGCTGGGGTCAGGACTGACCCCTTCATCTGTGACCTCTCTGCTCTGCAGATCACCCAGCACCTCGTGGAGCCCTGCAGATCACCAACCTGGCCAGCTTGACATTGTCACTGTCATCCTTCCCCCACTGCCACTCCTTGCCAGGGTCCACGGCGAAGTGCACGGGGAGCAGTTTGTGCTCAGAGTCTGTCAGGGGGATCACAGCTGCCAGAAATGGGACAGAAATGTCACATTTGCAGCCCAGCAGGACAAATATTCCACACTTGGAGCCAAGCCTGAGCACCCAGCAGGAGCATTTTTGTCACCTCTGACGGCAAATCCCAGTGCCTGGGATCATGGAATTGTCAGAGCACCATGACCCTCCCAGGGAAGAGTTTCTCCACAATATCCCATCCAACTCTGCCCTGTGTCAGTGGGAATCCACTCCCCCTGTCTTGTCACCCTTGTCCCACGTCTCCCTCCAGCTCCTGGAGCCCCTTTGGGCACTGCAAGGGCTCCAAGGTCAGGACACTGCTGCTTTTTTGGGCTGACAGTGCACCTTGATGGGTCCTGGCCAGCTCTTCCTCCCCAGCACTCCCCAAATCTTCCTCCTCCTCAGTTTGTTCACCTGAATCTCATCACTCACCTTGATCTTTTGTGTTTTCCTTCTGCTCCATGGAGACCAGGGCAGAAAAATGAGCTTGGTCATAAGCCAGGACCAGTGGAGACCGGTGGCATTTGTTGGCTGGGACTTCCAGGGGCAGATAGATCCCTCCAAAGGGAATTGGGGCAAATGCTGGGAACAATTGAGAGTGGTTAGTTCTGATCACAGGTTCAAGAGTTCAGAGTTGTTTGTGCTGCAGCTGCTCCAGAATGAGCCCTTTGCCTCAATCGAGGGCTCACCTGCAATTATCTGTCATTTCAGGGGACATGAAACAAAACCACAACCCAAAATAGATGTTTATTTTACATCAGGAGGATTTAAAATGTAGAATGAACTGGGATTTTCTATAAAAAGCCTTCCTCTTCACTCCCCCACAAGACAAACTTTGCCCACAGGATGGAAATTGATTAACCTTCTCTGACAGGGAACTGAAGGTGATGGTGGAAAATCCAACACCCAGGGAACGGAGGAAAATCCACCACTCAGGGAATGGAATTATGGAATTTCTCATCTCTAGATGTGTGTGTAGAGGTAAAAAAAAGAAAAAAACCTCGTGTGGATGCTCTGAAAGCAGCAGAATTTGGGTTGGGAGCCAAATCTGACCTGGCCCCTCCATGGACTCACCTGCAGCAGGTCAATTTTCCCCTCTGCACCATTCCCAACTCCAGGTGCAGCTTTGACAGCAAAGAGGCCCCAGAAAGGGTGGAAAGGAAAGGTGGAGAGCTCAGAGAGGCTTTGGGAAGAGAGGAAGCTCTCACCTTCACCACCTGAGTCCCTCAGCATCGTGTCTGCCACCACCACGATGGGTCTCTTCAGCACGTGGGCCAGGACAAAGACGTGGAACTCCTCCAGGCTCTCATACACTGGCTCCTCTGAGCTCTCCACCCTTGGGCAAAGGAAAAGCTGAATGTCATCCCCTGGATATTCAAACATTTGCTTTGGAACACCAGGAGGAGGTTTCACAGCCAGTAGAGGCTGAGCTCAGCACTAATCTGAGGGTTTAGGTGTGGATTCCCAAAATGTCCTGCTCCAAGACAAAGGTTTGTGCCCCAGGAATGCCCAGCTGCTGCCTGGCACTGCTGGGAGTCCCTTAGCTAAAGATAAGGACAGCTGAGGCTGGGAAGTGTCCTTGAAACAGAAGGGAGATGGCAAAAACTCTCAGCTCTGGGTTATTCTCTCATTTCAGAGTGAGAAGCACAAGGAAACAAAAGGGAGCACAAGGAAACAAACACAAGGAAGCAGAAGGGAGCACAAGGAAACAAACACAAGGAAGCACGAGGAAGCACAAGGAAACAAACACAAGGAAGCAGAAGAGAGCAAAGGGAGCACAAGGAAACAAACACAAGGAAGCAGAAGAGAGCAAAGGAAACAAAAGGGAGCACAAGGAAACAAACACAAGGAAGCACGAGGAAGCACGAGGGAGCACGAGGAAAAGATTTATTCCCTGCTCAATCCATGTGCCACCCCACAGAAGAAGCCCCAAAATCCTTTCCTGGGATGCTCCATGTGCCTTGTGCTTCCTCAGGATCTTTGTCCTTCCCCTGAAACCCCAACCAGACCAACCCAGAGCTGCTGCCCTGCCCTGGGAGCACCATGAGAGCTGTGCCCTGGGGGGATTCACTCCCTGTAGTACCCCTGGGTGCAGATTTACTCCCTGTAGTACCCCTGGGTGTGGATTTACTCCCTGTAGTACCCCTGGGTGTGGATTTACTCCCTGTAGGAGCCCTGGGCGCAGATTTACTCCCTGTAGTACCCCTGGGTGTGGATTTACTCCCTGTTCTACCCCTGGGCACAGATTTACTCCCTGTAGTACCCCTGGGTGTGGATTTACTCCCTGTAGT
>JAWWMN010000095.1:4940248-4956682 GCA_035047745.1 Catamblyrhynchus diadema
TATCTCATTTGCTTCTCCTGTGTTTTGCTGCTTTGGAATGTGGTTGGAGATTGTTTATCCAACATATGAATTGTTTTGACTTAAAGACCAATCACAATCCAGCTGTGTCAGGACTCTGGCGAGAGCCACGAGTTTTCATCGTCATTATTAATTCATCATCATCATTATTACTTTGTTAAGCCTTCTGTCTGTATCCTTTCTCTAGTCTTTAGGATAGTTTTAATATAGCATAATATAATATAATACAGCATAATATATTATCATATTATATGATATATGATATGATATATAATGTAATGTAATCTAATATAATGTAATATAATGTAATATAATATGATTATGATATATGATATGATAATGTAATGTAATCTAATATAATGCAATGTAATCTAATGTAATCTAATGTAATCTAATATATATGATATGATATGATATGATATGATATGATATGATATATAATGTAATCTAATATAATGTAATGTAATATAATGTAATATAATATATTATATTATATGATATGATAATAAATTAGTCTTCTAAGAACACGGAGTCAGATTCATCATTTCCTCCTGCAATGGGGGACCCAGAAAATACCACAGGGGTGGTACCCCAAAAATGCCACACCCCAGGGTGCTCCTGTGGGTGACACTGCCCAGCTGCCCATGTCCCCAGCACTCACCAGCCTGCTCCAGTGCCACCAGCATGGACTGCTCGATGAGATCCCGCTCGATGAAGCTGCGGAAATCCTCGGAGTACACGGTGAGGTCGGGCAGCTGGAAGGTGCAGATGGGCATCTCCAGCAGGTGCTCGCTGCTGCTGCCATTGCTGGAGACGTGGGAACGGGCCAGGGACACGATGGTGGAGCTGGCATGGGAGATGCCCCGGGACAGGCGCTTCTCTGGGGGAAAGGAGGGAGAACAACCAGCAAAGTGGGGCAGGAGCCGCGTGACAAAACCATCTTTGTCCCCTTAAAAAGGAAAGAAACCCAGAAGTTTCTCTCCTTGATTAGGTGAAAAGGCATCTCATAGGCCTGGGGGACTTCACCTCAAACTTAAGTGATATTAAGTCACTGTGATATTTTATGAAAATCCTTTTGCTAGGATTTTCTCCTGAGAAGCCTCAGAAAAGAAATGTAAACAAGAACTATGTGATGGCTGTGGAATGTGATCTGGAGATGGTTTACCAGCAGGTGCATCTTTGATTGGTCTCATGTGGATTGTTTTTACTTGATGACCAATCATGGTCCAGCTGTGTCAAGGCTCTGTGCAGTCACAGATTTTTATTATTCATTCCTTTCTAGCTTTTAATGTATCCTTTCTCTTTTTCTTTTAGTATAATTTTAGTATAGCATTTTTTAATATAATATAATACCATAAAATAATAAATCAGCCTTCTGAAACACGGAGTCAAGATTCTCATTTCTTCCTTTGTCAGGGTTGCCTGCAAATACCACACATAAGGACAGCTAATTGGACAGGAGCTAAAGTCCCACCTGGGCAATTCATTAGAAAAAGAAGTGAACAAAGAAACTAATGGCTTTTGTGAGCTGTTTTATCAGGAGCAAGAACCTCTTGCACCTGGCTTGGTTTTTCTCTGTTATTTTGCCTTTTATTAAAACCTTTCTGTTTCCAACACTGCAACAGAAGCCATCCTGCTGATTTTTATGCCTCCAAAGGTAGCTGAGCTATCTTGGCTGTGATATAGACCTCCAAGAGCTTATAAAAGCTGGCTCAAGGAGGCTCCTGGATCAGAGCAGCAAATCCCAGAGCAGCCAGCACCAAATCTGGCAGTGAGCAGCCAGGTCACTGGCACAGGAGGGCAACGAGGCTGGTGAGGGGCTTGGAACACAAACCCTGTGAGGAATGCTTGAAGGAACTGGGGTTGTTTAGCCTGGAGAAGAGGAGGCTCAGAGGTGACCTTATTGCTTTCTACACCTTCCTGAAGGGAGGTTGGAGACAGGTGGGGTTGGTCTCTTCCACCAGTTCTCCCCATTTTCCCCATTCCAGGGCAGCAACTGACAGAACCAGAGGACACAGTCTCAAGCTATGTCAGGGAAGGTATAGGCTGGATATTAGGAAAAAAAATTTTACTGAGAGAATAATAAAGTACTGGAATGCTCTTCCCAGGGAAGTGTAGAATCACCATCTCTGGATGTGTTTAAAAAGAGACTGGACATGGAGCTATAATCTGGTTGAGGTGTTAAGGCATAGGCTGGATGATGATCTTAGAGGTCTCTTCCAACCTCAATATTCTGTGATTCTGAACCTCAGAGAAAGGAAAAACAATTCTTATCATTTGCTGTGCCTGTGTTTGTGCAAAAGCAGAATGCTTGGAATACAAACTCTATGAGGAACGTTTGAAGGAGCTGGGGCTGTTTAGCCTGAAGAAGAGGAGGCTCAGAGGTGACCTTATTGCTCTCTACAGCTTCCTGAAGGGAGGTTGGAGACAGCTGGGGTTGGTCTCTGACAGAACCAGAGGACACAGCCTCAAGCTATGTCAGGGAAGGTACAGGTTGGATATTAGGAATAAATTTTTCACCAAAAGAATACTAAAGCACTGGAATGCTCTTCCCAGAGAGGTGCAGAATCACCCTCTCTGGATGTGTTTAAATAAACCCTGGCCATGGTGCTATAATCTGGTTGAGGTCTGAGCGCCCAGGTTGGACGATGATCTCAGAAGTCTCTCCCACCCTCACCATTCTGTGATTCTGTGCTCTGACAGAACACTGCTCCAGGACACTGACCTTGCACGAGGTCATCCTGGCGCTGCAGGGGGGGCCTCCCTGGCCGTGCCAGCTCCCTCTCGGGGGGCCGGGAGCCCCGGCCCTCGTTGAAGGAGTGCGGGAGGTTCCCGGCGTGCACCTGCCGCAGCTGCTCGAAGTCGCTCAGCGCCGCGCTCAGGTCCCAGTTCTTACCTGCACGGGGAGGTGGAGCCTCCATTTTTCCCGTTTTCCACATTCCAGGTGTGGAAGCTGAGGAATTTTCCCCATTTTTCCTGTTTTTCATGGAATTATTCCCATTTTTCCCCATTCCAGGTGGTGGAAGCTGAGGAGCTGGTGTGGAAGGGGAACACCGCGTTCCCATGCACCGGGAATTATTCCCATTTTTCCCAGAGTTATTCCCATTTTCCCAGGAATTATTCCCATTTTCCCCATTCCAGGTGTGGAAGCTGAGGAATTTCCCCCATTCCAGGTGTGGAAGCTGAGGAATTTCCCCCATTTTCCCCATTCCAGGTGTGAAAGCCGAGGAATTTCCCCCATTTTTCCCCATTCCAGGTGTGAAAGCTGAGGAATTTCCCCCATTTTTCCCCATTCCAGGTGTGAAAGCTGAGGAATTTCCCCCATTTTCCTGTTTTTCCTGGAATTATTCCCATTTTCCCCATTCCAGCTGGTGGAAGCTGAGGATTTTTCCCCATTTGTCCCATTTTCCCCATTCCAGGTGGTAAAAGCTGAGGAGAATGCCACGTTCCCACATACCAGGAAATATTCCCATTTTCCCCATTTTTTCCGGAATTATTCCCCATTTTCCGCATTCCAGGTGTGGAAGCTGAGGAATTTCCCCCATTTTTCCCAGAATTATTCCCATTTTCCCCATTCCAGCTGGTGGAAGCTGAGGAATTGTCCCCATTTTTTCCCATTTTCCCCAGAATTATTCCCATTTCCCCCATTCCAGCTGGAGCAGCACCACTCACCCTCACCCACCACAGCAACAGAGGCACTTTCTAAACATCTTTGCTGGAAACTATTCCAGCCCCCAGCTCCCTCACCTTTTTCCTCCCACCCCGGGCATTTCCATGATGATTCCCAGTTTTCCATACCTTCGAGGAGGTCTCTGGCCAGCCCTGGCTCTGCCCCCGTTGAGCGAACAAAGTCGGACAGGACGATGTCCATAGCCAAGGCCAGAGGGGTCAGCGGCACCTGATCGGCTCCTGGGCATCAACCTGGGGATGGAGAGCACCAAGAGCACCCCTGGATTGCACATCCCCAGCTGGCAATGAGTTGAGGAATTAATGAACCTTCCCCCAAAAATTAAATGTGCTCCAGGTTCATTCCTTGGGAGCACAACGCTCTGCTGTAACCAACAATGAGCATTTCCTTGGAAAATTCATGAGCTAAACCAAATTTTCATCTAAAGGTGGTGGAGCTTTTCTTTCCAAATTAGGAATAAATTATATAATAAATATAATTTATTATATATTCATATTATATATATATATATATAGTTATCATTTATTATATATTCATATAATTAATGAATATATGGGAGCAATGAGAAAGCAGAAAGTTTCTCTTGTGCATTTACAGGGAGTAAATCCCTGCCCCATCCCACTGCAAGCAGCCCAGCTGTGAGGCAGGGAAAGGGAATTAAGGATAAAATGCTAGAATTAGGAGATGTGTTCTAAGGAAAATACCATTTAAAAAGCCCCTTTCAGACAAAAATCCAAACTAAATAATCCCAATTGCTCTGGCAGACAAAATCAATGTCCAGACAGAGCTCCTTTCCACTCCAGAGCTCCTGTGACTCCACAGCTCCTTCCCAGAGGGGACCAAAACCACAGATTTATTCTGTAAATCTGGATTTTGTTGGGTTCTGAAGGCGTGTGCTCCTGCCATGCCTTCAAATCCCGATTTTCTGCATTCCTCAGGGCAGAGAGGGAAAGGAAGAGCAGCCTCATCCGTGGGAGTCCAGATGGGCAAAGTGCTCCATGGAATTTGCAGTTGTTAAAGGATAAAAATTCTGCCATCAAGGAACAGGAAAGGATGGGAAGAGAATTTATGCTGAGCTGAAAATCTGGTAAGGCTGGGAGAGGGAGGTGCTGGTGTATGAGGTATAAGAGCAAATTTCAGGATTGTGTGGAATATGAACAAACCTGGTTGTTTTCTTGGTGCTTGAAAAATAAAGTCTCTTTTTCAGGATTATCCCTATAGACAGGCAACCCCCCCTCCGGTACCTTGAAATATTTTTTTCCAAGATTATCCTTAAAGGTGGGTGAAATTCCCTAACAGCACAACTCCCTACAAGCATCCAGACTTTAACCTGGAATTTCTTGGCTTTGCTGGAGAAACACCTTTCCCACAATGGAGTTGTTAAATTCCTCCTCCCAGAAGAAGCGATGCCAAAGCCCAGCACATTCCTGAAGCAGGATTTGGCAGCAATTCCTGCTCTTACTCCACTAATTTAGGGAACATCCCTAATTAGGAGCTGCACTTTTGGATCCTCTAATCCCTGGCAGGAGTTGCTGGAGCAAGAAGCAGCTCCAGGATGAGATAACGGGTGAAGCTTCCTCCAGGTGGGCGTGGAATTCCAATGCAAATGAAAACTCAGCAGAGCTTTGGGGAGGGAACAAGCAGCACATCCCACCCCCTCTTCCACTGCATTCCAAACTCCCTCGTGCACAAAAATGCCAGGGAAAACACAGATGGAGAACTCTGGGTCCAACGAGGTGGTGAAGGATTGTTGGGGATTTATTGAGGGATTGGACAGAGAGATGTCCCCACCCCAGATTTATTGATTATTTCCTTTCCCTGTGGAAGGGAAATGCTCTCTGCTCTTTCCTCCTTCCAGAACAGGTGGGAAATATGAGCCCAGGGAGGAAATCCAAGCCTCAGGAGATCCACAAATCCACCCCCCAGCCATGGAGCAGGCACTGAGCACACCCCAAATCCCCCAGGAGGGCATGGGGGTGATCCAAGGTGAGTGTTCCTGGCACATTCCAACCAGAAATGTGTGGAAAACCTGTATTTAGGACTAAACCCAGCTGTTGCTGTGATCCCAACAGCTCTTTGCAGGCTTTTCAGCAAATGTTTAACAAATATCCCCCCCCACTTGCACAGGATCTGAGCACAGAAATGTTCCTGGATGGGAGTGAGGAGCGATCACTGTGCTGCAGTCACACCTCACTGGGCCACGAGGAGCTGGAGCTTCATGCAAACAGAATTCCATGGTCACACACCCATGGGAACCCAGTGAAAACCCCATTGCAAAGTGCCAACAGATCCACCCAACGCTGACACCAACCCTCAGCCTTCCAGGCAGAGGAATCTGCCCAGTTCCACCCTTGGGAATGGGGCAAAGCTGGGTTTAGTCCTTCCTGGCAGCCTGCAAATCCTTCTTAACAGGAATTCAGACCTTTCACACCAAATGTCCATCCAAAATAAGGGGAAAGTCATAAAACCTCCCCAGAGCCTCCTCTCTCTTGCTGCCTACAGCCTCTCCCAGGGCAACTCCAATTCCATCAACTCCCCAGGAGCATGTGGAGCATCCTGGCCCTCCTCAGGCAGGGCTGCACCCCTGCACCGACACCACCAGAAAAATCAGGAAACTGAGGGACGAATTCAAGACAAAAGGTCCAAAAGCTCAAGGTCTCTCAGCCCCATCCTGGTGGGAAATCAACCATTGGGAACACTGAATTTAAACAGTTCACCAGAACCAAGTGTGGAGCAGCAAAACTGGATCCATTTAAAGTTCCAGACTGGAATTTATGGGGCTTTAATTCCCTTATTTTGTTAGATTTCAATCCTGCTGAACACGCTGCAGAAAGAGGAAATAATTCTCTTTGTTAGGGCCAAATCCTGACCCAAGGTCAGCCACGACCTGTGGCTCCACTGTGTTTATAAAATACTTCCAGAAATATTTTAGGAGCAGCAAACTCTGACGTCTCTCCCCCGGATCTGCCACGTGATGTTTTGCTGAGGGCAGGAACCGAGCTGGGAGCCAGAACTCCACTCCCAGGGCTCTGCTCCTCATCCCTTCCCCACAGGGACATGAGGAACACCAAGCCAGACCCTCAGGGAGCTGCAGCTGAGGCAGGAGGTGCCCAAATCCATGGAAAATTTAATCCTGCCAGAGCCACACGGATGTTTTCACTCCCACCACCAGGGAGCTGCAGCAGAGTGGAAAACCAGCACATATCCAACCCCTAAACCCCAAATCCTCCAAAATCCTGAAATTTGGCAGCACTCAGGGCTAAGCAGGGGGTCCTGAGGGGAAAGGCCACGCTGGGACCTGCAGGTGGGACACGGGAGCAGCTCCAGTTAGAGGCTACGAGAAAAATGAGCTTTTCCATGAGCTCTCAGTGAGCTTTTCCTGATGCCCCTCAAGGAGCTTTCCTGATGCTCTTCAAGGAGCTTTCCTGATGCTCCTCAAGGAGCTTTCCTGATGCCCCTCAAGGAGCTTTCCTGATGCTCCTCAAGGAGCTTTCCTGATGCTCCTCAAGGAGGTTTCTGGCTTCCTCCTGCTCCCCAGAACAGTGGGGGCTGCCCCCATCCCATCCCACATCGCTGTCCTGGCCCTGCAGGTTATCTAACAGCACCAGGATTAGCAGCACCCGTCCTGACCTGACACCTGTGCTGTGTCACTAAGCTCCAGCTGCAAGGGCTGGGTGGGACACACACCATGCCTGCCTCTTCCAGGATGGGAATCAACCCAGCTCATCATCATCATCAACAAAAAAAACAGTTATTTCTGGTAAAACTGATGGTGCAGGACGCTCTTGGAATGCTGGATAGGACACACACCCTGCAGCTCCTGCTTCTTCCAGGATGGGAATCAACCGAGCTCATCATCATCATCATCATCAAAAATCCAGTTATTCCTGAAAAAACTGATGGTGCAGGAGATCCTTGCAGCGCTAGGTGGGACACACACCATGCCTGCCTCTTGCAGGATGGGAATCAATCCAGCTCATCACCATCATCATCAACAAAAAAAACAGTTATTCCTGATAAAACTGATGGTGCAGGACACCCTTGCAGGGCTGTGTGGGACACACACCATGCCTGCCTCTTGCAGGATGGGAATCAACCCAGGTCCTCCTCCTCATCATCATCAACAAAAATCCACTTATTCCTGATAAAACTGATGGTTCAGGACCCCCTTGGAGCCCCTCAGCCCACAGGAGGGGAGCTGTGAGTGCAGAATGAAGCCAGTCTGACAGGGAAGAGCAGGGATTTTGGGGAACACACGGCACAGGCAGCTGGGCAGTGACTGAGGAATTTTCCCCATTTTTCCTGGAATTATTCCCATTGTCCTCATTCCAGGTGTGGATGTGGCTCTGTGGCTGCACCTCATGCTTGGTAGGATCAGCTCACCAAGATTTACCATTCTGGGAACTTCTGACAAAGTTTTAGCACAGTCCAAAAGGACAGCAAATAATCCCCAAAAAAAGCAGGGAAAAGGGGCTCCTAAAGGGGGCTAAAAGGGGCTCCTAAAGGGGGCTAAAAGGGGCTCCTAAAACCACCCTGGTGCTCAGGAGTTGGAGTAGGAGTGAAATGAAAGTTATGGAAATCAACCTATTTTTATAAAGCTTCAGTGCTTCAATGAACAGTTTTATCTTGGTTTTTTTTATTTTTTTTTCCAGAGTTCCAGCTGCTTCCCAGTGCTCCAGACACAGCTGGGCTCCTCCCAATACCTAGCTCATCCTGAACCTTGGGCTGAAGAAGCCACCAGAACCTTCCACTTTTATCTCCAAGATAAAAGCCCAATAAATCTCCAGCAGCAGCTCCATCAAATCCAGGCTCTGTCCCATCATCATCATCATCCTCCTGGTTATCAACTGCTCCCAAAATTACAGGATTCTCTAATCCCTAATGACAGGACTGGCAACAAACTCAGTTCTCTCAGCGTCTGCACCAAAGAAATTCCCTTTGAGCCAAGTTCTCCTTAAACCAGGCCATGATTATTTCCAGCATGAGCTGGGCCTGGCACATGCTGTCCTTGCCTGGATCCCAGGGGATGCTCCAAGTGTCCCCTCTGCAATCGAGGCCACAGCAGCTCCATCACCAATTCTGCTCATTTTATCCCCAGAATGTTTCAAATCAGTGCTGCTCCTGCCAGGACAATCCATTTTCAGCTCTTTGCAGGGATGAGTTTAGGGTGGAACTCAGGACTGGGAGAGCTGAAGTGCCAATTGAGGGCCAGAGCATCTCCCAGAGAGAGCAGAGCCACATCCTGGCACGGAGTGGCACAGATTCACCACCAACACCAGCAGAAAATTAAATATATTCCAACAGAAAACCGAACCAACCAATCCTGAAGAGCAGAGTTCTGAATTTTTAAGCAGTTTGGGCACACAGCTCTTTTTCCCATCCCCAGCTGGGCTCCATCCCAGTGGGATTTGGATGCTCCTGCCCACAACCAGGGGCTGCCAAGGCTCTCCCAGCTGAAGCAGGCACAGGAGATGCCTGGATCCAGCCACATCCAACACTGCATCCACAGGTGGCCACTCCAGAAGCTCCTTTAGCACAAAACCATCTTTAAGTAGCTTAAAAATCCCATTTCCCCCCCAACCCAAAAAAAAAAAAACAACTCAGCATGGATGTGTGCTGGGTCAGGAAGATAAAACCCAGCGGTGTCAGCGATTCAGAGCGAAGAATCCCGGCTGGAAGTTTGGACTTTCCAGCTCTGTGACTTTTAGGAACCGGGAGATGCCTGGTCCCGAGTACCCATTTCACAGCCAGGAAAGCCCCGCAGCATTCCCGGCGCACGGGGATCCAACACAACTCCCGGGAGGCTCCGTCCCCCTACCGGGAGTGAGGTTCCCTGGAGCTGGGGACGGTCCGGGGCTGTGGCCGGGAGAAAGAAACTCCCAAACTCCCTCTCCTCACTCCAGGTTTGTTTCTGAGCTCTTGTTTCGCTCCACAACGGAGCGACCCCAGCCTGGACCGGGCAGCCGCGCGGAAATGCCGGTGTTCCCGGGGAGAAAACAACTACCAAGCGGAAAATTATTTGGGACAGGAGCAGGAAAATGTCCCTCCCCGAGGAGCCCCGAGGCGCGGGGGTGAAGCCCGGGGAGCTCCGCACCGGCAGCGGCCGGGGGGCGGCCCCGGAGCGGCCCCGCAGGCCCCCGGGCTGAGCAGGGACCCGCAGCCGGCACCCGCACCGCGCCACCCACCCCGGTACCCCGGGACAACCTCCGGGACCGGCCCCGGCGGCCGCACCCCGGGAGCGACCCCGGGAGCCGCCCCCGCCGCCCCCTCAGGCCGCGCCGTGACCCCGCGGGCGCCGCCGACGCCGCCCCGAGGCCCGGCCTCGCCAAAACTTTCCTGAGGCCGAGCGGGGCCCCGCCGTTACCTCCGAGAGGCTCCATGGGTGGCCCGGAGCGGCCCGGCCCGGAGCGGCCCTGGGGCCCTCCCGCCGTCGTCGCCGCCGCCGCTGAGGCCGCTCCCGGGGCGGGGGGGGGGAAGCAGAGCGGGGGGGGAAAGGCGGAACGGAACGCGCCACCCGGAACGCGCCGCCACCCCCGTTCCCGCCCGGAACGCTTTGGCGGGCGCACGCGGCCGTGCCGGCAGAGGCCAATGGCGGCGCAGGACAGGGCCAGGCCACGCCCACCTCGGGAGCGGGGTGGCAGAGCGCCCCCTGGCGGCGGGACGGGGAGTGCGGCACCGAGATCCCCCCGGGACCACCGAGAGGGCGCGGGACACCGGGGCGGCACCGGGACCACCGGGAGGGGCTTGGGACCCCTTGTGTGCGGTCTGAGACCTCCGAGAGGGGCCTGAGACCCCCCTGAGGGGCCCGTGACCCCCGGGAGGGGTCTGGGACCCCCGGGAGGAGCCCAGGACCCTCTGTATGTGGCCTGAGACCCCTGTGAGGGGCCTGAGTCCCCCGGGAGAAGCCTGTGACTTCTGTGAGGGGCCCAGGACCCCCATGAGGTGCCCAGGATCCCCGTGAGGGGCCTGAGACCCTCTATATGTGGCCTGAGACCCCTGTGAGGGGGCTGGGACCCCTGTGAGGGGTCTGAGACCCCCATGAGGAGGCTGAGACCTCTGTGAGGGGCCCATGACGCCATTTAAGGGGTCGGTAATCCCTGCCACCGTGGGGCCTGAGACCTTGAGGGGTGTCCCCTTCCATGGGGTCAGTACCCCCAGAGCGGGGCTGAAATGCTGAGCCTGGAGAGTGAGGGGTCAGCACCCGCTCCCTGAGCCTGATTCCCACTGGGGATCCTTTCCCCAGCATGGAAATGTTCCTGTTCTTCACTCATGGCATGGGAACGGTGCGGAGTGGGGCAGCAGCCTCGGGGCTGGTGGGATGGCACCACATTCCCTGTGACATTCCCTGTGGCATTCCCTGTGCCAAGGGTCTCACATTCCCTGGGACATTCCCTGTGCTGAAGGCCCCACATTCCCTGGGACATTCCCCGTGGCGTTCCCTGTGGTATTCCCTGTGACATTCCCTGTTCCAGAGCCCCACATTCCCTGTGACGTTCCCTATGACATTCCCTGTTCCCAGGGCCCCACATTCCCTGTGCTATTCCTTGAGACATTCCCTGTGACATTTCCTGTGTCATTCCCTGTGCCAAGGGCCCCACATTCCCTGGGACATTCCCTGTGGCATTCCCTGTGCTGAAGGCCCCACATTCCCTGGGACGTTCCCCGTGACATTCCCTGTTCCCAGGGCCCTACATTCCCTGTGATATTCCTTGTGCCATTCCCTGTGCCATTCCCTGGGACATTCCCCGTGCCATTCCCTGGGACATTCCCTGTGCCCCAGGTGGGCCAGGCCCTGTTCTGGAGCAGTGGCCAGCGGGGGCCGGGGGCTGCAGGGGCTGGTGCCAAACAGGCCACGTCATGCCCCCAGCTCAGCTGATCCCGATTCTGAATCCATTCTTTGTGTCCTGCCAGGAAGCTGCCCTTGTTTGTGTCCTGCACAAAGGGATTGTTTGTGTGGCTGGGCAGGGAAATGTCCAGCACAGAAAGGACAGGCCCGGGGTTTGTCCCTGCTGGCTGCACAGTTTGTCCTCACAGTGGATCCTGCTTCATGTCTCTGGTGGCCAGCAAGGGGCTGGAGGGTCCCTGTGCTCCTGAGTGATCCCTGTGCTCCGGATGATCCCTGTGCTCCTGAGTGATTCTTGTTTTCCACAGTGATCCCTGTGCTCTGGAGTGGTCCCAGTGCTCCAAAGTGATTCCCTGGGGTCTGGAGTGGTCCCTGTGCTCCACAATGTTCCTTGTCCTCCACAGTGATCCTTGTTCTCCACAATGATTCCCATTCTCCGCAGTGATCCCTGTGCTCTGGAATGTTCCTGTTCTCCACGGTGATCCTTACTCTCCACAGTGATCCCAGTTTTCCACAGGGACCCCCATTCTCCACAGTGATCCCTGTGCTCCAGAGTGGTCCCTGTGCTCTGGAATGTTCCTGTGCTCCACAGTGATGCTTGTTCTCCACAGTGATCCCAGTTCTCCAGAGTTATCCCAGTTCTCCACAGTGATCCTCGCTCTCCACATTGATCCCTGCTCTCCACAGTGATCCCAGTTCTCCACAGTGATCCCTGCTCTCCACAGTGATCCCAGTTCTCCACAGTGATCCCAGTTCTCCACAGTGATCCCAGTTCTCCACAGTGATCCCTGCTCTCCACAGTGATCCCAGTTCTCCACAGTGATCCTTGCTCTCCACAGTGTCCCAGTTCTCCACAGTGATCCCTGCTCTCCACAGTGATCCCTGCTCTCCATGGTGACCCCAGTTCTCCACAGTGATCCCAGTTCTCCACAGTGATCCCTGTGCTCTGCAATGTTCCTGCTCTCCTCAGTGATCCCTGTTCTCCACATTGACCCCTGCTCTCCACAGTGATCACTCCCCATTCCATCTCCCCCTGTTCCCCACCTGCTCCTGCAGGAGCCATGGCCAGGGGTCAGCACAATGTTAAATAATCATAAAATCCCATCTCATTCCCGACTGTTCCAGTTAGAAATATTCCCAGACTGAGCTAAAGGATTTTGTGGTGAATTTACCCCTGAGGAGCCGGGAGAGGCCTTGGTGCTGCTGCTCCCTCCAGAGCCACAAGCAGGACAAGGCCATGGGGACAGGGACAATGCCCCACACAGGGATGGCACAGCCTGCCCTGGCCGTTTCTCCTAGGAATCAGGAGTGGAGAACCCTTTTGAAATAATCAACACCAAATTCAACCCCTTAAAATAGCAGTGCCATAATCCCAGACAATCCTATTGGCTCAATTTAGGGACCAACGTCTGTCCTCGTGCCTGGGCAGTGGTGACAGGCCCAGGGCAGTTCCTGGGGAGCTTAAATCAGGGTTATTTACAGAAATTATACTTGAATCAATTCTTATTCAAGAATAAGAAGGTTAAAATTATTAAAGTTAAAAAGAGGTTATTAAAATTATTAAGGTTTAAAAAGAATTATAAGGTTTAAATTAAAAATTACAGCAAATACAGAGGTCTTTTCCAGCCTAAACAATTCCATGATTCCAACCACTCCCACCCACCAATCAGCCTGTGGGGAATGAAAAGTGTAAAATTTCTGAAGAATAAAAGTTGCTTAAAATGTTTTACCTGCAAACCAGGGATAAACATCCCATCAAGAAGCCTCAGAGGTTTGGTTTGTGATTCATTTCATTAAAATGGAACAAGAAGGGGTTTGTCTTCCCTGAGAGCAAGGACAAAGATGCATTTAAAGAAGAGATGACACCCTGGGTTTGGTTAGTTCACAAATAAAATCCAAAAGCATTTCCAAGGAAACTGGACAATAACTAAACCAGCACTTTCCAGACAGTGAATCATTTAACAATAAGGCCAGAAATCAATCAGATGCAATTAAATCCCATTTTTTTATACCATTTACCATTATTGTGTGTATCCTTTGGCCAGGACTATGAACACACTCAAGGCATCAGTTTGGATATGAGAAACAAAATCTGGCAAGAAATAAAAAAATGTAAGAAAGAAAATACTGGAATTGTATTTTTCTAGGTAAATCCCTATTTAATACACTCAAATCTTTGGGGTTTGTACATTTCCAGCCTCCAGGAAAGAAGACTCGAAGCGTTTGGAAGTGAAAAGTAAAATCTCGTCAGGAAATTGAAGGATTAAAGACGCCAAAAGTGTCCCTCACTCTGAGAGGAACGGGGGAGCCGCTTAATTGGAAGTGAAAGGCAGGACATACTCATTAATTAATTGTTATCCCCGCTATAAATAGGGCTTCGGCAGCGGGGGAGTGCCCGGCTCGGGTCAGCTCTGTCCCGCCGGGAATAGCTCCTAATCCCAGCGTCCTGCTCCGGGATTAACGGGGCCGGGCTGGTCCCAGAGCGCTCCCCATCCCCAGTTCGGTGGAACCGGGTCACGTCCTTTGTCCTTGGGGACCCTCGGTGTGCCGAGCCCTCCTGGGGGCTTGGGCGGGTCTGCGAGGATTTGGGGTGGTTTGGGTAGACCTGGAGGGGGTTTGTGAGTGTTTGGGGTGGTTTTACGTGGATTTGGTTTGGTTTAGGGTGGATTTAGCGCGGGTTAGAGCGGGTTTGTGTTGTTTTAATGTAAATTTGGGTGAGTTTAAGTGTGTCTGGGTTCAGTATCAAACTGCTCCGCCTTCCCAAGCCACTTCCACTGCTCGGGTCCCCTCGAGAGGGAAAGAACCGGGGGCTGCGGTACCGCTCCCGCTGCCGGACTACAACTCCCAGCAGGCAGCGGGGCCGGACGGGGCGGGGCGGAGCCGAAGCGGGGCCGAGGCTGGCCGAAGAGAGCCGAAGCGAGGCCGGAAACTCCCGAAGAGGGGCCGGAGAGGGCCGAAACGGGACCGGAGAGAGCCGAAGCGGGGCCGAAACGGGTGAGGGGCAGCCCGGTAGAGGAGCATCCCCGCCAAGATGAATGCGGTGCTGGCGGTCCGGCAGTACGTGTCCAAAATGATCGAGGACAGCGGTCCCGGTATGAAGGTGCTGCTGATGGACCGGGAGACGGTGAGGAGCGGCCGGGCCGGGAGCGCGGAGGGCGGCGGGGCCGGGAGCCGGGCCCAGGGCCGCCGTGACGGGCGCTGCCCCCGTGCCGCCCGCAGACCGGCGCCGTGAGCGTGGTGTATACCCAGTCTGAGATCCTGCAGAGAGAGGTTTATCTCTTCGAGCGCCTCGACTCGCCCAACAGGGAGCCCATGAAGCACCTCAAGGCCATCTGCTTCCTGAGGCCCACCAAGGTACGGAGCAGAGCGGGGGGAAGCGGCCTCAAATCGTGCTGGGGAGGTTTAAGATGATATTCAGAAAATTTCCTTCATGGAAAGGGTTGTTCAGCCCTGGCACAGGGCAGTGGTGGAGCCACCATCCCAGGAATTGTTCCAATCCATGTGGATGTGGCACTTGGGGACAGGGGTCTGTGGTGGCCTTGGCAGTGCTGGAGGGACAGGTGGACTCAGTGGTCTCAGAGGGCTTTTCCAAAGTCAGCAATTCCATATTTGTGGTGCTGATGAAGAGCTGGGCACTGGAGCAATGCTGGGGAGATTTAGGTTGGATTTTCAGGAGAATTCCTTCATGGAAAGGGTTGTTCAGCCCTGGCACAGGGCAGTGATGGAGCCACAGTCACTGGAATTGTTCAGATCCATGTGGATGTGGCACTTGGGGACAGTGGTCTGTGGTGGCCTTAGCAGTGCTGGGGGAATGGCTGGACACCAAGATCTCAGAGGTTTTTCCAACCCTAAGGATTCCATGATTCCGTATTCCTTATCTCTGCTCTCCCTGGTGCTGTTTCCATCCAGGAGAACGTGGAACTCCTGGTGCAGGAGCTGAGAAGGCCCAAGTACAGCGTCTACTTCATCTGTGAGTATGAAGAGCCCTGGAGGGGTCCTGGAGCTCCATAAATCTGGAAATCCCAGTGTGGATGGGACAGGCTCCACACCTCAGTGCACCTTCCTGTGCCAGCTGTATCAGGCAGGGGCTTCCCACGTGTCCTGAATGTTCCATGGGTTTGGGAATGAGGCAGAATGACTCCAGGTGCTTTGGGGTTGGAGTGCAGTCCTGCAGGCCAGGAATGAGTCCCTAGGATGGCAGGAGCTGGGTGAAGTGGCCTCTAGATGTCATTGTGGCTCTGCAGGACGCTGGGGAGATGGGCAGGGAATGAGTTGGGAGCATCCCTGGGAGGTGGCTCAGCATTCCAACACCTGCAGGGTTAGAGGGGCTCTGTGGGATCTCTCCTGCTCCAGAGGGGATCAGACTGCCACCCCACACAGGGTCTGCATGGAGTCCCACTGTCCCTTCCCTGTTTCCTCCCAGATTTCAGCAACGTCATCAGCAAGAGCGATGTGAAGGCCTTGGCTGAGGCTGATGAGCAGGAGGTCGTGGCTGAAGTCCAGGTGAAGTTTGGATGTTTTAGGGAGATCCAAAAGCAAAGGGAAGGTCCAGGCTGCCAGACACTGGGAGCAGTTCCCAACTGGTGCATGCCAGGCCTGGCTGGGAGGAGGGATGGACACAAATGTGGGATGAAGAGGTAAAAGACAGAAAATGTCTTTTCCATTTCTCTGTGCCCTGGGCTCTCACAGCTGCTGCTGGTTTTGGTGTCTCACAAGGTGCTGCCTGGTTCAAATCCATGTGGATGTGGCACATGGGGACAGGGAGCTGTGGTGGCCTTGGCAGTGCTGGAGGGACAGTTGGACTCAGGGGTCTCAGAGGGCTTTTCCAAAGTCAGCAATTCCATATTTGTGGTGCTGATGAAGAGCTGGGCACTGGAGCAATGCT
>JAWWMN010000095.1:4963803-4984705 GCA_035047745.1 Catamblyrhynchus diadema
GGAGGTGGGGCAGGTACTGCAAGGTAACCCCGGGGTGGGACAGGAGGTGGGGCAGGTACCACCAGGTAACCCCGGGGCGGGGCAGGATGCGGGCAGGTACCGCAAGGTAACCCCGGGGCGGGGCAGGAGGTGGGGCAGGTACTGCAAGGTAACCCCGGGGTGGGACAGGAGGTGGGGCAGGTACCACCAGGTAACCCCGGGGTGGGGCAGGACGGGACAAATAACCCCGGGGTGGGGCAGGTACCACAAGGTAACCCCGGGGTGGGGAGGCACTGCCAAGTAACCCTGGGGTGGGGCAGGTACCACCAGGTAACCCTGGGGTGGGGCAGGTACCCCGATGTCCCACAGGATGGGGAGAAGGTACCACCAGGTAACCCTGGGGTGGGCAGGACGGGGGGCAGGTGCCCCAGTGTCCCACAGGATGGGGGCATGTACTGCCAGGTAACCCCAGGGTGGGGCAGGTACCACCAGGTAACCCTGGGGTGGGGCAGGATGGGGGGCAGGTACCCAAATGTCCCACAGGATGGGGGGCAGGTACCACCAGGTAACCCTGGGGTGGGGCAGGTACCCCAATGTCCCACAGGATGGGGGAATCTCTGCTGTTTGGGGTGAAACCTGCCTGCTCCGGGTCAGCCCAGGGCTGTGTTGTTGCACAGAGCTCTGAGCTCGCCTGGGACCTGTGGGTGTGGCTTTGAAAGGTGTTTAAGTAAGTGACTCGATTTCCATTTCCTAAATCAGTGGAAATGAGGCAGAATGACTCCAGCTGGTTTGGGGTTGAAGTCCAATCCTGCAGCCCAGGACTTAGTGAATGGGGGTTGGACTCCAGAGGTCCCTTCCACTCCTGACTAGTCTGTGATTCTGTGATATTATGAAGGATTTAATAAAGAAGGGATGTCAGGAGCCTGCTGGGAGGGGAGTGTGGCACCTCCATGGGCCTGGGCTGTGCTTCCTCTCTTCTTTTCCTCCCCCACTTTCCCCAGCTCCTGCAGCACCAGGCAGTGGCTGCAGCGAGGGGCTGGGGATGGAGAGGAGCTGGCAGGGAGGGAACAGGCAGCAGTGCCAGGAGCAGCTGGGGAGGAGGTGGAGGAGAGGGATGATGTCACCTCGTGTGGAGGAGCTGCTGCAGGCGATGGAGATGGAGATGAAGCTTCTCCTCAAGCAGGAGGGTCGGGGTGGGCTGGGGGGTGTGGGGGTGCTGCTGCTCTGCCCCCTCACCTCCATGTGTGGTTCCATTGGGATCATCTCCATGGCTCCTTGTCCCCATGAGGTGTCTGCACCTCACCACAGCCTGGAGGGGGTGCCAGGCTGATGGGGCTCTGTCCTGTCCCTGCACAGCTGGTGACTGCCGTGGTGGAGTATGGAGGGAAGCGGGCGCGAGGCAGCGACCTGTTCAGCCCCAAGGACGCCGTGGCCATCACCAAGCAGTTCCTCAAAGGCCTGAAGGTACCAAGATTCCTTGGGGAAATGGGGACAGACTCAAAACTGCAGCCCAGACGAGGAGCAGGGCTGGCAGGAATGCACTCAGTGGCTTCAGGGCCTGATTGCACTGAGAACAACAGGAGTGAGCTGCTGGAGAGCTTCTCAATCCTAAATTCAGGGGTAGAACCTGCTGATCCTCCTTCCTTGCTGGGCCACTTCCTAAAGAGCTTCTCTGTGGCCACAGGGCATTGAGAATGTGTACACCCAGCACCAGCCCCTGCTCCAGGAAACCCTGGACCAGCTCATCAAGGGGAAGCTCAAGGACAGCCAATATCCCTACCTGGGCCCCAACACACTCCGGGACAGGTACGTGGGGCCTTTGGGGCAGAGCCTGCACTGGGACACAGCAGCTGGGACATCCCTGCTGTCCCCAACACTGTCCCCACAGCAGGGTGGGAGTGATGGTGAACAGAGCTGGGGCTTGGTGCAGAAATCTCTTGATTGTAGAGGTTTTGTATCCCCAGGAATGTTCCCAGGACTGGGGTGTGTCTCATCCTGGCTTGGATGTGCCATTTCTGTTGGGTGGCTCAGGTGAAGGATGACGCCCTCGCTCAGCAGAGGTGGCTCTGTGATGTTTGGGGACTGCCTGAGCCAGAACTGTTCCCACTGGAAGTGGGATCCTGCTGGAGAAGGCCATGCAGACCTAACCCAGACTCTGAGGAGACAGGCTTTGGGTGCTTAGTGCTGATACAGATCACATTGGGAAATGACTGATCTCACCTTTTTGAGAGTTTTCCCTGCTTGCCCACATCCTCTTGGGCAGGGTGGAAGTGATGTGGGGATCCATGGAGATCTAGTGGCCAGCATTGTCCCTCTGTGCCTGTGTCCCAGCCAGGCAGGAGCAGCTTTGCTCCAGGTCATGCTGTCCATGCAGTGATCCAAGTAGGAAATCCCTGGTGTTGGTCCTTCCAAGGGATTGGGAGGGTGGTTACAGGAGAGGGAAGGAGCTGCTCACTTGAAAGCAGGATGTGCCCAGCACACTGAGTTTGTGTTGGGATGGAGGAAGGCTCCATCCTTTCCTCCTTCCTCTTGCTTGGCTTCCCTCGACCATCCCACATCTCCCTGCTGGCTGGGACATGTCCCCTCAGGTGAACTGAGGCACAAATCCTGGCAGTTCCTGATCAGCCTGGGAGCTCCAAGGCAGCTCTGTGTCCTTGCCTGACTCCAGAATCGATCCTGATTTCCCAGCCCCAGCAGATCATGCATTAAACATGGCACATGGATCCACAGGGATCGGGGTGGTGCTGCTGGAGTGAAATTTCAGGAGAGGTTTTGGGGAATTTAGTGGGTTGTTTTCAGCTCCACATCACAGGGATGAGGGAGGGTCTAGAGGACGCACCCTCAGGATCATGGATCACTGCCTCCAAGGTGCAGGATTTATCCTTGGCTTTGTCTGATCCCAACTCAATATTTGTGGCTGCTCCATCCCAGAAATTGTCCAAGGCCAGGTTTGTCAGGGCTTGGATCCACCTGCTCTGCTGGGTGTCCCTGAGAGCTTTTAGGTCCCTTCAAGCCAAACCATTCCATGATTTGTGCTTTTATCCCAGACCTCAGGACATCATTGTGTTCCTCATTGGAGGGGCCACCTACGAGGAGGCTCTGGCTGTGTTCAACCTGAACCGCTCCAACCCCGGCGTCCGCATTGTCCTGGGGGGCACCACCATCCACAACACCAGGAGGTAAAATCCACCCCTCTGCAGAGCCTGCCTGTGGAAATGCTGGCACAGCAGGAATTTGGGATACCTGGGAGATCCCCATGTGGAAATGGGTGTCAGTGCTCTGGAGCCAGCTCTGCTCGTGGTGGCGCAGGGACAGATCCCTGAGCTGGAGGTTTAATTTGAATTTACATGAGTTCAAGGGCAGGCAAGGAGAGTTTTCCACAGAGTTTTTCTAGTTTATAACACTGGGAAGCCAGGGCAGCACATGGGAATTCAGCACTGAATGAACCTGCAGCTGCTTTGCTGAAGGTGGGCAAAGATCCCTGTAAGTATGGAATTCCCAGTGGGAAATGTCTGGTTTATAAATACAAATAACTTTTCCTGGTTTATAAATACAAATAACTTTTCCTGAACCCAAATTACTCACTTTGGGCCCAGGAAAGAATTCAGGCTACAGTGGGAATTGCTTCCCATCAGCACAGCTTGCTGCTGGCCAGGCAGGAGAGCGGGAATTCTTTCCAGATTCCCAATGCTCAGTGTGGGATAGTGGGAAAATCCTGAGCTGCTGCTGAAGCTCAGGATCTGCAGCTCCATCATTGGATCTGCTTGGATTGGTGCTGCTAGGAGCCACCCTGGCTGGTTTGGGCTCTGCTGCTGTGCAATCCCTGAATTATTTACAGAAAAGCTGGGATTCTGTATCCAAATTTGCATTTCAAAGAATGAAGTGGGGGAAAAAAAAAACAAAAGGAAGGGCTGGATGTGGCCTGGTCCTGCCTGGGGAGGACAGCAAGGGGCCTGTTCTGAAGCAGCCCTGTCCCAAATGATCCATTTTCTCTTGGATAAGGTTTCCCTGAGCATGGAAGGACAATAAAACTGTCTCC
Organism: Catamblyrhynchus diadema; assembly: GCA_035047745.1. NCBI lineage: Eukaryota > Metazoa > Chordata > Aves > Passeriformes > Thraupidae > Catamblyrhynchus > Catamblyrhynchus diadema. Next base: position 4,967,822 of record JAWWMN010000095.1, read on the forward strand.
TGTCCACTGTTATCCACGATTCCAGCACAGTGCTCTAGGATCAGGGATATCTCAGCACATCCATACAAGGAAAGGCAGGTTTTAGTGTGTCCCAACCCCTCACATAATCCATGGCCTTGCTGATTCCTGTGGGATTAGGGCAGATATGTCACCAGAAACAAGGGGATTTGGGTGTTAATGCACAGAGCAGTCGTGTAAGCACCTAAATCCTGCTCCCATTGTTCCTCCTCCCTGCTGGACCTGGGACCAACATCTGTGGGCCCAGAGGGGTGGCCCAAAGGATGGAGAATCTGCTCTGCTCCCAGGGATTCCAGAGCAATTCAACAGGGTTTGGAGGAGAAAGGGTTACAAAGGCTCAATAATCGGATCAGAAGAGTTGCCAGGAACATCTGGTGCTGGGGCTGACTCATCCTGGGCAGGTTGAGACAAACCTGCTGGGACTAATCCCAGGATGTGGGGCCTGACCCAGTTACCCAGTTAGAGCCACACTGGTGGCACTGGATGCTCCTGGGGACCCTCCTGACTGCACAAGGCTCATTTCTCCTGGGAGTTCCATCTGCAGGCCCTGGTTGGGTGGAGCAGCTGTGGAGGTTCCTGCAGATGCCTGTGCTGGCTCCTCAGCTGTTCCTGCAGGATCTGCAGGGTCCTTGGAGCAGCAGCCTCAGCGCTGTGGTGCAGATCATTTTTGGAGGGTAGGTGGGAGTTTGGCTCATTCCTTCAGTCACTCCAGACTGGGAATGTGCTCAGAGAGGCCGTGCTGAGGGACCCTGAGGTGTCACTGGTCACAGGCACAACCTGCTCCAGACAGCACAGAACCAGAGACCCTAAAAGCACCAGTCATTCCCTGCCAGAGCTCAGTTCTGCCTGGTTCTAGTGCCTAAAAATAACCTGGAGGAGGGAGAGCTCAGGCTGGAACACAAAGCCAGGTGCCAGAGCCTGTGCCAGAGCTGGTGCCACCGTGGGCAGTGCCCTGGCTGTGCCCCCTCCCAGCTGTGTCTGATGGCACTCAGAGCTGGGTGTTGCTGCAGGGTTTTGCAGGAGATTTGAGGGTTTTCCTATTTTTCAAACCCCTCAAGATTTACAACCTGAGCAGGAAGAGCTGCTCCAGCCCCAGTTTAGGGGAATCTCATTTCTGTAGGATTTGTGGCGTATCTTGGTTTGTATTTCTTTATCTTTTGGGGTATTTTTTGAAGCATTGCTGTTGAGATCACCTGATCAGCACACTGAGGGATGAGTCAGCCTGGGAATGGCCGTGGTGTCTCATTGCCAGAGGAACCATCCTTGGGCAGGATCCTTCCAGCTGGGAGCATTCCTGCCTTTGGGAGCTGCTCCCAGCCATGGGTGGGTGATGCCAGCAGGTCTGAGGCTTGTGCTGGGGACAATCACAGCCCCTCAGGCCTTGGACACCTCTGGGACAAGTATCAGGGTGCCATGAGCCCCTCTGGCCCTTGTTCCACTGACCTGAAGCTTTCCCAGCAGCTTCCTGGAGGAGGTCACAGCCGCAGGATTCCGCGGTCGAAGCACTGAGAGCTCCCAAGTCCCACCAAGGTCCAGCAGACGGTGAATCCTGAAGAAATGAGGGGTTTTTTTGCACATTCAGAGCTTTCCCAAAGCAGAGCAGGATGTTCCTGCCCTGCCACTGGAGCTTCCCCTCCACACCCAGAATGGCAGCGAATGCTGGAACTGGCACTAACCCAACACTGAGGATGTGCCTCCACTGCAGCTCCTCATTGTCCCCTCACAAACAGCTCCAGGACTGGGATGGTCACCTTGAGGAGAGCCTGGGAAAGCCCCTGAATCCCTGCAGCTCCTGGCTCTTCACAGGACACACTGGATGAGTCCCATGAGGAGCCCCAGGCAGGGGGAGCAGCTGTGGGGGTGTGGCTGGTGGGCACAGGAGCCCTTTGCTGTTGTCTGTATATGTTGAATCCTATTAAAGCCCCCACTTTGGCCAAATCTGTCTGCTAGATGATTCCCACTTTCCCTTTCCCAAGGCCACAAGGTGCAGTTACAGCCTGAGCCTCCACAGGAGCTTTTGCTCCCCTCCAGGACCACACCAAGGAACCTGCAAGTGTGTTTCCAGCTCTGCTCCCTGGCCTCTAATCAGCACTTGATTGGGAATTAACAAGCCAGATCAAATGAAATGAGCTCCTAAATCCCTGGGAATTATCTTGGCATCACAACTAAGTCCTGTTGATGTGGGAGAGAGCAAAGCCCTGCAGGGAGGAGGGGACCTGGGCAGCTCTTTTGGGAAGGGAGGAGGGGGCACAGCCTGTGTTGGGGGTGTTCTCTGCCCACAGCCCACAGTGGAACTGGGTGGACACCAAATTTTTAGTGAATTTTGGGTTGTTGGGACAGGCAGAGCTGTAAGAATTCCCCCTTACAGGTGCCTCAGGTGTCTGACAGCCTGAGACCCCAAGAGAGGGGAGCTGCCAGAGGATACTGGGCAGCCCCCTGCCCCATCCCCTCCTCCAGCAGCCCCTTCCCCAGACACCAGTGATGTAACTGTTGTCAGAGCCACAGAAAAGCATGTGTCCTAATTAAACTTCCAGGCAGCAGCTTCACACTTGATATCCAGAGGCAAAATGCTGTGTGGGGGGTGTTAAATACATAAATAAACCAAGAGTTTGCTGATCTGCTCTGCAAGAAGAGGCGATTTTGGCAACTGTTTGTTATGGAGCAGCACAAGGAGCAGCTACAGCTGCCAGGGGTAGCAAAGGGGGCATGTGGATATAGGGAGAGACACAAACACACCTTGGAGAGGCTTTTGGGGATGAAAAGCTGCACTGACCATGTCACCTGTCCCACTGGGGAGCAGCCTCACTGCTGGAAGTGCAGCCTCCTGTTCCTGGTACAGAAATGGGAGATGGGTTCCCTCCTATCTCCTTCCTTCCATGTAGATTGTTGATGTTTCCAGCTCTGAATCATTGGTCACATCCTTCACAGCGTGACTCACTGGCAGAACAGCCTGAGGATTCCAAGTGCAGCTGAATTCCCGCTCCCAGGGATGTGTGCAGGTGTGTTGTTACCTGCTGTGGCTTCAGGGCAACTTCCCTAGCACCAGAGGACATTTGGGAAGAGCGTGGGCCCTGCATGCAAAGGGCACAGCAGAGCTGTCCCACTGCCACCAGCTCTGTGCCATCTGCTATTGGCCACCAGCCGGTGCTCTGCAGGCCCTGGCCACCAAAAACAGGATGTGAGGAAGGACAAGTGCAGTTGGAAGGGAAAATGTCATTAAATAAACTGGCAGGTTGTGTGATGTCCTGGGGATACACTGGGGGCTCTGGGCAGCCAGCGTGGTTCATCTGTCCCTCTGCCACCAGCCCTGCCTGGACCAAGCTTTGGGGTGAAAGGGGAAACTGAGGCACACAGGTGGCAAATCCTGCTCCTGGGCCCCGTGGAGTTTAGGATTGCAAAGGCACAGGAGGAAAAGGCAACCCCTGGATTTGGTGCAGAGAGTGATTTGTGTCTCTGTCCCAGGTATTGTCAGGTATGCAGTGAGTCCCCAGCGCATGGCAAAAATGCCAATGCTCAGAATGGGATACAAACACTCACAGGAGCTCTGGAAATACTCCAAGTACATCCCTAGGACTCTGGGTGCATTAATTCCAGAGTACTGGGGTGAAACTACAACTTGAAATCAGGGCTGGGGGATGTCCAGGGACGGGATGGACGCTGGCATTGGAAAGCTGATCCCCTGATGGACGATGGATCAATCTATTCCTTGCAGGATATGAAGGAGACAGACAAAATAAGCCAAATAAGGGCATTTTTTAGGACACTGAGTGTCTCCTCATTTTTGGAAGCCACGCTCTGAAATCCAACTAAATCCCGGCTGTCAGACCCTCCGTGCTGGAAGCGACCCCTCCCCAGGAAATCTCCCAGAGGGATTTTTTCCCACTTCCAAACACCTTTAGGGCACAAAACCCTCCCAGTACCACCCGGCTGCTTTTCCCTCTCCTATAAAGTTTCCCGGTGACCCACGACACCGCCGGGAACGCGGCTATGCCCCGATGGGGAACACCATCCGAGACACCGCCCGCCCCTCTCCCGCTTCCCCACGGCCCCGTGTCCCCGCTTGAGTCAGAGACAAAGAAGAAAAACCCTCGTGGGCTGCGATTCGCCCCGTGCCGCGAACCCCGACGTCACGGGCGTGCGGCTATAGATGGAGCTCGGGAGCCCGGCGCAGCCCAGCGCAGCCCCCCGAGCTGCGGGATGGTGGCGGCGGGGGGGGACGCGGCGGCGGCGATGGCTCAGAGCACCGGACCGGGCTCCGTGTAACGGGAGAGGGGCCCTGAGCCACGCGGGGCGAAGGCAGCGCGGATCCCGGGTATTCCCCCGTGCCAGGAGGTCGCGGGAACCCCTCTGCGACCCCCGCCCCAAAATCGCCTCGGAGAGCACCGAGGAACGATGAAAAAAAATAATAATTCTGCAAAAAGGGTGAGTAGAGAATCGCTTCTTGGCCGGGGGGAGGGAGGGTGAGGGAGGCTCCTGGATGTTTTGGGGGGGGGTTGGATCTTCGCTTCGGCTCTGCTCCCCCCGCGGAAAGCGCACAGACCCCCAAAGAGACCCAAACCCCGCTCCCGGCCCTGCTGCTGCCCCTCCTGCCTCCCGCAGCCGCCTCAGCCACTGGGTGATGTAGGCAGGCAGTTTTCATCATGGAACACAAGGAAACGATAAAATCCGGAGGCACCATCAATCCCTCGCTCTTTGCCGTGTTGTGTGTGTGCTGCACCCATCGCTGCCTACGGAGATACCTCTGATATAAACCACCCATAGATTTCACCTCTTGGATTAATTGCTGATAAAAAGCTCCAAAATGCCATTTTCACCGCAATATAAAACCCCAGCTGGTTTAAATTCCGCCCATCCCCCTCCTGTTCCCCTTTCCACGGGTAAATGCCCGTTGGATGAGGCGATAGAGACGCCGGCCTGGCTTATATAACCACGGAGAGAACCCTGCCCGCTCCTCGCAGCGTCCTCCCGATGCTGCTACTGCACAAAAATCCCCGTGGAGTGACCCCGGGGAAGGACTCGGTCCCGGCGTCGGCAGAGAGAGGGGCCGGAGGGAGGGGGAGACAAAAGTTGGGCAAAGAGAGAAGTGGGGTGGGGGGAGAAAAGGAGTGTAAAACCAAGAATAATCGCGTTTTTTCCCCCATTTTCTTCCCTCTCTCTTTGTGTTAGGGGAACCAGGATGGAAACCAGCAACCTGCGCAGCCGGAGAAGGTCGGCTGGGTGCGGAAATTTTGCGGGAAAGGCATTTTTAGGGAAATCTGGAAAAACCGTTATGTGGTTCTGAAGGGAGATCAGCTTTACATCTCGGAGAAGGAGGTAGGATCGGTTTCAGTTTCCTTTCCCATCCCCCCTTCCTCTCTTTGCATATGAAAGGCGCAGCCCCGGCCCTTCCCAGCGCCAGCCGGGCCGAGGGGGTTCCGAGGGGGCTTCTTCTTCTCCCCGGGGCTGGCGCCGGCCGGGGCCGGGGTCGGCTCTGACAGCGATTCTCCAGACAGCTCTGCTGGGAGACATTTTCCCAGCGTGGAGACACGAAGGGATTCACTTAGCGAGAGTTAAGCCCCTCCAACCTCTTTACAGCAATGCCGGCTCCTTTCTGTGCCTGTCCTTGAGCCCAACACTGCCTTGTTCCCAGCTGCTCACTCTCTGTTTGGAAATAACTCCACTCTCCCGACTGGAATCGAGCCATTTACAGGTCGATCTCTTGGGTTTTTCACGAAATTTCAGCCCGGATCGACATCCTGGTGTAACACGTGCCCTGCCCCTGGCCTCCTTGCTGGGCTTTGGGGTTTAACGTGCTGTTGACATTGGAGGTAATCGGATGTGACTGTCGGGCTGAGGCAGCACCTGGCTGTCCTTGCACGCCCCCCCCGTGCTTTTTGTCTCCATAAATCCATCAGGGAGAACTCCCCAGGCCAGAGCCTTCCTCCTTCCCATCCTGTGTGACATCCCAGAGCTGCAATGGGCAGAGTGGTGCCCACAGCAGGCAGGGGGGTTGCTCAGGGAATTTGGGATAAAATCCCGGTCTCTCTGGGTTTCCCCCCTCCATGGAGGTAATTTCCTGGTAGTTGGATGCCTGGCCTGGCTCTACCTGGAGAGAGGAAGGGATAATTTGATTTAGAGCTAGTTGAGCTATGGATGTGGCACAGGCAGAGGGTCAGGGCTAGTTACAACAGAGAAATGGCTTTAAAAAGTGGATTGAATGCCCAGGTGGTGCTGAGCTGCTTGCTGGCATCCCAGAGTTTGGTCGCATCAACCTCCTGGCTGCTCCAGAGCCAGGGGGAAACACAGAAAAGCCAATAGATGTCCAGGTAGCTACAGATCAAATCCATGTGTGCTGTGAGCCCAAGACAGGGATGGGGCTGGAGGGGCCATGCAGAGCCTGCTCTGAACAAGAAGCTCTTGTTTGTGTTTCATAGAGGGAAAACCTCACAGGTTTTGAGGTTGAGGCAGCCCCATGTGTGTGAGGGACCATAAATAACCTGCAGCAGCCTCTGCTGAGGCTTTATATGGAAGAATGTGTGGCCAGCAGAGATGACATCTGCTGCTGGAGAGTGCTAAGGTGACTCTGTGCTGGCCATGGAGGTGACAACGTGCTGCTGGTGTGCCCTGAGGTCACTCTGTGCTGGCCATGGAGGTGACAACGTGCTGCTGGTGTGCCCTGAGGTCACTCTGTGCCTGTGGCAGAGGCTCTGGCATCCTGGGGGTCTCATTGTGGGGAGTCCCTAGGGGTTCCTGGGGGGTCTCAGAAGGTGCTGCAGGGTTTGATGCCAATTTAGCAAAGCCAGGAGCCCTCCTGGGCCCCAGGGAAGGCCAATATGTGGCTCCAGGCTCTGCTCCCACAGCACCTGCTGTTTCCTGGCAGTTCATCTCATGCTCCAGAGGTGGTTCTGCAGGTGAAGCCACATTCCCAGCCCTCCCCACCATCTCAGAGCAGAAAGGGTTAAATCCCAAGGCTCCTGGAAGCTCCCTGGCTCTGTTAAATTAATTCAAACCAGACATTTATTTACTTTTGCCTGAATTTCTCCATCTGGGAAGCAGGGCAGTGAATCCCATCTCCCCAGAGCACATGGGGACAGGGAATTGCCTGTTCCACACCAGGATCCCTTGGGAAGTAGATCCCCCTTGGCTAGGGGCAGGTGTTGATGAACTGCTCAGAGCTGAGCATGGGCTGAGGTCTGGAATGGGGAGATTTCCAAAATTCAGACTTACAAAATCCCATCAATATCCATGCTGATTCCTCCTGGGAATCTGGGTGCTTTTCCAGTTCTGTCTAGGACAAACCTGGGCTTGCAGGTCAGAGACCAGCCCTGATTATTCCATTTTGTCAGGAGAATTTGGGAATGCCTGATAGGAGCCTGGGCTTCTCCCTGGCAGAGCCGAGTCTGTAAGGAAAAGAAATTTAGTTTTTCAGCCCAGCTGATGGAAAATGCTAACAGGGTGTTTGAGTGCTGCCCTTTGAAAGCTGTGGGACTTGTCTGACACCTCCTGAAATGGGAGCTTGAGGCTCTGGCCGTGCTCACTCTGCTCCCCCACGGCTGCTGAACTCCGTGAACTCACACGAAAATCCTTGGTTATTCAGCGTTTGGTCATCAGCCAAACCCAGCTCTGTAGAGATGAGCTGCAGCGAGCCGAGCTCTGCTGAGCACACCACCACCACCTTCTTAACTCACTCTTGCATTCTTTCCCCTCGCTCCCTTCCCCCCCGGCACATTTCTGGGAATTGTTCCCTGTTCCTGGCCCAGCTTTGTCGCTGCCTGTGCCGGGGAGCAGCGGCCGAGCTGACCCAGCCGGGCTCGGCACTTCCTCGCAGGAAGCCGGGGGCTGCCAGACAGCCGAGCCCGGCTGCGAGGGGGATGAGGAAACGCTTCTCTCGAGCTTTCGTTTGTTTGCTACCAAAGGCATCGGCTCAATTAGCACGAGAGCACTCGAGGAGGTGCCGCTGGGGCTGGGGGTGTGTTTGCATACTCGGTTCTCTAATGCTCCATGGGGTGTTTGCCCTCGGTGAGTGCTGCTGAACACAGCACAAAGGGATTTTGGGAATAAATTCCTCCCTGGCACAAGCTGCTCCATCGCTGGAAGTGTCCAAGGCCAGGCTGGATGGGGCTTGGAGCAATCTGGGGTAGTGGAAGGTGTCCCTGTCCCTCCAAAACCATAATTCAGTGATTCTGGGGAACCTGTGTCCCTGGTAGCCTTGGTGGTGACTCTTTGGAGAAGGGATTGAAGCTGTCACCATCCCCTGATCAGCTAAGGGCAGTGTCCTGGCTGTGACAAGGACAGGACAGTCCCAGTGTGCACCCCTGTCCCAGTGACAGCCTGGCTGCAGCCAGGTCTGCAGGAGCCTCAATCCCCTGCTGAAGTAGAGCTGCTCAGCTGGAGGAACTGAAACTTTGGTTGTACCCTACAAGGGGAACTGTCTGTCCCAAAACTGCCCATGTTTGGGTATTTGGCTGTACAGAGAGTCTGGAGGTTTCTGGTTACATCCTGAGCCACACTTGACCCACCCCCCACAAGTGTCCCATGGGTGTCTTGTGATTTTTTGTACCTTCCTCATTTTTCTGTGTCCCATTGCAGCTCAAACTGCTCAAATCACCACCAAAAATCCCAGACTGGTGTGACTGAGCACCTGTGCATGGTTTGGCCACAAAACACAGCCCTGAGCTGGGTCCAGGAGGTTTGGAGTCACTGCAGGTCATAGCTTGATGAGGAAATTTAAACTCTCCTCAGTGAGAGACCCAAGGGTGGTTAATTAACCCGGGTCAGAGACCCTCCTGCTGCCAGTGCACTGCCACGAGCCTGGAGCAGCCCTTTGGAAACACAAAGAGCTGTGACCCTCTGGAGAAGGGATTGGGGTGCCATGGTTGGTGTTCTGACCCATTACATGCCCACATCTCAGGGCCTAGGGAGTGCTGGGTGCCCCTGGGGCCAGCCTGGGCAGGCAGCAGCTGCGGGGGAAGGAGTGCAAGGAGTGCAAGGAATGCAGCTCCCTCCTTGGATCCCAGCAGAGTCAGCACTGTCAGCCTTGGCACAGGCAGGGGCAGCTGCCAGGGGTGTGTGATCTCATGGCTGCACAGAAATGTTCCCTGCTCTAGAGATGGGGGATGCTTCTGATTCCTTTTCCATGCCTCAGTTTCCCTTCCTTCACCTGGCCACAGGTAGGAGGCAGGTGGAACTGCAGGGCAAGGTGGTTTTGCCTGCCTCAAATGGGTACAACTCAGCAATGCCAGCTCAGACAGCCAGGGCAGCACCTGCTGGGATTGAGTCACCTTAATCCTTCCAATCCTGAGCTCCCCACAGGGCACAGAGAGCAGAACCCACCTGCTGGTGAGGCTCTGAGATCCCTCAATTCTTAAACCCTTGGCAGCTGTGGGGAAGGAAAGACCTGCTGGAAACCTCCCAGCAGGGAATGGTTTTGCCAAAATCAACCACCAACCTCTTGCTTCACCCCTTCCTACTGAGAGCTGATAGCAGAGGCTGCTTCCTCCTCCTGGGCACTGCCTAGGTGCTGGGACACATCCAGCCAAATCCTCTTTGGAGAAGCCTGGAAGGTTTGATTTGGATGGCCTGTATCTCACTGAGAACATAGAGGAGGTGACACCCTGCAGGTTTGTCACCCCCCTGTGACTGACACAGTGACTGGGATTTCAGCTTTGTTGCCCACGTGGCTCCTCAGGGGCTGCTTTTGTCCTGTTCTCACAGAGAACGGGCTGCATGACTGTCCTCAGCCTCTCCTACCTCCGAGGCTGCTCTGAGCTGCCTCTCATGCCACCACCTCCCTCCTTTTGGCCTCAGGAGTCTCCCACAAAGGACAAAAGAGCTGGAAAGTGCCTCTGGAGTTGCCTTTCACCTTCCTTGTCCAGGTTTCCAAGTGCCTCTGGAGTTGCCTTTCACCTTCCTTGTCCAGTTTCTCTCTCTGCACACTGGATGCTCTGTTACATGAGTGAGACACCCACTGTTCTTCCTGTGCCTCCTGGGATTTCTGTGCCACCACAGCCCAAGCTGCTGCTGACCCTCTTCCCCCAGGAATCCCACTGTGGATGTTGTTTATTCCCAGTTTTAAGCATTTTAGAAGGGGTCACACACAGGAGCAGGATGCTCTCAGCATGTCCCAGTGCAGTGTCAGAGCCCTGGTGTCATTCAAAGGATGAGCTGCACCTGCAGGGTGTTTGTCTGAACCAAAGCCACCTGCTCTGTCCTGCAGCCTCCTGGGGATGCTCCTGCAGGCAGGAGGTTGAGTTCCAGCTGTGTGAGCTCTGAGGAGGAAGGGGAGGGCTGGGGAAGCCCCAGTGACCCACATGAGCAAACATCTGGAGCTAAGGCTTTGCTCACAGCTGGGGGCTGGGAGGGGGATCAGCTTTTCCTGCTGCAAATGAGTCGGGCAGAATTCAGCTGAGATTCTTGGAAAGAGGTGGATTGGAGGATGGGAGTGGGAAGAGATCAAAGCAGATTAGCAGCATGGGGAGGATGTGCAGCCAGACAGTCTCTGTTATCACACCCAGACAGAGGGGATGTGTCACAAGCAGGAACCAGCTCCAGGATGGCAGTGCCGGTGATTGTCCTGTGGATCCTGGGGACACAGTCAGGATGAAGGATAGAGGGGAGCTGTTGTCATCAGGCAGAGCCAGATGGTCAGTTTATCCATGCCCCTGGTTAGGAAGCTGGTTTAGTCACCCTCTTTGATTAAATTCTATGGAAGAATCATAGGGAGTTCCTTCAGTGCTTCCCAAAACTGTGGAGGAAATGTATGAAGTGGGGTGGAGTCCCTTCAGGAAACCCAAGGGCTCAGACCTCAGCACCATCTGCCTTCCCAGCACCCGAGTTACACACCCTGCACCACTGAGGCAGCCTGGGATGACTGGCTGGAGTGGGATTAAGCAGATGGATGTAGATTTGAGCCTGCTGCAGTGTCTGTAATGGACATGCAAACCCTAATTCCTTGTGTTTACCATGGAAGAGCAGAGCTTCCCTGTTGTAGGAGTGGGATTGAGGGAGAGCAATGAAGAGGAAGGGTACAGACAGCTTTGCCACATCCCCTTTGCTCCAAGTGTCCCTGAGGGATGGCACTGTCAGGGGTCAGCATCCAGACCCCTGTGTGCCCCTAGATCCCCGAGCTGCAGCCTCAGTGACCCTGTGCAAGCTCCATCTTTCATCTGAGCCTCTGTGACACTGATCCATCCCATGTCCCTGTCACACTGTGCCACTGCAGAGTGCTGGGGAACACACCTGGAAAATGGGAGAGCTTGTAAAGTGGTCACTCAAAAGGACTCTTTAAAGGACACTGAGCCTAGCAGCCCCTGCCCTCTGGGGGTAGAAGAGGCAGGAATTAACCTGGCAAAGTGTGATTTTCTTGCTATCCTTCTAAATATGGCCCCTCATTCCAGAAGAGACAAGTCAAAACCCTCATGTTGAAATCCTGCTGCCTGGAGCAGCAGAGTCTCTGTCTGACATCTGCAAAGCTCTAATTTTCTTGCTGTTTTGCAGGTAAAAGATGAAAAAAACATACAGGAAATGTTTGATCTGAGTGACTACGAGAAATGTGAAGAGCTCAGGAAGTCCAAAAGTAGAAGCAAAAAGAACCACAGTAAATTTACCCTTGCCCACTCCAGGCAGCCTGGAAACACGGTATGTGGGGCTTGCCCAGATGCAGCCAGCCCAAGAGGTGGCTCCAGGAGTGGGCAGGGATGTGGATGGTCCTGGGGGATGCAGGGAAGGGAGGGATGTGGGTGGTCCTGGGGTTTGCTGTGTGGGAAAATCAGGGCTGGAGGCTCAGCTCTGCTTTGCCTTCTCTGTGAAGGCTTCACACTGACCAGGGATTGTCTCTGTGTGAGTTCCAGCACTGACCTGACTTCCTTCTTTTGTAGGCACCAAATCTGATCTTCCTGGCTGTGAGTCCAGAAGAGAAAGAGTCCTGGATTAACGCCCTCAACTCTGCAATCACACGTGCTAAAAACCGGATCTTGGACGAGGTGAGTGGGATTGACCCTGACTCAGCCTGGGTGAAGGTCTGAGACTCCTGGGAACAGCCCTGTCTTGGTGATACATCCACACAAAGTGTCTCCAGCAGAGCTCATCCCCCTTCTCAAGGGGAGTGTGAAAGTCCCAGTTACACAAAGCAGCTTCTGCCAGGAAAAATAACAGGGCAGCCCCAGTTCAGCCTCCTCCTGGGGACTTGGGGTGTACTCAGAGCACCAGGTGGGCTGGCAGAGGCAGGTCAGGGGGAGCATTCCCACACAGTTTCCTTCAGTGGGAAGGAGAACCTGCCTGGAACAAGCTGTGCCCTCGCTCCAGGGCTGACTCTCACATTAATGTTTCATGGCAACCCTTCCTCAGCTCAGACCTGTCTCAGATCTCCCATTCACACTCAGCTTCCTACAGCACCATGGCACTGCCAGGAAGCTCTTTGCTCTCCTGGATGGCAGCACAGAGCCTGAAGTGAAGGAAAACCAAGGTCAGACTATGGGAGAGGTTTTAGAGCAGGAGGCAGCAAACACCAGGAGAGATGGATTCCAGGAGAGCCTGTCACAGGAATCTTTGCAAACAGGTTCAGTTGTCAGGAACGACTCGAGCAGATGTAATCCCATCACGGCACAGAGGGGAGAAACACTCGGTCACTTCCAAAGCTGGACTGCACACCCCATTCCCTGCCAGCCTCTTCTCTTACAGCTTCAGGAGCTGGGAATGGCTCCTGTTCCCTGCTCACAGCCTGTGTCACCCTGCAGGTCACCGTGGAAGAGGACAGTTTCCTTGCCCACCCAACACGTGACAGAGCCAAGATCCAGCACTCCCGGCGCCCTCCCACGCGGGGTCACCTCATGGCTGTGGTAGGTACAACCAATCCCAGACACCTGCTTGGGTCAAATTCCCCTGGAAGTGTTCTATTTGTAAGTGGAGTTGTTGGCTCCATCCTGAACTGAGAGTTGCCATGAGGACAGCTCTGGGTCATCAGGTTGGGTGAAATTCCCCTGGAAGTGTTCCATTTGTAAATGGGGTTGTTGGGAGCTCCATCCTGAACGGAAAGCTGCCATGAGGACAGCTCGGGGTCATCAGGTTGGGTGAAATTCCCCTGGAAGTGTTCCATTTGTAAGTGGAGTTGTTGGTAGGTACAACCAATCCCAGACACCTGCTTGGATGAAATTCCCCTGAAATTGTTCCATTTGTAAGTGGAGTTGTTGGCTCCATCCTGAGCTGAGAGTCGCTATAAGGACAGTTCTGGGTCAGCTCTCAGCCTCTGTTCTCGTGGACCACTGCACTGTAAATCCACCCCTGGGCTCTGTCTCTGAGTGAGGGAGCATTCCCCCTCCCTCCCTGCAGTGCAGACACCCCTGGAATTAGGGACAACCATTCTGGTGCCAACTCAGCTCTGCTTTCTGCTCCTCCAGGCATCTACCTCAACCTCTGACGGAATGCTGACCCTCGACCTGATCCAGGAGGAAGACGCCTCTCCGGAGGATCACGGCACCTGCGAGGAGAGTTTCCGGGTGGATCTGGACAAGTCCGTGGCACACCTGACCGCGGGGCGGCGCCGCTCGGACTCGGAGAACACCAAATCATCGGAGAAAGGGCGGACAGGGAGCCTCCCCCGACAGGAGGCGACCCCGTGGGACAGAGCCGGGCAGCGCAATGACTCCTTTGACAAAGGGACCATGTACACACCGCAGGTCCCCAAAAAGCTCTCACACTCAGAAAAGAATAAATGTGCCTCCATGGAAGAAATCCTGTCCCGACGGGACTCTTCCACACATCGGGCGGTGCTGAGGAAGGGGCTGGAGGCTCAGTTTGCCTCGGCAGAGCCGGAGCAGCTGACCCGGATACAGGAACTGGTTGCACTGAAACTGGAAAAAACTCAGGAACTGCTGACAGAGGTGAAGGGCTACGGGGAAGGCAAGAAAAAGACCAAGGACTCCAACACCAGCACCACCATCACCACCACCTCTTCTTCCTCATCATCTTCTTCCAAGTCGGACTCTGAAAGGATCCTGCAGGAATCTGAGAGGCTGCTGGGGGAGGCTTCCTCCACCTGGAGCCAAGCCAAGAGGGTGTTGCAGGAGATCAAAGAGCTGAGGGACCTGTACAAACAGTTTGAGCTGCAGCAGTCAGACTCGAAGCCCAAACAGAGCTCACAGTCGCAGTTTAGGAAGAGCATGATGTGAAGGCAAGCCTTGGGATGGGAGGGAGGGACTGGGAAGGGCGACCATCTGGTCTTTTTTTTAATTATTATTATTATTTACAGTGTTCAAAAGAGTGAAAAGGTGCCTGTTCTCACCCAAACTTGCTTCTCAAAGCTTGGACCCTTCCTTTCCTCCATCGCATCCCCTGATGAATCAACCCAGTGTTCCAATAAATCAGTTGCAGTTTATACCTCCTTTGTAAGAGCTCCCTTTGCACTGCAGCTCCTGTCACGCTCCAAGGACAGGAGCAAGTTCGGGTTCCTGGAACTGCCCATGTCTGCCTGGAGCATCCTGTGGGGTGGAGCTGGATGAGCCCTGGCATTGCTGCTCTCATGTCTGGGCTGTGCCCCAAACTCTCTTTCACCAGGACATTTGCCCTGTTCCCTCTCAGAAATAAATGACATTAAAAGGTCAAAAAAGGTGTCCATCCCCACCACTGCCTGCAAGTCCCCATTACCCAGGAACTCTCCTGAAGATGTGGGAAGTTCTGGTCATTGAGGCATTTGCTGGGTGCAGCTCTCAGAGCTCTGTCCTGGCACAATCTCCTGGAAAACTTGGGGCTGGCAGCTGTTATTTTGGGGTGCACACAGAGCCCTCCAGAAGGACAGCAGTGACACAATCCATATCCACCCTTCACAGACCCCCTTGGCCCCGAGCAGTGGGAGGTAGCAGTGATGTGTCTTCCCTTCTGTGCAACCACAGGATCAAAGCCTTGGATTTGACAGCCCACACAGGCAGCTGGGAGGGGTTTAGGCTTTTCCATTCTAATTTCTCTTTTTTTTTTTTTCCTTTTCTTTGAGCTGAAAAGTCAGGGGGTGTGTGTGGGAGCCAGACACCACAAGCCAATGGCAGTTTTGGTAGGTTTGCTTTGCTCTCTCAGGTGTCATAGTCAGACAGCAGCAGGCTCTGCTTGGGCTGCCCAAGATGTGAATCAGCCCTGCTGGAAGGAAAGCTGAGCCCAGAGCAGAGCTCAGATCATCAGCTCACAGGCTGGCTCAGCTTTCCCACCCACCAGCAGGACATGGCTGTGGCTCACAAGTTCACTCCTGGTAACATCCAACTGTTCCTTGTTTTTTAAAAGGAAACCTAATTCTTTTACCTACATGGCAAATAGTCCACAAAAATATTAAACCCACAGAGATATTCCTGGTCGTGGTTACTGTTTTCTCTTTCCTGCCTGTGATGACAAGATTTTTCTAAATTAAAGAAAAAATTAAAACCAAACCCCAAACCTTTCTCAATGAGTTTGGGTTAACCAGACTCCAGTGATACTTCCAGGGATAACTTTACACGTTGATGAACTGCATTGCTTCACAAAGTTTTTTGCAACGAACCACTGAACCTCCCTTGTGTCCTGCATCCCAGGTAGTGCCAGTCCCACACCAGCAACTCTCCTTGGATTTTTGGAATGCTCATTGCCATGCAGAGACCTCTGGAAGAGCCAGCACACGCTCTGGGAAGGGCTGAAAGGAGCTGGTGCAGCCACCCCTGGCACACCTGAGCAGCCCTGCCCTGCCCTGCTCTGCTCTCTCCAGGGAGACCCTGAAGCTCTTACAGGCAATTTTGAGGATCTTGCCTCTCTGCTCGCCCCTCAGTTTTCCCCCTCTGTTTCCCTGCTGCCTCCTGCCCTCCCAAAGCCTCTGGCACGGTGCAGGGAGCCCCGGGGAGCTGCAAAGCCAAGGGCAGCACAGAGGTGGCTTTGTGCATCGCCCCCTGGCCGGTGGCTCTATCCATGCGGGAATAACACTGCACAAAGGGGCCGTGTTGGCCCAGCAGTGCAGCAGCCGTCTGCCGTGCCCAGAAATTGTCCACTGTGGCAATTATGTAGGGTCTGGAGACAAAACATTGGATCGTTACAGGAATACAGAGTGCCCTGGCCGGGCAGTGCACAGCAAAGTCTGAAGCCTGATAATGGCCAAGAATTCTGGGTTCTGCCCAACTGTGCCTTGAAAACACAAACGGGGGAAAAAAGGGGGCTGGGAAGGGGATTTCCCATTACACTCCAGGAAGACGGGATTGGGACTGAGGCAAAGCGTCTCCTATAAAAATAGCTGCAATTTGCTCAACACATGCTGAGGAGTGGGCAAACGTGTGCTGGGCTCGTCAGCTGGCACTCGGCTCCTGCACTCCCTGCCTGCTTCCCAGCACAGCCAATCCCGGGAGTGCTCCCGCTCGCAGCCAAATAAGGACCGCGGGCCGAGGATCCCCGGCTGCACGCGGCGCTCAGGAGCCCACCCAGCATCCCAGCCAAAGCGCCTTTTTTGGATTATTTTCTCCCTCATTGCTTCACAAGCTTTAAGCAAACCCCCTCCTCCCTCCCTCTTCCCTCCCTCCCTCCCTCCCTTCCTCCATCCTCTGCCTTTCTAAGGGAATTTACAGAGAGACACCTTAGGATGGAATTCTTGGGAAGGAATTCCTCCCTGGGAGGGTGGGGAAGCCCTGGAACAGCGTGCACAGAGAAGCTGGGGTGGCTCTGTCCCTGGGAATGTCCAAGGGCAGGCTGGACAGGGCTTGGAGCAGCCTGGGAGTGTCCAAGGGCAGGCTGGACAGGGCTTGGAGCACTCTGGGAGTGTCCAAGGGCAGGTTGGACAGGGCTTGGAGCACTCTGGGAGTGTCCAAGGGCAGGTTGGACAGGGCTTGGAGCACTCTGGGAGTGTCCAAGGGCAGGTTGGACAGGGCTTGGAGCACTCTGGGAGTGTCCAAG
>JAWWMN010000095.1:4984805-5010963 GCA_035047745.1 Catamblyrhynchus diadema
TTGGACAGGGCTTGGAGCAGCCTGGGAATGTCCAAGGGCAGGTTGGACAGGGCTTGGAGCAGCCTGGGAATGTCCAAGGGCAGGCTGGACAGGGCTTGGAGCACTCTGCGGGTTTCCAAGGGCAGGCTGGACAGGGCTTGGAGCACTCTGGGAATGTCCAAGAGCAGGCTGGACAGGGCTTGGAGCAGCCTGGGATAGTGAAGGTGTCCCTGCCCATGGCAGGGGTGGACCTGGATGAGAGGTAAAGTCCCTCCCAAGTCCCAAACATTGTGTAATTAAATTTTATGAAACACTTAAATTATTCTATGAAGCACCCAACACCCTGGGAGGAGAGGGCTGAAAACCCAACAAACCCCCACAAGCTCAGACAGAGCTGACCCCACCCCAGAGAGTTCCTGCTCATGGAGAACATTTTGGGGTGCAGCCCCACAAATCAGCCCCATGGCTGCCCTGAGTTTCACCCAGTGCAGCTCTGGGGACAAAAGGAGCAGCTGCACTGTCTCTGCAGTGCTGAGAGGCCTCTGGAAAGCAGGAGGAACTGATTAAGAGGCTTTTGGTGGCTTTAAATAGAATTTACACTTGGAGGAAACTTTCACACTGCTGATGGGTGGCAAAACTCGGGTGTAAAGCAGAAATGGGTTCATGTTGTTCCAGTAGCAGTGGGCTATTCTGCAGGCTGGAATTGCACCTCACAAAGCAGTTCATAGCAATAAAATTGGGGTGGATAAAGTCCAGTTTTTCCAGCAGTTTCCAACCTTGGAAAAAGCCCCTAACTTCCCAAGTGGAGCAGGAACACCAGTAAGTCATGGCAGAGGGCTCTCAGGCTGAGGAGGGGGTGGATAAATACAATTTATCCTGCTGTGCAGAAGGATTTCTTGGAGTTACTGATGGAGAAAACTGCAGAAATGGTTGCTTAATTTGTTATTCTGCAATAAGGCAAATGCTTTAAAAAGTGAAAGTAGGATTTGTGTCCAGAGGTGGAAGGTGGGAAGCCATAGACCCTCCAATATCCCAACTGAATAATATGTTCAGCATACCCTTATAATAATAATATAAATGATAAATAAATAATAAATAAATATAATAAATTCCATGGGATCCCAAGGCACTCTGATATGTTATCAGAGCTAGGGGCATTCTTTCCTAGACATCTGTGTCAGCAGCTGTAGGTGAACACCTGGAGCTCCAGAAATGCCACTCACTCACATCCTGACCCTGTCCCTCATCAGCTTTTACCCCCATGGGACAATCAGTTTGGACTTTTGAAATAAAATGGGAAATGTGGTGCTTCCTACCTTGGAGTGCTGCAGGATTAAATCTTCTTCCAAGTCCCTAGAGAGGAAGAGATAAAGTAGTTTGACCCACATTTACAAGAATAATTATTGACTTAACAAGTTCCAACTGGGTTTTCAAATTAAAGCTCAGTAAGAACAGACCCACTTCCCTATAAAAAGAAAGAAAAGGAGAAAATTCAGTGGTTTTGTATGCCAGATATACCTGTGTGCAAAATGGATCCCTGGAATAAGCACACGTGGAGATTTGTGTGTCTTCCCTCTCTTTAGGAAGGAATTCTTTGGTGAGATACACAGTACAGTGCCCTGGATTTTTTTTCCCTAAATCAAATTTAAGCTGTCAGACAGCTCCTCATCAGGCTCAGAGATCCCCACACTCCTCTCCCTGAGTGGCCAGAAGGGCTGGTTTGACACGACACCTGGTAAAGTGACACCACAGAAAAGGTGAATTCCTTCCTGTTGGAAGTGTTTCCTGAGCCTGGCCCAGGAATATCAGATCTCTGTTTTCACACTCTGTTGATTTGTTTGAATCTATAAAATGTCCTGAGGGACTGAAAACTACAGTGATTCTTCCACTTCCTTCATTTGTAATGTGTTTGAAAATTTATTGCTCTGTTTTGATACAAATCAACCCAGCTCAGAGGCAAGAGAGGATTTTAAAAATCTTTTTAACATTTGGGAATGCTTGGGAAAGGCCAGACCAGCCAGAGTTCAAAGGGCAAAGCTCAGCCCCCTCCTGACACCAGTGGTTTGGGAGTTCTGCACTGAAATGGTGATTTCTCCTTCCAAACCCCTGCCCTGGGGCTGAGGGTTGGAATAAAGAGCCCATACATGTAGGACAGAAGCACAGAGGGAACCATTCAGAGCTGGAGGAATCTGTGCCTCACAGGCTGATACTGGACAGCAGGCAAAGGTCTGGCACGGACTGCAATGAGCCAGTGGAGATGTGCACATCATTATTTAAAGGACTCTCAACAAATGGGCTGAGTCATTCATGACTTTAAACTGAAAGAGAGGAGGTTTAGATGGGATTTTGGGAAGGAATTGTTCCCTGGGAGGGTGGGGAGGCCCTGGCACAGGGTATCCAGAGGAGCTGTGGATCCCTGGAAATGTCCAAGGCCAGGTTGGATGGGGCTTGTGGGAGGTGGGAGGATGGAAGAGGATGAAGAAAAGCTGAGAGCAATGTGTGTGCACCCAGCCTGTCCCTAGCACTACCCAGAGCTCTCCTGCACTCCATTAACTGCCCCCAGGCCCAGCTCCACTTGCCAGGGCCTCTGTGGTTTGTGCTGCACCATCAGACACTCCTGGCTTTCTCCAGAGCAGCCTCCCTCGCTGTGCAGCCCAGTGTTTCTCCTCCCAGCCCACTTGCTGCTATATTTAATCTGAGCACTGTCTACCTTTCTGCAGAGCTAGCTGGGAGTCATGCTTCCCAGAAATCGTGAGGTGGCATTCAGAACACTGACAGCTCCTGGAAAAGCCTGCTCAGAATTCCTCCTGCCTCTCTTGTCCTTTATAGGTCACAGGGTCACTCAAGTTAGGTCTGCTGGCAGGACACAAACTGGTAAAGTTCAATAAATCAGAGGCCTGGCTCATAAAAATAACATGTGTCCTCTGTATGTCAGATAGATCCTTTGGAAAATCCGTTTCTCTCTCCTTGCTCAAGTCAAATATTTGCTTGCTGCCATCTGCTCCCTCCTGCCTTCCAGGGAAGAGTTCACCCACCAGCTCATCAATGAGAGCAAAACCACAGACGAATCTGGCTGAATTTTTGTTTCTTCATGGGCACAGCTCATCCTTCCCGTGACCTGAGTCTGTGCTGCTGCAGCGTTCCTCAGGCAGCTCGTGACCTCAGTTGTTCCTCACTTCCCAAAACGTCACTGCCTGCATTTTCAGATATTTTAAAACCAACTTCCCTTTTTACAGTGCCATTGAAACACTTTCCTGTCATTTTCTTACTGCTCAGCAGTTTGGAAATGTTTCATTACACAGAAAAGTTATCTCAGGGGCTCAGCCCCCAGGATCTGGGCTCTCCTGAGTTATGGAATAACAGGATCAGAGTGTAACAATGAATCCAGAGCCTGTGAGGCAGGAAGAACAGGGCTGGTTGCTCAAATGCTCTGCCAGGTCCTTGGGGCATGATTTGGGATGAATCACCCTGTTCTGTGTGCCCTCACCCCATGCCAAGGGGTGAGCATGTGCTCAAAATAGGAAGAAGCTGCTCCTCCCTTGCAGTTCCCAGCAGGTGAGCTGCACCCTCCTGTGTCAGGGACAGGATTCCTGCAGGAAGGAAGCTGATGCCACCTTTTCAATTAACTGATGGTGCAAGTGACAGTGAAGGAAATATTCAATATTCCCTGGCACAAAACATTCCCTAAGATTTTCATTTCAAGGGAAAATACAAAGCAGCAGTGCTAATTTAGCTCCAGAGGCGAGAAGGGAGACTCCAAATGGGAACAGACCAGGTGCTCAGTACTGGGTAGAGCAGTGAGGGTGCCAGGGAGGAGGGAGCAGGGTAAGGAGGATTGTGAACATATTTACAGCCATCTGGCACCCTGAATTATCCAAACAATGGGGCTGCTTGAGCAGCCTTACTGAAACACACAGAGGGAAGGAAGGAGTTTGTTTGGGCAGAGGATCCTGAGGGCTTTATGATTTCTGGAAATGTTTTATATCACTTATAAAATTATTGATGTTACTGGAGATGTAGGGAAATGAAATCAGAAGGAAATGGAAGAGCTACTCCTCCTGGCATTTTTCCTTCCAGGTTTCTAGAAATCAAATCATATCGGGAAATCTTGGTTTCTTGGGAGGAAGCAAGAGGGATCAGAAATAAATCAGGAGAGTTTGTCATCACCAAACTTCCACGGCACCCAGTGCAAAGAACAGTACAAACCCACAAAATTCAGTCAAGTCCAACCACGGATTTTCTGTATTTTCTGTCTTTTGACTCCTTCCTGTGCTTAACAAAATTCTTTTCACTCTTCTACCTGCATGTCCTTGATAATCCCAGTGCACCACAACTTCTGCAGGGCTTTGTCTCCCAGCACCTTCTCAAAGATGCCATTTTAAGGAGTCACTTGGGCTCTCAGGGGTGGAAGGCAGCTCAGAGACAGCCGCGCTCTGCCTCCCCCTCGTTGCTGGTCGCGCTGTGCCCTCTAGCGCTCGTTCTCCCGCTCCAGGGCTCCTGCAATCCCGAGCTCACCGGGAGGATCCGGGAATGCGTTCCTACGGAGCAGCCAACCGTGGAACTGCAATTATTGAAGTATTTCCCTTCCCTCGTGGGAAGGAGGAGCACGGATTGACAGGAAAGCACATCCAAGAAGAGCAAACCCGAGCACCACCGGCTCCCACCCCGGCCAGGCAGCCCTAACTTTGGACCAGACTGGTTTGATTCACACTGGAAGCACAAATTTAGAAATCCACGTGTGTTGGAGAAAGAGTGATTTGGGAAGTTTACTAAAGCACTTCAAAAACTTGCATTGGGATGCACATGAGAATTCCCAAATTTTACTAGTTTGTGGGCATTTGATTATTCCTGTTTTCTCTGGGATTCCTCACTTTGTTCTAGGAAATACTTTTTGATCTGGGAGTTTTCTTTGCAGTGAGAATACTTAATATCCATATAGAAATTCTGCAGCAATTGAAGCCTCCAGAACCTCAGAGCAGAGAGAGGTGAATATTCCTCCTCCTTCCATTCCTCCTGTTGCTTGCAGAGTGATGTGGTCTGTGCAGGGATGTGAATGAGGAGGAGCTCTGGATGACTGTGGGAAATAAAGGGCTCTCTCAGGAATAACCTCATTAATTTGTGTAGTATGTTAATGTAAGAGATTTCATCAACAAGCAGCCTTCCACTCCCCCAGCTCTGCATGACTGAGATGGAAATAGCCCTCAGCAGATCATCAGAGAAAACATTTTCATCTCCACAAGTCTGTGTTTCAAAGCACACCTCAAACCCAGAATTGAGCAGCAGAAGCTTTTGGGGCTGCACGACTGCAGCAGGAGTATGGGGTGGGTGTGAGCACAGCCAGTGCTTGGCATTAAAAAGTCAGCACTCAATTACATCCTTAAATACATTCCTGACTTACACAAAACAGGGCAAGACTTGAATTCCCAAGGCTGATCCTCCAGCTTTTGGTGTGGATCCCCTGACAGTGATGCTGATGAAAGAACAGACTGAAGATGTTCTTGGTTTCCAGGAACACAAATTACCCCATTCACTCCAACTGGGTTTTGCTGTGACATGGGAGCTCACTCAAAACACACGGGGTGTAGAAGAAACACCACAGCACACACTTTAAAGCAGAATAATTATGACTCATCATGGTGATGAAGCTGAGAGACACAGATGTGATTCTGAAATGAGTGCAGAGAGGCACTTGCTGCAGGGATGCCTTAGCTTCAATTCACCATTAGCCAGGAGCTCCCTTCCAGCCTCAGATTCCTGATTAAACATGATTCCTGCATGTCCTCAACATTCCCAGGGACAAGGATGTGACCAAGCCCCTCACAAATGGCCAGAAGATATCAGTGCTTCACCAAAGCAATGCTGGGGAGCTCTGGCTGGCTGCTCCTCAGTCAGCACTGGATTATTTTATTTAAATTAACAATAGACTAGAAGGAAATGCCCCTCAAACACCCTGTGTGAACATGTTACATTCACATAGGAGAGATCAGCTCCTTTTCCAACATGAACCCACACTCTGGGGTTATTTTGTTCCTAGAACAGGATTCTTTTCTCAGTGCCAGGAGTTCCCAGCTTTAATGTGTCCTGTGGTTTTCTGCTGGTTTGCTGTTGTGGCCAAACATTTATTTTTGGATTCTCCCTCATTTGTGCCAATTAAATTAGAAGCAATAGGAAGGACTTTCCTTGGCTATTTTTGGGGGTCATTTTTTATTATTTTTTTAACGAGACACACTCAAAGCAGAAACCAAGCATACTATGAACTGTAATTTTAAAGTTTAAAACCAGAGGAGTGTTCCCCAA
This sequence comes from Catamblyrhynchus diadema, assembly GCA_035047745.1. Lineage (NCBI taxonomy): Eukaryota > Metazoa > Chordata > Aves > Passeriformes > Thraupidae > Catamblyrhynchus > Catamblyrhynchus diadema. Next base: position 4,991,082 of record JAWWMN010000095.1, read on the forward strand.
CAGGAATTTCCCAGCCCCAGGCTCTGCAGAGGGACATTTTTCCACGTCCTGCTTCAAGCAGCTGCTGTCCCTGACTCTTTCTATCCCATCCCATGGGTTTTGGTACCCCGGGGGAGCTGCATTCCTGACTCTCCATTTGTGCCAGTGATCAATGAGCAAATGGAGAATACGAGTGTGCACAACTAACGTGACACTGCGACCCCTGGCACAACTGAGAGGCTCAGAAATGGATAAAAGTAATTCAAGCATCGTTTTTTACTTCATAAATTCAGATCTCGTTCTTTGCATCAGACCTTTGCAATGGGTATGACCAGTGAAACTGGTGTATTTTTAGCATGCAGCAGCTCTGCTGCCAAAATCAACAACAGCTCTGTTTGCTGGAAAATGGGGCAGTTTTCATTCTAAGATTTCTCATTACTCCATCAAGCAGTTCAAAGGATTTTACAGTTTTCTCCAAGGCCAAATTCCTGAATTCATGGGATTCCACGAGAATGTTGGCTTCCCCATTCTCACATAAAAATACAGATGAGTAAAGCTGAAAGTGAGCTGCCTGCGGGTTAGGCATTGAGAGATCCTTGGGGTTTATATCCTCAGCAGCATGAGGTTTTTAAAATTAATTTAATTTGAGGGAGAATAAAGGGGCGAAAAGGTTAACTGGTCATTATGGAAAGTGCAGGAATGGCAAGAGATAGTTCTAGGAATTCTTGGCCACATTTCATACCAAAAAAAACATCTCTTTTGTGGAAGTCTGATCTGTGGGAGCCCCAGACCTTCACTCCCCTGACCCAGGCACCTTGGTCACAAAAATAACCCCAAATCCCTTCAGTACTGTGGCTGGGTTGAATTAACCTGGAAATGGGCAATGGGATGTAGGGATGTAATTGAATAAGGGGAAGCTTTGCCTTGGAACTTGCATATGCCACATTGCCCTGCGAAAGCAGGAGCAAACTGGGGGACATTAAGAACTACATGGCAGCAGGAGCTGCTTGAAAACACACACATTGGAATTCCCTTGCTACTGGGCTTAATTAAACAACCTGAAGAATTTTATGAGGAATTTCTTCCTATTTTCGCCCTATGCATTTGTACCAAATCCTGGCTGAATTTACCCTTCCTCATACGACGTTGACAGCCACCTTCAGGATCACGATTTGTATTTTCGGGTTTTTTTCTCCGCTTGGCCTCTGAACCGCGTTGTTTTCCATCATCGCAATAAAGTTCACACAACCTGAAGGGAAAAGCCTCTCCTGAAGGCTTTGGGGTGGAAATGGGGCATTTCGGGTGGGAGCAGAAGCTGTTTTGGGAGTGGAAATGAGACTTTAGGGGCAGCTTCTCCCTCACTGCCGCCGTGAGGGGCCTGAGGGGCCGTGGGCGGGGCGCCGCGCGCGCGGGTGGCGGGAAGGCGGAGGGGCGGAACTGCGGCAAATCTCAGCCAATCAGCGGCGGGGTCGCGGCTCGGCCCCTGCTGGCCGCAACCGGGGAGCCCCGTGGGTCGCGGTTTCCCGCGCTCGGGGGCCCGCGCGCCCCCTCAGGAGGGTGCCGGGGCTGGGGGGAATGTCCCCCGAGCCCTGAGGAAGGAAAAGGAGGGGAAGCAGCACCACTGGGAGGGGGAGATAAGGGCTGGGGAGGGAGCGAGAAGGGGCACAACAGGACAAAAGCCCCGGGAGGAGAAGGAGGAGGAGGAAGGAGTAGGATGGAGGAAGCCGCCCGCCGGCACGGCTTCCCCTCACTGCAACAAAATGGAGGGCGGGGGGGCTGTGCAGGGCTAGGGCGCTGCTGGACCGCGGGTGGCGGCCACATCCCTCGGTCCCTGCCCAATTCCACCTGAAGACACCAGGAGCGACAGGTGCCTGGCATTGTGCCGGCAGGTGAGCTGTGTAAAGCAGAGGTAGGGGCAGGGAGAGCAAGTTCCTTATCGTGAGGAGGTGAGGAACCCAGCAGCCACACAGCAGGTTTTTCCTGGCTTTGAAGATATGCCCACACACCACTGGAGCTTTGTCCTTTGCCATCAAAGCACTGCATGACAGCCTGGTTTTATTTCACCCACCTGCAGCCCCAAAAGATGGATTTATTTAAAGTCATCCCAAAACTTAGGTTCTGTTTGGCCCCAGATCCAGTGGGAAATGGGTGCAGAGGGTAGAGTAGTGGGGCTTCAGCTGGAACAGCAATTCTTCTCCACCCTTTAAAACTAGATAAAATATCCCAGAAAGTCACCACCCATTTCTCGCCTAATTGCTCATCCAGCAGCAGAAAAGCCTGTTTGCCAAGGGCTTTCTCAAGTGCGTCCAAGGGATTTTTGCCAGGAATGCTGGACTAATCCCAAGATAAAACAATGATTTCTCTAGCTTGGGAGGAGCAGCAGGTTTTTTTTAAACATTGTTCTTGTGTGAGGAATATTTCAGCACCAGACGTGGCTCAGGCTGCTGGGCACAAGGCAGGACCTGTGAAAAGCAAATCTCAGGACTCACCCAGACTCTGATGTCTATGACATCTGTGTTAAACTCACCTGGAAACACTCAGGGAACCATTCAGGTTTTCCAGAACATCCTTCCTCAAATGTTCCAATGTTACCAAGGACTCAAGTACAAGTCCGAGTTCCATCCCCAGAAACACCATTCTGCAGATTTCCACAACCAGAAAGAAAATTCCCTTACTCCGTTCCTTCCCACAGGTGGACACACACCGAGAAGTAATCCAATACAATAGTCTCAATTTATTTGAAATAATTCGGTTTGAAAACTTTTTAATTTAAAATTTACAGCACACATGGGGAGGAAACATGTTTTGTTACAACTAAAAGTTACCAGAAGAGTGCTGCAGGGCTGTTGTCTTTAATTTAACACTGTCATGGCTTTATTCAAAACACAGTTGCACAAAATCAGTTACTCCAAAGTTTCAGGAAAGAGTCGGAGAAGGAACCAAACCACACTATATACAGACTGCCATACAAAGAGCATTAAAATAGGACAAAACCTCTACAAAATATAAAACCCACCCTGACGTATTTGCATGAAAAGACCACCCACCAAGCAAAAAAGTTTCAAAAGTTATCTGGAGGCTCTGAATTCCTCGTTAAAAAACGCTGTTGCTGCATGCCGAGCGGAGGACACAGGACCGGGGATGGTGACACTGGGACAGATTCTTGGGTTCGTGAGGGGCTCAGGTTCCACGTGGTGGAACTGTGGCTGTTTGGGAAGTGGGAAGTCTGGCCTAGGGAAAGGCTGTCTCCCCTCAGAGCTCTGGTCTTGCTTATCCAAACAAGCCCACTACCCACATTATTTTAATCCATCAAAATAGACTCTTTTTTTTTTTTTCTTCCATTTAAAACTAATTTTATCTGCATCAGTAACAGACAGTTAAGTAAAACCCTGACATGGAGGTGCTCTAACGTACACACTTATAAATAACAAGTTTCAATCTAAGGACAAGAAGCAAAAGGATGGGAAAAAACACTTTTTCTCTCAAAGCTGAGCACGGAGTGAGTGCCTCACCCAGAGCCTTCAGGACATGACAACCATGCACTGACCCAGCCAGGACTCATCACAAACACAGGACTTGGTTGTGGCTGCAAAGGAAGTTTCACCACAGCTTTTCTAGTGTCTTTAGAGATATCCTTTGAAAAGCACAAAGCCCGAGGAGTCAGTTGTTCCCCAGTGTACCACCAGACTCCGCTTTGAGGCTGGGAAGGTTCAGGAGAAACCCAGAGTTAAGGCTCTAGTTAGGGGGGGGAATAAAACCACACACACAGGGAGTAAGTGGGGCTTTGCAGAACTTCCACCCTGCATGATCTAAACTCCACCCAAGAGCTGGAGGTCACACTGAAATTCCTAAGGGACATCCCACAGGGAACCAGGTGATGAGGGACTGACTCTCTTAGACCCAGGAATCTCCCTCCTCCCACCTGCAGGCTCTCCCCAGTTTCTGGCAGCCAGGACAGATACAAAAATAAGTTTCTGCAATAAAGCTGTGTGTGATATTTGGTTCAGGACCTATGTGAGACTGATGTCAGTCAGTGTGACACCACCGCTACGCTGTGTGAAACCCAGGTCACGCCTGAAGGAGGAATGCTGGAAGTGAAAATTTGTTTCCAACAGGAAAGGATGATACATTGGGACAGATTAGGAATTTTAAAGGTTGCTAGATAAAAAGCTTCTCTGCACATCCCTCATGCTCTCTCTGCAGCCACTCAATATAAACCCCCAAATATTCCCAACTGTTACACACAAACTGAGTGTTTTACAGCCAGATTTAAACAGTTTAAGAGGTGAAGTGCAGAGAAGGGCCAACTTGGGTTCATTCTTCCCTTCAACAGTTCTAGAAAAGCTGGGGGGTGGAAAACAACACGCTTGGAGGAGTTACCCGTTCACTTCTGCATCAGAAATGCATATTTCATCTATTTTATACATTTTATAGCCATGAGTGGTGCAGAATTCCCAGAATGACAATGCAAGAGCAAAGTGAGTGAAAGTTTAACAAAGATTTCTGGCAAAAAGGTTTAAAACTACACATTAATTGCTTTGTTAATACCTGCAGTGACAATGGACTTGGGGGAAAATTCATGGATTGCAACCCTGTAAGGATCACAATTCTTTTAGTTTGCCAAAATACACTCTTGAAGGAATCTAGTGAATACTCCAAACACTGAACATTGGAGCAAGCAGGAAAACAAAAACATCTTCTGAAACCCACTGAGGCTTTACCCTGGAATACCCAAAATAGAGAGGAGCTTTAAAAAAAAAAAAAATCACAGGAGTCACCTTTAAAAAAAAAAAGAAACATGGGTGTCATCTAGTTGGGGGTTTCCAGTTGAATCCATGGAAAACTTGGCCTAGAGTCAACTGATTTAAGAAAGAGTGGGGAATTCACTGTAGAGCACTTTTCAGTTCAGCTTTTTAAGCATAAAAACTTTAAAATCCTGAATGAAAACTCCCAATATTAAACCCATGGGACATGGGGTTGGATTCAGGGCTAACAATGACCAACACAGCAAGATTGTACGAAATTAAAGAGCTCCAAAGAAAAGTCTGGTGGGGGGAATTTGCCAATGGCTTCAGTGATTATAGGGTTGAAAATTGTTCTCTACAGAAGGTTCCCTATGGGCTATCAGAGCTTATCTGGAATGATAAAAGGGGCAGGAATAGTAAAACCACACTTCTGCTATAAAAAGTTAACATAGGATTTTCTCTCAGGACATCTATGGTACATGGACATACAGAGCTGCATAATCACTATTGCGTCTTTCTCAACTGAAGAGTCTGGTCCTGCAAATTAATCCTCCTCTTCCTCGCCTTCATCCTCGGGCTCTCGTTTCCTCTTCTCTCCTCGGACACCCTCTGCTAAGGAGAGAGGGACACACACAGCTCATTATGCTCTGCCCACAGAGAACAGGAGGGGAGGGGAATGGGGAGTGTGTGGGGTGCAGGTGTGTTCCTGATGGAACATTCCAGCCCAGGATCCTGCAAAACATCCCTGGGATTTCTGTGCCCAAGGGCTGGATTTGGGTGCTGTGCTGTGGAACATTCCAGCCCAGGATCCTGCAAAACATCCCTGGGATTTCTGTGCCAAAGAGCCAGAAGATCCCAGCCCAGGATCCTGCAGAACATCCCTGGATTTTCTATGGCCAAAGGCTGGATTTGGGTGCTGTGCTGTGGAACATCCCAGCCCAGGATCCTGCACAAAATCCCTGGATTTTCTGTGGCAAAGGTCCAGAACATCCCAGCCCAGGATTCTGCACAACATCCCTGGGATTTCTGTGGCCAAGGTCCAGAACATCCCTGGGATTTCTGTCCCAAAGAGCCAGAACATCCCTGGGATTTCTGTGCCAAAGGGACAGAACATCCCAGCCAGGATCCTACAAAACATCCCTGTTTTTCTGCACCCATGGGCTGATTTGGGTGCTGTGCTATGGAATATCCCTGTTTTTCTGTGCCCATGGGCTGATTTGGGTGGTGTGCTGTGGAATATCCCTGTTTTTCTGCACCCATGGGCTGATTTGGGTGCTGTGCTGTGGAATATCCCTGTTTTTCTGTGCCCATGGGCTGATTTGGGTGCTGTGCTGTGGAATATCCCTGTTTTTCTGTACCCAAGGGCTGATTTGGGTGCTGTGCTGTGGAATATCCCTGTTTTTCTGTGCCCATGGGCTGATTTGGGTGGTGTGCTGTGCTCTCTGCTGGTGGGAGCCCGCAGTGCAATGCTGCCCCAGCCAGTTCATTCATTCCCCAGCAGCCAGTGGCCCATCCTGTCTCCAGGATTTGTACTAAGTGAAGGAATCACACTGCTCCTTCAGAAATACTGGTTTTGCAAGTGGAAAATCCAGCTCCCAAACCTGCTCCACTGAGCCCAGCATGGGGAGGAGATGGGAGCTCAGCTGGGGAGAAATTCTGGGATTTGTCTTTACAAAGATGTGGAATTTTTTATGAAAAAACTTATTAAAAAATACTGCAGTAAGCCACTTCTTGCAAACAGAACTTTGTCCCAGAACTGCTTATGGAGAAGCTGGATAAAAGGAAAGCTCCAGCTGCTCCTGGCTGCCAGAGGAGACTCTGGTGCACTTGAGGGATATTTCCAATGTATGTAAATAACAAGATTCACAGCAGAGCCCCACTCCTCTCCACATCAAAGAACAATTTCCAACTGCACAGCAGATAGTGCCTTTCCTTTCAGAAAACTGTTGTTTCTTCCTCACTTTTATTTGATTTTTTGTGTTAGCGTGCATGCCCCAAACCCACAAAGACAATTATAGAGAATTGATTATTTCAGTCACAACTTCAATCCTTGAGCACTTACCTTCTTCCTCCTCATCACCTCCTTCAACGTAGTCATCATCATCCTCTTCATCCTGGACGAAAATTGGGAGATATTTTTACAATTTCTGTTTATTGAAATTTTGTTTCCACAATGATTCCAAACAGAAATCCAGGAATTCCCTGCAATTTCCCCACCAGGGCATCAGTCAACCCAAAAGGTTCATTTCTTTGGTTTTCCCCACTCTTCACTTCTTTAGGCCAGCTCAAAGTTACTGAAAAATTAACTGTGAGAGAGATGCCAGCAGCTCTAGATTGCCTTTGAACCCACAGTAAGGGCCTGGAGGAAAAGGTGCATAACTCTGTGAAAACAAGTGAGTTTTTGTGTTAGGTTTTTTTGTCTTGTTCTAAAGCTGATAGATGAGGAATGTAAATGAATTAACAATCAGCTCCAGAGAATTCAACAAACCCAAGTCTTGTTTTTATATCCCTCTGCTTGGTGGAATTTTGTACACAGGGGAGTGTGACAAGTCAAAATGGGGAAACAAACCTCTGATGATGGCCCTTGAATATTGGAATTAAACCCACTCCACATGAACTCCCTGGCAGGAAGCAAACTCTTACCAAAGAACCAGCAGTGGCTGGGCACAGGATCCCAAATCCCCTTCAATTCCAAATGGAGGGGCTGCTTTGGGGCACAAACCCCACCCCAAGCACGTTCCCTGCAGGAGGGGAGGACCTGAGCAGGACCCAGGGCTTCACTGCTGTCCTGTAATTTGTGTGATCAGTTTATAGCTACAAGAACTCTCCTCATCACCTCCTGAAAGGTGCCTGTTTTCTGTTCTCTGGGAACTGTACCAGAACTGTTTTCTGTAACCACAGAACCCCACAGGAGCTTCTCTTTGCTTCCTGCACTTGGCAGCATTTACAAACTTTACCTGAATTTCTTCTTTCATCAGGTATGAAAGACCAACTTCCTCCTCCTCTTCACCTTCACCCAAATCTGAAGCTCCATCGTCTTCATCATCTTCTTCTTCATATTCTCCTGGAGGCCCAGCTTCATTCTCATCATCATCATCATCTTCATCCCCCTCTGCAGTGAAGAACACAGATGTAAGACCAGAAGTTCAGTTCCATTCTCTCCTCTCTGAGTATAGCAGGCTGGGCTGGCCCTAATAGTTTTTCTCCTGAAGGATTTGGGGATTTTTATTTTTTTTCTAAATCCAGGCAACACATGGGAAACGACCATGATTGTAACCAAGTTAAATTTTGTCATTTTTTTCTCTAAGAAAGACTCCCAGTGTTTTTCCATCACAAGCTTCAGGCAAAACTTTTGATGTCTGAAGCAGCTACAAATACAAAATCCTGCCAGCCCTAACAGCCCACTTAAGGACTGCAACCAAGCTAGGACCAAAAGGAACTAGGTGTGCTTTTGGAACTAAAATTTGTATTATACTGAAGCAGGGGCCTGAAACCATTACAAAACCCTGTAAAATTCTAATTTTTTATTCAAAACTGTGTGCATGCCCCCTTGCTCTGTATCACTCAGTGGCACAAAGAGCTTTACTGCTGGCAACAAAAATATTTGTGTCTTTGCAAAAGTATCTTTAGTCCAATTCCCTTAAGCCCAGGTGGCTTCTGCAGGACTGGAAACTGGTTTTGTTATTATTTATTAATACCAAACACACTCTGGCCTCTGCTCTTCAGGAGCACGAGCAGAATTGCACTTGTGTACTCAGGAAAACCCTGAACTACATGGAGATCTTTATTCCAGCATCCCATTCCTGCTCCCAGTTTGTTTCAGGAAGTTACCATCATCATCATCTTCTGAGTCTGGTGCCTCGTTGTCCTCCTGATCAAACCCATCCAGGTATGTGATCTGCTGGAGCAGCTCAAAGATGCTGTCCCTGTAGTCCTCAAGGTTTGTAATCTCACAGTTGAACAGGTCAAGACTCTTCAAATTCTTCAGATTTTGCTGAAAATAAATGAAAACATTTGGGTTTTTTCCCATGGTGCTCCCAGATACAGCAGGGTGACAACCCAAGAATAACAAAATTTACTTTATCCTCATCTCATTTCTAGTCAGAATTTTTCTCCCTCTAAGTTCAGTCCAAGTTGCTGGCAGCAGCCAAATCCCCACCAAAGGCACTTGTGTGGAATAACTCCCAACCTTGGGGGCTGGGTTATGTGTGCAGAGCCCAGTTCTGGGTAGAAACCCAGTGGGAATCCATAAAATTAGAGGGTTTTGGTGATAAAACCCCAATCATCCAGAAAAATGGGTGAATGGATCACCACTGCCCCACTCCTGCCTGTATCACACCTGTGTCTGAATCACTTCACAGTTTAATGAAAGCTCAGCAGACAAACACACCTTAACCAACAAGCCCAGAGGAATCAGCACCACACACCTTGGCCACTTTTTCTTCAAAGACAAAACAAGCTCAACCATCTCTGATTTGGGACATCCCATCCCATTTTTCAGCAGTGGGGTTAAACATGCTGTCCTATAACCATGGCACTGAGTGTATCAACCACGAGATTTTATCAATCCATTGCAAAAATATTAAGTGTTCTTGATAAAAAATAGTATTTATTACATCTCCCCAGAGCCCCTCCCATTTCATACTCACAAGAGCTTCCACAGTGCCAAGATCTTTGATTTTGTTGCCACTTAGATTTAGATATGTGAGATTAGGACATCTCTCTGCAAGGACCTCCAGGCCTCCAGAAATGACATTGTCGCTCAACTCCAGCTATTGGACAGGAAAAAAAAAAGGAATTAACAAATAGATTTTCAGCCTCAGAATCAGCTGCATCATTGTTAACTGTTCTCCCTTTAAGAATGTCATCACTTTTGAAGATTCACTCAAGGTAACAAACTTTAGCTGTCAAAAAGTTCTTTTAAATTGAGAATTATAAACTGCTCCTTAAATCTCATGGGTTTGGGCACCTCAGTTTTAAGTTACCAGGACTGGAGTTCATTGAGTGACCCAAGAACCTCCTACCAAGGCATAGCTGGACCTTCACAACATCCAAGCAGTTACTGCCCCAAGATCACTGACCAACAACCAAACCCAGCTCACCATAATTAACTGGAAACACCCAAATAAATTTCAGTTCTTAAAAATACATTTCAGAGGCCCACAAAGCACTTTCAGCACCACAGGAGTCCAACCCTAAGTGCTGAAAGGTGCAACCATGGCTCTGCCAGCCTAAAGGTACCCACCTTCCGGAGCTTGCTCAACGTGGGCAGCTTGGCCAGGGACGTCAGCTCAACGTTGGCCATGCTGAGAAACTGGAGCTCCTTAAATGAGTCATTGAGCCCTTCGATCTCCCCGTTGCTGGAGCGGCAGTTATCGAGCACCAACTCTGTCACCTGCAATCAGGCCAGCCAGGCACACGTGGGTGTCACAGCAGCAAATTCACCTGAAACCCACCCCAGGGACAGGGCAGTGCCTGTAGGGTTGGGGCTTCATAGCAAATCAGAGCAGATTTCTGCCCTGAAATCGCCAACATTCACCTAATTTAAAAAATTACGCAGTAATTTCCTGTTCTCTAAGCATGCATTAAACTTTGCAAAAATGGCCACCTGACCCCAAAACTCCATCGTACAGCTCCCCACAGAAGCACTGCAGCCAACCAACTGCTGACTTCTAAGGTCTCATCATTTAACTGTGCATAACCAAACGCATAAAACGAGTTTCTCTCTGAACCTAAAACCTTCTGACTCCCGATTATTTTCCCAGAGGTTCCTAGAGGTTAATGAAGTCCCAAATAAATAATTTCCTTGTGCCCAAGCCACTCAATAATCAATACAGGTCGTGTACTTGTGGAAGCAACCACAAGAAGCAGCCAATTAATTTTAAATTATTTTATCTAGAGTGGAACATCCACTTGGTAAAGGACAGGCACAAGGTGACTTCTTTTCCCTGCACACTAACAAAATTTTGGGAGTGCTGCCGACGCCTAGCACCACGAGGCCAGCTTCCCACTATTACTTAATTTTTTCATTAAAACACGCCCATTATTCCATACAGACACCAAATTTTAAGCCAAGCTGCCGGGAGGAGAGGGAGGTTCCCAGCTTCATCCCCAGCTGGCAGCGCGACGAGGCCTCTCCGAGTACCTGCCACCCGCAAACACGGCTGGATGCGTTAAACCAACACTTTCAGGCAGTTTTTTTCCCCCCAAAAACCCCACGTGCGCCGGGTCAGGGAAAGTCTCAGGACTTTATTCTTAGGGCGAACCGGGCGGGGATTTCCTTGGGGCCAAGCGGGGAGCGATGCTCGGGAGCCCCGGGAGGCGGCGGGGGCAGCGCGGGGCCCGCCGCGCACGTGCGCTCCCGCCTCGCCAGCGGCTCAGGGCTTTTTTTTTTTTTTTTTTTAATTTTTTTTTTTTTTTTTCTTTTTCCTAAAAAATAGAAAGTTGGAAGCGCTGGGAGGGGGAAGCTGGACGGGTATGGGGACCCCCCACAGGGCGGCGGGCGCGGGAAAGAACGTTAATTATACTAATTAAAGGCGCCGGGATGAGCGACGGGCCGCGGCCGGGGCCGCCGCCGTGACCTGTTTACTGCGGCCGGGGGAAGCGGCGGATTAACGTCGGGGGAAGCCGAGGCCTCCGCGCCCCCCGGGAACTTCGGGGCACCCCGAGAGAGGAGGCGGAGGGGGAATGAGGGGGGGCCGCGGGTCCCGGGGCCGCGCCGGAAGCGCCGCCCGCGCCCCGCCGGGCCCTGCGCCACGGCTGACCCAGATTCGGCAGCGGTGCCGCCGGGCCTGCGCGGCCCGAGGCGGCAGCGACGGCCCCACGGGGCGGGGGGAGCGCGCCCCACCGGCCCCGCCGCCCCTCACCTTCTCGGGGGCCCGGTTCCGCAACTCCAGGTTGATGCGCTTCTTCATCTCCATTGCCCCCCCTCCCGCGGTTCCGCACTGGCGAGGGAGGGTGGCCGAGAGCGGCCGCGAGGGTCGCTGCGGCTGCGGCGGGCGCCGGGAGTGGGTCGGGGGTCGCCGGGGCCTCCCCGGCCGCGCCGCTCCGCAGCAGCTCCAGCACCGTCAATGGCCGCCCGCACACTGCGCCTCCATGACACGGCGCATGGCGCCCCCCCTCGGCCACGCCCCGCCCCGGGGCGGGGCTTCCGCGCGCCGCGCCGCCATTGGCGCGGGGGGTGCCGCGCTATTGGTCGAGCGCGCTGCCCGTCAGGACGCGCGGGGGCGGGGTTTGTGCTCGCGCGCGGGGGCTGGCGGGTGCGCGCGCCCTGAGCAGGAGGGGCGGGGCCGGGGCCGGGGGCGGTGCTAAGGGGCGGGGCCGGGGCGGGGGCCGCGACTCTGGGGTGGGCGGGGGTCGGGGCCCCGATTCTGAGGGGGTTGCGGCTCTGAGGGGGTCTCGACTCTGAGGGGTGGGCGGGGGTCGGTGGTCGCGGTTCTGTGGGGGCCGCACCGAGCTGGGGGTTGAGATTCTCAGGGGATCACGGCTGTGAGAGGGTTGCGGCTCTGAGGGGGTCGAGGTTCTGAGGGGGTCGCGGCTCTGGGGTGGGCGGGAGCCGGGGGTCGCGGCTGTGAGGGGGCTGCAGCTCTGAAGGGCTCGCGACTCCGAGAGAGTCGCGGCTCTGAGGGGGTCTCAGATCTGAGGGGATCGCGGCTTTGAGGAGATCGCAACTCTGGGGTGGGCGGGGGTCGGGGGTCCTGGCTCTGAGGGGGTCGCAGCTCCGAGGGGGGCCGCGTCTCTGAGGGGGCCGCACCGAGCTCGGGGCCGAGGTTCTGAGGGGGCCGCGGCTCTGAGGGGGCCCCGGCTCTGGGGTAGGAGGGGGTCGGGGGTCGCGGCTCTGTGGGGGCCGCATCGAGCTGGGGGTCGAGATTCTGAGGGGGTCGCTGGCACTGCGGGGTCGGGCCGGTGGTCGCGGCTTTGGGGCGGGCGGGGGTCGCGGCCTCAGGAACGGTCCGCCCGAGGGGCCGCCCCCGGAGCTCCGTGTTCCGCGGGGGGCCCTGGGACGGTTCGCACTCCCGGTCCTGTGCGGACGGGACCCTGCTGGGTTTGTCACATCCCCTCACACAGCCGGTGTCACGAGTGGGCTCCGGGGTCTCACTCACCATAGGGTACTGCGGCTTTTGCGTATTTGTGTTATTTTTGGTTAATTTGTGCGACGGCAGCGCTGCCAACGCATCAGGGAGGGGAGGCAGGTTCACACATCTGGGGAATAGCACAATTCCTAAAATCTGAGCTGCTCAAGGGGGATATATGAGGCTCATATCCCACTCTGTGTGGATACATGGGATTTGTATCCCCCTCGGGTTGCATATATGGGATTTATAACCCCCTTGGGGTGGATAAATGGGATTTATATTTCCCTCTAGTTGGATATATGTAATTTAGATCTCCCCAGGTGAATAGACAGGATTTATATCCCTATGGAAATTCTTTTCCTATTTAAAATTAATAATTAATGAATGTTTCTCTATTGAAGCTTTTCTCCTGGAAAATGATCCTTGAAAAGAGCCTGTGAGCCACTGATATCCCTCATGCCCAGGCGGGACAATTCTGGGACAAGCAGTTCTAAATATTTACATATTGACTCTTTTAACTTTGGAGACAAAAATAACAGGAAACATTTTGGCAGCATGGTGACAGAATTAAAAAAACCAATAACCCAACATGGGAATCTCGGGTTTGTTCCAGCTTTCTATAAACTCCATGGAGAAAATATTTCCCCGGGATGGTTTGATAAGGAGTTGTTGGAAAACACCAGAGACCTAGAGAGCCTTTTGCTTGCTTCCTACCGGGAGGTAACTGGGAAAGGTTCTCACAACTGCAGGGAAAATCCTCTTTGTGTTAAAGCTGCTTATCCCAGGGGTTTGCCAGGAGAGCTGGGTGGCTGCTCATGGAGAGTGGCCATGGAGCCACCACCCTCTGAGTGGGGGGAAAAGGGTAAATCTAGGAAAGGAGAAAGAGCCAAGAGGATGGTGTCATTTTGGGAGGTTTGGGTGAATATTTCCAGTTTTGGGAGCAGAGAGAGTGTGTCCAGCTGTCCATCCATGGTGTGTTTGGACATTGCTGTCCCAAAACACCTCTGGAAGGTGAGGATTTGATTTGAGGATTTGCTCTGGGAGTGATTCAATTTATAGTTAGGTCAGGTTACAACAAACTGCTTTATTTTCTGTATCTGCATTAGAGGGATGGTTTGTAGAAATAAACTCATAACCTTCATCCACATCTTTTATTTTCCTTTAATTGCTTTTTACTTCACTCCAGGGTTGGAAATCTCAGTGCTGTGTGATCCTGAATCATTTTCTGGGGCGTTCTTGGCTTTTCTCAATCCACCTTTATGGCAGCGCAAAGCCAGGAGGTGGCACTGCCAGGCAGCACATCCGGTCTCGCTCTGAACCCGCTTCGAGCCTTTGTAGGAAACAAAAGTTTTCTTCTTTCCAAGCCTGGGGGCCTGGATATCCTGGGAATGCTGGGCTGGCCCCGCTGCTCCGAGGTGGGTGGGATGGGTCGTACCTGCCCTGGCGGCTCGGGAGATTCCCCGGGGTTTTGGGAGGTGTCAGGAGGAATCCAAGGGCTCTGGGGATTTGTGACCACCACGAGTCTCCTGTTGGCTTGACTCAACATCCCTTGACTCTTTTGTCCTGGGTATGCCTGGGCCAGTTTTCCATCTCTCTTTTCTGTTAACTCTCCCAAGGAAAAGCAACATAGGCACCGATTGTGGGATTGTGCTTTTTTCTTCCCCAAAAAGGAATTTAACTCTGATTTCCTGACCAAAACCACCCATTTCTGTGATGGTTTGCTCTCCATGGCGGGGTTGGGGTGGTAGGAGGTTTTCTGGTCCATCTTCTCCCAGATATTGTGGATGTTTCTGGAAAATAAGCAGTTCTGGAAGAAACAAAGTTGGAAGCTCCTGGCTGGGTTTAGAGGCTCGAGAAGATCCTTTTGATGGGACAAGCACTGTGCACATTGTTTGCATTTGTTATTCCAGTTCTGGATTATTTACCATGAGAGACCATGCACCAGGTGTTGGAGATTTTATTGGCAGAGGTTCTTATTTACATCAGAATCCGAGGAAACAGGAAAGGACTGAAGGGTTGCTGAGTTGCTCTCACCAAAACCTTCAGACACAAAATCTCAGCAGTTCTGGAATAGAGACAACACCTCGTGGAGAGGATTTCATCATCAACACCTGACAATGTCCTGGTCACCATCCCAGCCACAAAGTCTGGAACGAGGGGAAAAAGGTGAGCAGAGTGTGGTGGGACAGGGCTTGGAGTGTTCCTGGGATGTTGGAGAGCTCCAGTGGGGAAAGCTTGGCCAGGTGGGATGGAGCTTTGGAGGAACCTCGGCAGGAAGGTGGAACCAGCTGGTCTGTGAGGTTCATCTCAACCCAAACCATCCCAGGGTTTTATAGAACAGGGTGTTTGGGTGCAGGTGCCTGGTTGCTCACAGCAGTGAAGGTCCTGCTGAATGCCAAGGTCATTGGGAAAACGCCCTGGAAATCCTTTCCAGGCCATCACTGGGGTCACAGCTAGATGGGCTGTTATCTGCCTGGCAGGGCTTCTTCCCATTGTTTTGGAAAGTTGCTGCTTCAGAAAGAACTGGATTTCCCTGGGTTAAAGGACACACTTTGAGTGAGTGTTGAAATCCCAGAGTACCTTTGGAGGAGGAGTCTGGGAGTCATAGCAGGAGACCCAGGAAGCTGAGGAGGATGATGAGGGTGAGGTGGCCCTGCAGGGATGATCCCAATGACTCCTGAAAATCCTGGTGAGCCAAGGAAAAGAAATCAGTCAGAAAGTCCTATGTGCTAAAAGCCTGTGGCAGAGCTCCTGAGCTGACAGCACCCACCTGAGTGTCCTTGGCATCCCCTGGAGTGTCCTTAGCATCCCCTGGAGTGTCCTTAGCATCCCCTGCAGCATTTGTGTCTGGTAATCCTGAAACATCAGTGGTGGCACTCCATTCTGAAAAAAACTTGTCGTAATCCATGTCTCCAGTGATGTTTGTCTGCATGTGGAGAAAAAGAAATAACCTGGTGTGTCACAGCATAGGATTAACTCCTATGAGAGAGATCCCTCCTTGGGATGGCTTTGCTGGTATTTAATTGGGAAAACAAGGAATTTCCCATTGTTTTGTGCAAACTGGAGAAATAAATCCCAACTCAAACCATCCCATGATTGCTGTTCATGTACACTCTACACAAACTCGCTTCATTTGTTCTGTGGTCTAAAAATCAGCAAGTTTAATCCATTTATTCATCCTTGTGGCAGAGATTTGGGTGAGGAAAACCTGTTTTTTAGGGGAATACCAACTCACCTCATATGAATCAAACTCGTACATGTCCATGTCAGGGGTTGCTGTGGTGTTGTCATAGTAGTAATCTTCTGTAGAATAATAGTAATTAGCTGGAATGGAAACAGCTCCAGGTGAGGTGGCACTATGGGGATTGGGGACTTCTCTCCAGCATGGGGTGGGATGAGTCCCTCCCCCATATCCTGGGTTGTGATCACCCAGCTTTTCCCCCTTGTGTAACTCAAATTAATCTGGATAACTCAGATAAATCCCTTCCCAGCCCTGGTTATACCAACTCTCTCCTGTGGTTTGTGGAAAAGGGTAAAAATGCTTAAAAAAAAAAAAGGCATTTCTCACTTAAATGAGTCATGTATTCAAATAAATCCGGTGCGATCTCCTCCTCATCTTCGACCTCCGCCTTCCCTGAAAGCAAAGGAACAACCAAGG
The DNA here is from genome assembly GCA_035047745.1 of Catamblyrhynchus diadema. Taxonomy (NCBI): domain Eukaryota; kingdom Metazoa; phylum Chordata; class Aves; order Passeriformes; family Thraupidae; genus Catamblyrhynchus; species Catamblyrhynchus diadema. The sequence continues at coordinate 5,007,539 of JAWWMN010000095.1, forward strand.
GATCACCACGAGGTTGAGCTGTGGGGTCATGGGAAGCTTCATTGATTTATTGGTGCTTTGGGCAAAACCCCTTTCCTGTGGGACTGATAGATTTACAACCTGACCCACAATTAGATCCCAGCTAAAGGTGTGGGAGGTCAGAGCTGGGATTTTCCTTCATTTTTGGGTGTGGATGTGGTGGAAATGAGAGATGCAGTGGTGGGGATGGAGCCTCTGGCTGTGCTCCAGACCCAGAGCTGGTCTGGATCTCCCCTGGGATGAGCCTCTCCTCCAGGATCCAGCTGCTCCCCTGGGATGAGCCTCTCCTCCAGGATCCAGCTGCTCCAGTGCCTTTGCCTGCAAAGGCTCACAAGGGACCCTGATGTTTTCTTAGGGCTGAGCCACTATAAATAAATTCTGACCCATGTGACATTGTCACAGTTGGAGGGAGTGGCTCATTCCCTATTTCAAACATAAGGTTCTCTGTGTTTTCTTGGGTTTTGGGAGGATTTTTTAAAGCTAATTAATTGGGAATATTAATGTTCTAATAGTCACAGATTCATTATGATACTCATGAGAATGGCAGGTATGGAATAATAAGATATTTTTATAGTTTAATACTCATTTTTAGTCACAAATAAGATCATTATAATATTGTCAGTATAAGTTACACCATCAATACCTGGAGTGATGCTGACAGTCATGCCCAGGGCCAGCTGTAGCTCCAGGTCCCTCTCCAAACCCTCCCACTTCTTCCTCTCCTATTCCTGACTTTCTCAGCACTGGCAAAGCCTGGGGGGGAAGCCTAGATCCCAAAATCTACACTTCCCAAATCCCAAATCCTCATTAGGGAATTCTCTGAAAACACTGCCTGAGGCTGAACGTTCTGGGCTGGGATTGGAGCTCTGCAGGAGGGACACAGCACAGCCTCACACCTCGACCTCTCCCACTCCACCCTGAGCTTTTGGGGAAATTTGGGCTGAAACTGGGACCTGCCCCCCATCCTGCTCCTTCCCACGCTCCTTTGGCAATGCTCCAGCAGCGTTGAGCTCTGGGGGAGCTTTCCCAGAAAGTCACTCCTTATTTACACTGCAGCCCCACTAAGAATAACAGAGAATGAAAGAGCTTCCAGCTGGGAATCCCTTCGCTGATGTTTCATGCTTAAATCTGTTCCTTCGGTGAAAAGAAGGAGAAAATTCGAAAGAAAGAGGAAGAGCTGCAGTTTCCAGTTCCCCTCAGCTGGTGCTGCTCTGAATCTCACCTTCCCAGAGATGGGGGATTGTCGTGCTCATCCCTAAGCAGCTCCAGATTGGGGTTTTCCTTCCTCAATATCCCGATTCTGCTCTTCCCCATCTCAAAGTGCCCACAGAATTCTCAGGAAATCCTGTTGGGGTTTTTTCTCTGTGTCTCCTAATAGCTCCCAGCTGGAGTTTGCAAATGATTTGAACACAATGTGTGAAACGTTCACTATCCCACTGTTCTCCAAGCAGAGGTTTTATGAAACTTTCAGTAATTTAAATTGTGTATTCCCGCTGTTTTTTTCCCTGCAACCCTTTCTCTCCAAGAAAATCCCCCCAAGATCTCTCAGCCTCCAGATTCCTCCCCCCTCAACTGCCCCGCGGCATCCCAGGAGTGTGAGATAATAATAATAATAAAATCAAATAATCAAAGCAGTGAGCTAAAATCAAATTGCCCTTAGAAAACCCTGGAAAAACTCGTGGAATTGATTTACCCGGCAAGGACTGAAGGACCAGGAGCACCGCGATGCAGAAGTTCATCGTCCTCCCCTGGGTGTCGGCTGCCGGGGCGGCTCCGCTCCTGCTTTGCGGGACTTTCGGTGGCCGAGAAAGCAGGAAATGACTCGGGGGGGGTTGAGCCGAGCAAACCTCCTCGGTAGCGGGGGAGGGAGCCCGGGTTGTGCCCAAAAAACCTCCTCGGTAGCGGGGGAGGGAGCGGAGCCCGGGTTGTGCCGAGCGGCCCCGGGCTGAGCGGGAACCGTGCGGTGGAAGTTTCCCAGTTTCCCAGTTTCCCGTTGCAGAGGCGTTTTCGGACGGCTGAATTGCAAATCTTGGGAAGTTTTCCCCTAGGGAGGGTCAGTGCCGCTGGATGAGTTCTCATATGGGGAGAGGATGGTTTTGATTATGTTCTAACGGAGCAAAGCAGAGCTATAAATAGCGAATTCTTCAGGGAGAGAAGGCAGAGATGCTGACTGGGAGCCAGAGTGACTCCCGACTTCCCGTAAAATCTTGGGGGATTTTTTTTGTCTTGGCTTCATTTCCCCTTCCCGTGCCTCAGTTTCTTCGTCAGGAGGAAGAAACATGAACGGTCAAAGATTTATTTTATTTTATAGTGGGTAAAAACACGCTGGGGAGAAGGTGATAGCAGAGCTCCAGCGAGGAGTGGGCGGGATCCAGGTGGAAATGGGTGCAGACCAGAGGAGGAAGGAAAAGGGAAGCGAAAGAGACGGAGCTGTAAAATCAATATTTCATTTTAAAGATGAAGGTTAGAAAGCCAGGAAAGAGCAAGATGAATCTTGCATAGTACAGGAGGAGCTCTTGTTTGGGGTGCAGGGCCATGGAATCATGGAAGGGGTTGGGAGTGGCCTCAAAGCTCCTCTCACCTCTTGTTGATTTTAAACCAAAGATTTCTGTAGATTTTAAGGATTCTAATCAATGTTAAGCCCAAATTCCCCAAAGCAGACTTTTTTTCCTACCAAGAGTGGACCCAACTGATGAATTTTTCCAGCACACCCCAAATCTGGTTCTGAGCCTCTCTGTGCTTTGCAGAAGGAGCTTCCCCCATCTGTAGGGAGATGTTTGGCAAAGGGTTAAATGCCCAGGAATGCTGAGCAGGAAGTGAATCTCTTCGAATCCTCCTCTCCACAAGACCCTCCTCTCCCTCCTCCTCAAGAATAACAACGAAACTCAAAAAATCCCAACCCAAGCAGAAATCTGAACTCGTTGTGAAGAATCCCAGCAGGGCTGGGGCCAGCAACTCAGCCAGGAGGCACTGGGGGAGCAGGGAAGGGTTAAAATATCCTGGGATTAAAGGAATGGGGAGGGAAGGGGCGAGGAAGATCCCTGAGGATGGTTCTGGCTTATCAGATGGGGTGGAATGGACAAACCCTTGTGTGGGAGCTGAATTCAGTGGGATTTGCTGGCTCAGGGCTGGGAATGACTCCAGAACTGGCTGTGATGGTCTAAAACTTGCAAAAATTGGGAAAACTTGGAGAATCCATTAAAAGAAAGGGGCCTGGATAAAATGTGCCATAAGGTACCAAAGGGGGAAACAGCTGCTCTTCCCTGACTGGGACCAGCTGGAACTTCCAGCAGCATCCTGCATCCCAGGTGCAGGAATTGTGTTTCTGGATGGAAAAGGAAACTGTTCGGTTCTATTTTTCTTCCGGGTTTTTTTTTTTTTTTTTTTTTTTTTTGGGTGTGTGTGTG
>JAWWMN010000095.1:5016439-5034070 GCA_035047745.1 Catamblyrhynchus diadema
GAAGGGAAGGGAAGGGAAGGGAAGGGAAGGGAAGGGAAGGGAAGGGAAGGGAAGGGAAGGGGGCAGCACTGGGGGGGCGCGTCCCCCAAACGCGGGGGTCTCCCCGCCGAGCGGCTCCTACCTGGGCGCGGCTGATGCGGACGGGCTGCGGGAGGAGGCTCCAGAGGACGCTCTGGGAGCAGGGCGGGGTGGTCAGGGAGCCGTTGTAGCGGTAGTAGCGCTCCAGGTGCTCGGGCAGCAGCTCCCGGATGCTGAAGGAGGGGATGGCCGCCGTCTGCCCTGTGAGGGAGGAGCAATTTGGGGCGTGCTGGGTGGGGGATTTGGGGTTCCGCCCTCCCTCTCCTCACCTGCGTAGCGGATGCTGCCGAGATGCCTCAGGATGTTGTCATAGGCGGGGTGGGGGTCATCTCCCACCTGGCGGAGTGAGGAGGGGTCAGTGAGGGGCTGGGAAGCGCGGGTGGGTGGGTGGGTGGGTGTGGGGTCCGTACCTCCAGGAGGACGCCGAGCACGGCCAGCCCACCCGGGTGCCGCTGCGCCGCGCTGGCATCGGCGAAACGCTCGGTGTCGAAATGCACCACGTGCATCTGCGGCACAGGGGGAGCCCCTGAGACCCCCGCCCTGACACCTGAACCCCCCTGAGCCCCCCACCCTGACACCTGAACCCCCCTGAGCCCCCCGCTCTGCCACCCCAACCCCTGGCCCGGCTCCCACCCCGCAGTGCCCAGACCTGCTCCCACTCTCGTTTCCCACCCTTTTTTTCTGCACCCCATCCCCTCCCCGCACTCATTGCACATCCCCGGACCCATTTCCCTCCCCAGGACCCCTTTTCCACCCCCTGCAGCAAATTCCCGCTGTGCAAACCCATTTTCCACGCTGTTCCCATGCCGTTTCCCACAACCATTTCCCGCACAATTCCCACGCCATTTCCTGACCCCAAACCTGCTCCATCCTCCTTTCCCACCCCATTTCCCGCCCCCAGACCCATTTCTGGAGCTGTTCCCCGGTAGCCCCGGTACCTCGGCGGGGGCACGGTGCCCGTCCAGCAGGTGCTCGGCTCCAGCGGCCTTCCCGGGCCGGCCCCAGTGGAAGTGGAGCTGAACGGCAGCGAAGGCCCGGGGCAGCCCCCGGAGCCGCAGGGACGGCGGCAGCGCCAGCACGGCTGTGGGACACGGGGATCAGCAGGGCTGGGACACCGAGAACCGCCCGGTTCTCCCTCCCCGGTGCTCACCGGTGTGGCCGTTGTTGGCGAGGGTCAGCTGGGGGCCCTCGGGGTGCTCGTAGCCCTCGGGCAGCAGCGGCGGCAGGGACGGGTCGGGCTGTGCCCGCGATGTCGCGATGTCGATGGGGGACTGAGCCCGGCCCCCGCACTCCGGGTGTCCCTCGTGCCAGTGCTGCTGCCCGTGGGGACCTGGGGGGCACCAAACCCCCGCTGGGACCCCCCCATCTTCACCCCGTGACCCCAAACGCCCTCGGTGCCCCCCGAAGCGGGACGCGGGTGACATTCCCGAGGGCCTCGTTAATCTGCTCGGGACATTTTTTCCAGGCGGGAGAGCGGGGACAAAGCCGAGCCCGCGGGGCCGGGGGGGCACCCATGGGTCCCCCCGGGATGGGGCTTAGCGGGATTTGGCCAAGGCCGGATCCTAATTGGATTTGGCAGCAGGAACCTTATGTAAAGGAGCACAAAGGGACCATTGGAGCGAGGGGGGCAAGGGGGGGCAGGAGGGGGAAAATGGGGGGCTGCACCCATTCACCCCCGCCTGGCTTAGGGGAGTCAGGTGGGTGCCCATTTGGGGGGCATAGATGTATAGGGGGGAGCAAGGGGGTGATCTGTCCATCTCCTTCCCATTTGGGGGGGTCCCAGATGTCTGGGGGCATCTTTGGGGGGGCCCAGGGGGGAGTAAAGGGGTGATCTGCCCATCTCCTTCCCATTGGGGAGTCCCAGATGTCTGGGGACATGTTTGGGGGGACCCAGGGGGTGATCTGTCCATCTCCTTCCCATTTGGGGGACCCAGATTAGGGGGGGCTGTCACCCATCCACCTCCCCACCTTCTGGGGAGCCCCTCAGCTCATGGGGGGGTTTTGGGGGTGGGGATAAATGGGGGGGGGGTCCATCCGTGGGGCCCCACTCACCCTCGTACGTCCAGTGGGGACCTGCTGGGGAGAGTGCAGGATTTGGGGTGGGGGCTCGGCTGAGCCTCCTGGCCCCACATGGGGGCACCTGAGGGTGGCTGGGGGTGCACCCCAAAGTGGGATCTGTGGGGGGCACCCCGGGGGGACTCACCAGCGGGCAGGGCGGGGGCCAGGCCCCCCAGGAGCAGCAGCACTCTCAGCATGGCGGGGGGCAAGGGGGGCCGGGAGCCACCGGGCCGGCCCTAAATACCCACCCAGGGGGACGGGCCCCCCCGGGGGGACGGGGAGGGCAGGAGGGGCCATGCCCGGGGTGTCGGGGTGAGGGGAGGGTGGGGATGGGGCTGCGAGCGCTGGAATTGTGGCGTGAGGGGTTTGTAGGGCTGGGATTTCGGGGGAGGGGTTTGCAGGATTGGGGTTGAGGGGATGAGGGGTTTGTAGGGCTGGGGTTTGTGTGGTGAGGGGTTTGTAGGGCTGGGGTTTGTGGGGTGAGGGGTTTGTAGGACTGGGGTGTATGGGGCTCTGGGGGGCTCTGAGGGTTTGGGGGGCCCTGGGCCTTATGCAGGGGTCTCGGGGTCACCCTGAGCCTCCTGCGGGGGGAGAGCCGGGCTGGGGGCTCTGGATCTGGGAGGGATTTTGGGGGGAATATTTTGGGGGGCGGTTGGGGGCACTCGGGGGGAGCCCCGGGCAAACCCTGCACGCGCTCCCTGGCCCCGCCCCTCCCCGGAAAGCCCCGCCCATCTCCGGGGAACCCCGCCCCGCGAGCGTGACGTCACAAGGTCCCTCCGCCCCCACGTGGGGACCCACGCGCCGCCCCGCCCCGGTTATGTAACAGAAAAGGGCGTGGCCGCAACGCCCATTGGCCGAGCCGCGCCGCCGGGACCGCCGCCCATTGGCTGAAGGAACAGGGGCGGCGCCCGGCGCCGCGTGCCCCGAATCGCCGCGCAGGGGGGCGTGGCCAGAGCCCCGCCCTCCGACCAATCAGCGCCGGGCGGCGGCAGCAAGCCAATAGTAGAGAAGAGGCGGGGCCTCCCCGGGCGCGGCGGCCAATAGGAGCGGGGAAGGGCGGGGCCCGGCCGGAGGCACGTGCGGCCGCGCACGTGTCCGCGTGGGGCCGCCGCGGGCGGGGCGGGACCGGCGCCGGGACAGAGAGGCCGGGACACCGGAACAGCGGCACCAGCACGGGGACACCGGCACGGCCACAGCCGCACCTGCCCAGGAACACTGACACCGGCCGGGAAACGGGGACAGCGATACCGGCAACGGGACACTGATACCGGAACGGTGATACCGGCACTGAGGCAGGACGGGAACAGCGACACCGGGACAGGGACAGCGGCACCACCGCAGGTGCAGGCGGGAGCAGGTGGGATCCGGGGTGACCGGGGCCGGGGGGGGGAGGTCCTGGGGGTCTCATCATGGCGGGGGCTCCTGCAGGGGGATCTCGGTCCTGGGGAGGGGGCGGCAGGGGATGGAGCGGGGGGAGCTGCTGGGGGTTGCTGGGGGGAGAGGGGCTGGTCCTGGGGATGCCCCTGGGACTGGGGGTGGTCCTAAGCGGTGTCCTGGGAATGGGGGTGGTCCTGGGTGAAGGGTCCCAGTGCCAGCTGGGTCCCTGCACCCCCACCCTGTCTCAGGAGATGCCCAATCTGCTCGCCCATGTGAGGCAGCACTGGGGCTGTGAGGATGACACCCCCACGGGAGAACAAGGCACTTCCTTGCTTGTCTTCCATTTTTGTCCGATATCCCCCCGGTGTTTCCCTCCCTCCGTCCCCCAGGCAGCCTCGGCTGGAGCTGAACGCAGCGAGAGGCTCCCCTGGGGGGGCCACCCCCGCCATGGAGACCCCGGCCCGCGCCTGCTCCTGCGGCTCCCCTGCCTCTGACAGCGGGGCCGAGGCCGGCAGCTCCCCCCGGAGCCCCCCCAAAGCAGAGCGGAGCCGCAAGCGCCCGGGGGGGCTGGAGCGGGCGACCCCCGAATCGCCGCCGTCCCCCCGCGGGGGGAAGCGCCCGCGGAAAGGGGAGGGCGGGGATGTCCCTCCCAGCGATGGCGATCGCCTCTTTGCCCAAAAGGTGAGGTTTTGGCACAAAAGGTGGGGTTTTGACAGAAAACAAAGGGGCACCGCCAAAGATGGGAGGTGTGGGAGGGCTTGGTCCCCTATAAAAGCTGTGTCTGCCTCAGTTTCCCCACCTGAAATGGGTGGGTGGGGACGAGCAGGGTTTGGGGGGTGAGGGGGTACACAAGACCCCCTCCCCATTGTGGCTGCAGTGCAGTCACCACCTCCTCCTCTTCCTGGCAGTGCCGGGAGCTTCGGGGCTTCATCCGGCCGCTGGCGGAGCTGCTGGAGGGGCTGCGGCGAGGCCGATACGACAGAGGTGGGTGCCCCCCACACCCTCGTCCCCCCCCTCCCGAGGCGCCTCTTTCCCTTTGGGGAGAATTCACCCCATTTCGGGCCTCCCCAGGGCTGAGCAGCTTCCAGCAGAGTGTGGCCATGGACCGGCTCCAGCGGATCATTGGGGTGCTGCAGAAGCCAGAAATGGGGTGAGTGTCCTCCGTGACCCCGGGGGGGGCGGGCACGGGGGTGTACCCACTCCGCAGAGGGTGACAGGAGCTCTCTCCCCGCAGTGCTCGCTACCTGGGAACGCTGCTGCAGGTGGAGGCCATGCTGCGCCTCTGGTTCCCCCACGTCGGCCCCAAACCCGCGCTGGACTCGGCTCCTCCCTCGGCTCCCCCGCGCCGCCGCCCTCCCGCCGGTCCCTCCGGGGCTCCCCGGTGCCGCCGCCTGCCCGGGGAGCTCCCCCTCGCCAGCCCCGCGGGGACGTTACAGCAGCGGGGACCCCCAGAGTCCCCCCCGGCGCCGGACGTGTGACGCCCCCCCCGGCTCGGGGGGGGGCAAGATCTCGTCTGCATTTCTTGGTTTTGCCTTTTTTGATTTGTTTCTTTTTTACCGGTGGTCAGTGAGACCCGCGGGCGGGCGGGACTGACCGGGGGAGGCACCGAACCCCCCCAGAAGCCCCAACCCCGGGGCGGCCGCGTGCCTTGGCCGGAGCGGAGCCCCCTCCCCGCGGGGACCGGGCCCTCCCGGGCTTGTGCCTTCCCCCGGCGGCGGGGGGGGAACGTGGGGCACCCCCCGAGTGGGGAGGGCCCGGAGCCGGCCCTGCTGGAAGCAATAAACGCCGCGGGAGCGGCCGGGGCCAGCCGGTGTCGTGTCCTCTGTGCTCGGTGGGGCGGGGGGGGGACGGCGTTCCTGTCCCCGGGGGGGGAGCTCAGAGCCGCCCTTGGTGCCCCTCTGTCCCCTCTGCTGTGGGACCCCGAGAGGCCCGGGAGCCGCACAGGCCCCGCCGGTCCCGGCTCTATCCGCCGGAAGTCCCGGTAGTACCGGAAATCCCTCCCAACGGAAGTTCCGCAGTTCAGCCGCTTCTGGTACCGGCGCGGAGCGGCCGCGGCTTCACCGGGGTCAGTCTGGATCGGGACCCTACCGGGAGCGGCCTGACCGGGGGCAGGGGGAGGCCGCTCGTGGGGCGGGGGGTCCCTGCTGTGTTCCCTTCGGGCTCCCTTCGGTCCCTCCGTGTCCCCGGGAGCGGGGCGGGAAGCACCGGCCCCTCTCTGTACCCGGGGTTCCCTGCCGTGTGCCGGGGCGCGGGGAGGAGGGAGCAGCTCCTCCGAGCCCCGGGGCCGCCCGGTTCCACCGGCCCCATCCCGCAGCCATGGCGAACCACCTGCGCTTCGTGGGCCGCACGGTGATGGTGCAGAACGGGAACGTGGAGGCGGCGTACGGCGTCCTCAACAGGTGAGGACCGGGGAAACCGGGGGTCCGGAGGGGCTCCAATTCCTTCACGCACTGGGTTCGGAACCAGAATTTCTAGAGTAGAAAGTGACGGGAGGGTCGTGCCGGGCTTCTCCCATAAGCTGCACGTCCTGCCGGCCGCTGGGATTGGGTGTGAGCAGAGTGAAATAAAAGAATATTCCTCGGGAAGCGCAGGAGGAGGCGGCGCCATCACTGAGCTGTCTGCTCACAGACCTTCGTAGATCCCACCTGAAACAGAGCTCGGGGGGTTCCTTCACCTCCTCGCTCCCCTCATGGATGGACAGCGAGGAGAAGGAGCCGAGGGTCCGCATGGGGACCGAGCGGAGGGGGCGCAGGGGGACCGGGCCGAGGAGCCTGCACCGGGACCGGGCCGTGCCCAGGGCTGGCAGCGTGGGCTGGCTCATCCCAGATCCTTCCTTGCCGCTGTCACCGCTGTTTCCTCTCCCCTCCCGCAGGATCCTGGTGCAGGACGGCGTGGCCGACGCGGTGCGGCGCTCCCGCTACTACGAGAAGCCGACCCGGGCGCGGCGGCGGCGGGCGTTCGAAGCGTGCCGCCGGGTGTACTGCGCCGAGATGGCGCGCAGGATCGCCTTCCTGGCCAGGAGCGCCCGCCAGGACCCGTGGCCGGGCTGCTGAGGGGGTCCTGCTCCAATAAAAACCCTCTGGCTCTGATTGTTTTAATTGAGTTTGGTTAATGAGGGCGTGAGGGGAAAGGGGCGTGGTTGGTAGGCGGGGCTCAGCGCGCGCGCCCCTCCAGGGTCCCGCCTTCCCGGCGGCCCCCGCGCGCCCCCGGCCGCGCACGCGCCGCGCGCCCGTTTCCGCTTCCGCCCCGACGCGCCGTCACCGTCAGGGGCCGCCGGGCCGGGACAGGGAGCGGCGTGAGGGAACGGCGCCGGTGAGGGAAACTGGGGGGCCTCGGAGGGCGTGCAGGGAACGAGGGAAGTGGGCGGGGTGCCGAGAAGGAGGGAGGGAGGCGGTGGTTGAGGTGGCCCCGTGCCCGGCGCGCCGCGCTGAGGGGGCCGGGCCGGGCCCCGGGCGGAGCTCCGCGGCACCGGGGGATGCCGGGCCCTGCGGGAGGGGGGTCGGTGGGAGCTCCGTGTGTCCAGAGCTCCGTTCGTCTGTCCGTATGAGGCAGAACCCCGGCGGTGCTCGGCCGCGTTCATTGATCCCGATGCCGGTTCCGGAGGTTGTGTCCCCTCCCCACGGTGGCTCCGCTGTCCCGGTGTCACACGGGAACAGCCGTGAAGTGAAGCTGCTGCTTCCCCGGTAGCTCAGCTCTGGTGGAAGCTGACCCGGCTCTAATTACACGAATTTTGTGGTTTATTACGGACGTGCTCAGTTCTGTTGGTGTCTCGGGGCTGTAATTTGTTAGTCCTGCTTGTCCTCAGCCTCTGCAGGCTCAGAACTCGTGGGGAAACGCCAGGATCCGGGTTTGGACTCTAATTGAATCTGTCTGTAAGGAAACTGCCAGGAAAAGCAGAACCTGCAGAGGTTTCCAGGCTCTGGGGGGAGCAGCAGTCACCTCCTGGAACTGCTCATGGACCAGGAATCAGGGGCTCTTTTAGGACTGAACCCCGGGACCCCAATCCCAGGACGGATACCTGACCCCAGTCCCAGGATGGATACCTGACCCCAGACCCCATTCCCAATCCCAGGAAGGATACCTGACCCCAGACCCCAATCCCAGGATGGATAACTGACCCCATTCCCAATCCCAGGATGGATACCTGACCCCAGACCCCATTCCCAGGATGGATAACTGACCCCAGACCCCATTCCCAGGATGGATACCTGACCCCAGACCCCATTCCCAGGATGGATACCTGACCCCAGACCCCAATCCTGGGTTGGATACCTGACCCCAGACCCCAATCCCAGGATGGATAACTGACCCCATTCCCAATTCCAGGATGGATAACTGACCCCATTCCCAATCCCAGGATGGATACCTGACCCCATTCCCAATCCCAGGAAGGATTCCTGACCCCAGACCCCAATCCCAGGATGGATTCCTGACCCCAGACCCCAATCCCAGGATGGATTCCTGACCCCAGACCCCATTCCCAGCAGTCCCAGGTGTCCATTCAGCCCCACCTTGGTGCCGAGCTCCAGCTCAGCCCTAAGGAGATTTCCCCAAATCCTATTAGGGCCCAGTTAAAAGCAGTTGCAGCCACAGCCCAGACTGTGAGTGAGGGGATGTGAGTGTCAGAAACCAGCCCAGATTTGGGGCTGCACCTTGGGGAAGGGGCTCAGGTTGTTTTGTGGGGTCAGTGAGAGCAAGGGGGGTTCTCCTGTTCCACATGTTCCCCTCTCAGTCCTTCTCTCTTTCCCAACCCCATGGAGGGATTTGAGGGGCTCAGACCTTCCTCTCATGGGGTTTGCCTCATTTTAGCCCAAAAAAGTTTTTCCCACCCATGGAGCTGATCCTGAGGGAGGAGGTGATTGTGGGAATGTGCCTCCTCTTGACAAAGTGACTAAATTATCATTTATCTCCTTAAAAAGGAAAAAAGCCTGAAAGTTTCTTTCTTCAGTTAGGTAAAAGGACACTTCATAAGACTTTAGGGACTTCACTTCAAACTTAAGGATAGGAAATTGGACAGAATAAGATTTTAGGGACTTCACCTCAAACTTAAAGACAGCCAATTGGACAGAAGCCAAAAGGTCTCACCTAAGCAATTAATTAGAAAAAGAAGAGAACAAATTGCTCTTGTGCGGTGTTTTACTAAGAGCAAGAGCCTCTTCAAGAGCCCCTAGCTCGAGTTTTTTCTCTAAAAAGCTTTGTTATTTTGCCTTTTATTAAAACTTTTCTGTTTCCAACACCACCTATTGATTTTACGCCACCTACAGTAGCAGAGCTACCTCAAGTGTGACACATTTCTCCAAAAACTCATCTCAAAGAGATGATTTGGATGAGATGATGAAGCCCAGGGCTCTGTTTGATGTTTCTCCTTGCAGCCTGAGCAGAGATGTCTCTGTCCAAGCGGGAGCTGGATGAGCTGAAGCCATGGATCGAGAAGACGGTGAAACGAGTTCTCGGCTTCTCGGAGCCCACCGTGGTCACTGCTGCCCTCAACTGCGTGGGCAAGGGCATGGACAAGAAAAAAGCAGCTGGTATGTCCAGAGCTGGGCTTGGAAAACACCCCAAAACCTCACCAGGGTGGAGGGGAAGGGGTACAGGGCAGTTCTCTCAGGTGAGGAGGGGAAAATCTGTCAGACCAGACTCAGCTGGAGGCCTTGGGATGTGTTAAAAAATCCAGTAAGTAAAAATTAATTTCTTATTCAAGGAAATGGTAATGGAAAACAGCCCCAAAACCTCACCAGGATGGAGGGACAGGGGCACAGGGTGGTTCTTTCAGCCTCCATGAGGTGAGGAGGGGAAAATCTGTCAGGCCGGACACAGCTGGAGGCCTTGGGATATGTTAAAAAATACAACAAGTAAAAATTAATTCTTTATTCAAGGAGCTGAAAATGATAATTTAACTAAGGTGCTTTTTTTGCCCATTATAGCTCTGCTTTGCTTCTGCCTTAATCCCTTAAAGTTCCTGACAACACAATCCACAGATCCCAGAGGCCTCCCTGTGTTTGTAGACTTGAATAACACTTAAATTGAATCACACCTGAAGTTTATAGACTTGAATCACACTTAAATTTAAGTGATTTCCATTTCCCAAGGAATCTCTGTGTGTTCTCCATCCTCTTGCCCACCTCGAGCTCAGAATTGTGCACTGATGGGATTTTCCTCTTTTGCAGACCACCTCAAACCCTTCCTGGATGATTCTACCCTGAGATTTGTAGACAAACTCTTCGAGGCAGTAGAGGAAGGACGGAGCTCCCGGCACTCCAAATCCAACAGCGACCGGAACAGGAAACGGGAACTAAAGGTGATTATTGATTATTGATTATTAATTATTGATTGGTTTATTCCTGTGGTTGGGTGGCCTGCAGGCAGCACTGGTGCTCTGGCACACTCTCCTCTTCCAGAGAGGTACAGCTTGGAATGTTCAAGAGAAATGACTCCTCTCCATGGTGAAGTGTGGGAGCCTTTACCTTGTGGTTCTCTTTCCCAAAGCCAAGGTGGAAGCCTGGCTTTGGCTTTCTGTGAGGCTGCTGGAGTGAATCTATGGGGATCCATCTCTCTTCTTCTCAGTGTTCTTTGTGCTTGTATTTTCATTTGGAGCCTGGGAGAGCTGCTCCCAGTGGTGTCCCATTGCTCCCTGTGCCCTGACACAGCACCTGGGGCTCTGTGGTGGATGATCTGGGGGTTTTCATTCCCTTTCTCCACCCAGAATCAACAATAGGTGGTTTTTGGCAACTCTTGTCCTAGCACAGGATTGATTTCAGCTGGGATTCCATTGCTCTGCTGTTTCTCCCTTGCCTGGGATGGTGAAAGGTGCATCCAAGGCTGTTTTCACTTCCTTTCTTCTCTTGAGGACTTTTCTCAGCATCCTGTAGAATTCCATTTTGCCATCACTCTGCCAAGTCTGACAGGCCCTCTCTGTGCTGCTCCTGCTCACAGTGATGTTCCTTTCACTCTTCCTGAGGTTCCTATTTTAGGGCACTCTGGGTTTCCCCAGCACCTGCAATCAGCACTGAACCTCAGCGAGCCAGAGCAGTCCTGTTCAGGATCTGCATCTCTTTGGGAGTGCTGGGACTCCTAATTTCCCTCCAGGAATTCTTCCCTTCCCTCCATGGCAGTGGGTGCTGAGCTGGTCCCTGGGGCTGTGGGAATATGAGGGTTGAGCAGGGCTGGAGGTCCAGGTGCTCCCCTGGGCATGGCAGAGGTGGGGACAGTGGCAGTGCCACCACTTGGTGATGGCAGGAGTGTGGTGACAGCGTGCTGGGGAGAGCAAGTGATAGCAGAGGGATCTGTGATGGCAGCAGGGATCTGTGATGGCAGAGGGATCTGTGATAGCAGAGGGATCTGTGATGGCAGCAGGGATCTGGTGATGGCAGCAGGGATCTGTGATGGCAGAGGGATCTGTGATGGCAGCAGGGATCTGGTGATGGCAGCAGGGATCTGTGATGGCAGAGGAATCTGTGATGGCAGCAGGGATCTGTGATGGCAGAGGGATCTGTGATGGCAGAGGGATCTGTGATGGCAGCAGGGATCTGTGATGGCAGCAGGGATCTCTCACTGGCAGAGGGATCTGGTGATGGCAGAGGGATCTGGTGATGGCAGGGAGATCTTTTGATGGCAGCAGGGATCTCTCACTGGCAGAGGGATCTGGTGATGGCAGAGGGATCTGGTGGTGGCAGGGAGATCTTTTGATGGCAGCAGGGATCTCTCACTGGCACAGGGATCTTTCACTGGTCCAAGGATCTGATGGTGGCAGCAGGAGCAGGGCTGGGGCTGCAGCAGGGGACCATTCCCCAGTGAAGCCACAGGGCTGTCTGGCCTGAGCACTGCTGGTGTTCCTGGCTGAGGCAGAAGCTGGGTTGGGCAGCAACAGCAGAAACTGCTTCTTCTTCTCTTGGCTCCTGGCATGGAGAGAGATGTTCCTCCTGCCAAATCCTCGCTCTTCTCTCTGCAATCCCATCTCTGGGAACTCATCCATCCTGCTCTGGGTCTGTCTGGACCCTGCAGGAACACAAACCGGTCTCTGAGGTGGTCAGGCCATGGCAGAACTCTCAGACTGACTGACCCTGCCCAGACTGAGCCCAGCACAGGCTGTGGCCAGGGATTTCTCCTGGCTCCTGTTGTCCCCATGGCGTCGGGCAGTGCTGATTCCCCGGGCCAGCTGCCGCTCCTCGGTTCACTCTGGGGTAGGTCATGGCTTGGGAAGGTCAGGAACTGAACGTAAAGTTTCCACACTTTATACTATGGGCAAGTCCTTTCTCTTGAACTTGTAGGTTTTCCAAGAAGTACCTGTGTGGCTGAGGAAGTGTCCTTGTAGGATATGAACCGTTGTAGTGAAGAAGGGATTGCAACTAACGCTCCCAACCGGTGTGTATATTTTCTTTTCAAATAACACCTTGACACACACACTATATCCAGGTTTCCACATACAAACCAGGCACTGGTGATGGAATCCACAGGGCCTGACCAGAGCTCTGTGGAAAATGTGCTGTGCCTTTTGTTTGGTGACCTGAGGCTGTTGAAAGCCCATCAGAGGGGCCATTGCTCCATGTGCTCTCTGAGCTGTGCTTCTTTGGAGTGTGAGGGAATGCTGCAGGTGTCCCAACACTCCCTGGGAACAGAGCCACATCCTCCTTTTGCTTGATAGGACAGCACAGATTCCTTCACCAAACCCTCTCAAATTGGTGGAAGACATGGAAATGTTTTTTTATCCCAGTCAGATCAGCTCTGGGCAGGCTTTTTCTGTCTTTCCACATCTCCTCAGTGCCAGTTCCCCCCTCTGAGCAGCCAGGGGAGCAGTGGTGCTGTTAGGCAGGCTCATCCCTGTGATGTCTCCTCCTCTTGCATGGACTTCATTGGTGTTTCTCTGGTGGGGGAGCAGGGCCCAGGCTGGGCTTGGGCTCATGCCACCCTGGAATTCTGCGTTACGGAGCCGGAGCTGAGACATGCTGGTGGTTTCTCATCTCAAATCCCGCTCTGGGAGGAGAACATTTTGTTTCTAACCACAGCTTTCTGCTGTTTCCTTACGTTAGGATGTGTTTGGTGATGACTCTGAGGTGTCCAAGGAATCCTCTGGTGTCAAGAAACGGCGCATCCCACGGTTCGAGGAGGTTGAGGATGAGCCTGAAGTCATTCCAGGCCCACCATCAGAGAGCCCAGGGATGCTGACTAAGCTCCAGGTCAGTCTTAGCTGGGCTGTGTCCCCACAGAGTGTAGAGCTTATCCTAACTTGTATCCCAAACAGAGCAAAGGAAAACACACTGTCTGTTTTTTCCTACAGATCAAACAGATGATGGAGGCAGCCACACGACAGATTGAGGAGAGGAAAAAACAGCTGAGTTTCATCAGTCCTCCAACACCACAGGTAACAAGCAAATCCCACACATCCCTGGCCCCTGTTTCAGCTGTGATATATTTGCCTGGGTCTGCTGGAACAAGCATGGATCAAAATTTCCCTCTCTTTCAACAGCCCAAAATTTCTTCCTCGTCCCAGTCGGAGCGGCTCCCCATCGGCAACACCATCCAGCCCTCACAGGCAGCCACGTTCATGAACGATGCCATTGAGAAAGCCAGGAAAGCTGCAGAGCTGCAGGCCCGGATCCAGGCTCAGCTGGCACTGAAACCAGGGCTCATTGGCAATGCCAACATGGTGGGACTGGCCAACCTGCACGCCATGGGCATCGCACCACCGTGAGTACCGGGGTGAACCCCAGAGGCTTCTCTGGTGAATTTACAGACACCCCCAATGAGGGGAGAGATGAGTGAATCTGACTCCATGTTCTTAAAAGGCTAATTTATTATTTTATATTATTATTAAAATTATATTATATAAAAGAATGCTATACTAAAGCTATACTAAAGAATAAAGGATACATACGGAAGGCTACAAAGAATCATAATGAAAACTCGTGATTCTCTCTTCATTGGTCATTAAGGAAAAACAATTCACATGAAACCAGTCAAACAATCTCCATAGCACATTCCAAAGCAGCAAAACACAGGATAAGCAAATCAGATAATAATTGTTTTCATTTTTCTTTGAGGCTTCTCAGCTTCCCAGGAGAAGAAATCCTGGCAAAGGGATTTTTCAGAAAATATGACAATGACACTTCTCCAGTGCTGCTGGTTCCCCAGCAATGGCTTTAACTGCTGCTGAAGGAACAAATTTTTTATTAAAAGAGGTGAAATGGAGATTCCTCCTTTCTTGGCTGAGATTGGAGTCTTTTCTCCAAGGTTGGAGTCTCTTCTGGCAGTACAGATGAGCTGTAAAAATATAGAAACCATGAAAATAAGCTTAAATTTCCTTTGATTTAGTGCTGTATTCACATTTGAATAGAACATATCTTGTCCTGCCCCCCAGGAAAGTGGAGCTGAAGGATCAGACCAAGCCAACACCTCTGATCCTGGATGAGCAGGGCCGGACAGTGGATGCCAGTGGGAAGGAGATCGAGCTCACCCACCGCATGCCCACGCTGAAGGCCAACATCAGAGCAGTGAAGAGAGAGCAGTTCAAGCAGCAGCTGAAGGAAAAGCCCTCAGAAGATATGGAATCAAACACATACTTTGACCCCCGGGTCTCCATAACCCCAGCCCAGCGGCAGAAACGCACCTTTAAGTTCCATGAAAAAGGCAAATTTGAGAAAATTGCCCAAAGGTTGAGAACAAAGGTATCAGAGGTCTTGGGTAGGAGTGGATTCTCCTCTCTTGGGCTGGCTTTGATTCAGAAGTTTTCCAGTCAAATCACCTGAAACTTTTTCTTAAAAACCCTGGTTTTGTTGGGATGGTGTGTGCCCAAGTCAGCAAGGGGTTTTCTCACCACTGTCTTCACCTGTTGAAGGGCAAAATCTCCTTTTTTTGACAAAACATTGAAAGTTCCCAAGAGAACAGATCTCTCTCTGGCTGAGTGACCAACTCAGAAGTGGAGATTTAAAGGAATTTTGTTAAAATGCTCCAAGTTCTTGGGGAGAAGGGGAGAGAAAAAGTCCAGGGATACAATCCCTAGAGGGAGATTTAGGGATACAGTTCCTAGAGGGATTGTTCCTTTGGGAATGTTCCACAGTCCTGAAAGGCTCAAGAACAAGAGCAGAGTTTTGGCAGTCTTGGGAGCTTCCCCTCGCACCATCATGTGCTGTGTGGTTTCTCTCTGCTTCAGATTGTTTGAGGACCCAGATAAATGAGCAGGTGATTTGTGTTCAGCTCTTCACAGAGCTTCTGCTGTTTTGGAATGACCTTTCTGTTCCATTTTCCTGCTCAGGCTCAGCTAGAAAAGCTGCAGGCAGAGATCTCCCAGGCTGCCAGGAAAACTGGGATTCACACTTCCACCAAATTGGCTCTGATCACCCCAAAGAAGGAGCTGAAGGAAGGGGAGATCCCAGAGATTGAGTGGTGGGACTCCTACATCATCCCCAATGGCCTGGATTTGTGAGTATTTCCAGGTGTTGATGGTTCTGCCACAGCAGGAATTCAGGAGCTGCACGGTGGGTGTGGGAAGCGTGTGGGAAATCAGGCCAGATGTTCATGCTTGAGCATCAAATTCCACCTCCATCTCCAAAATCCAGGCACTGGGTTTGCTCCCAAAGTTTCTCTGGGGGCTGCAGTAGGCAGCTGCTGTGGAGTTGGAGAATATTTTAGCCCAAAGTTGGGGAAGTTTGGTTTTATTTCCAAGCATGAGCATTCTGCACAAGTTGTGTTCACGATGGATGTGGGGCCCTGCTTCTGAACCCCAAAATGGGGGGAGACACCTGTACATTAACACCACCGTGGGTCTCCTTCAGCCCATCGAGCTCTGGGTTGGGATTTGTGCAGGAATTCATGCTGGCAATTCTGCCATGATGCCCAACTCTCTCCTTTCTAGAAAAGGTGGCACGACCTCAAAGAAAGATGAATACTTTGGGATCACCAACCTGGTGGAGCACCCAGCCCAGCTCAACCCCCCGGGTATGGCCTTGGCTTGGGGGCACCCAGCAGCCCCATCCCCTCTGTGTGGCACTGCCTGTGTCCCCCTGGATTGTCCAGGCACATTCCTGATGGTCTCATTTCCCTCCAGTGGACAGTGACACGCCGGTGACCCTGGGTGTGTATTTAACAAAGAAAGAGCAGAAGAAATTACGGCGCCAGACACGGCGAGAAGCCCAGAAGGAGCTGCAGGAGAAGGTCAGGCTGGGCCTGATGCCACCACCAGAGCCCAAAGGTGAGTGACAGCCAGGCCCTGGGCAGGCTTTGGGAATGCTGACACAGCAGCACAGCCTTGGTGGGATTCCAGGGATCTGAAATCCACGCAGACACTGGGGTTTATGTTTTTGCAATTGTTCTGGTGGGAAAAAGCTGTCCAGTGGGAGCCTCTCTCCAACAGGAGCCCTCCCAGCACCTCTTCCATTCCCTTGCAGTGAGGATTTCCAACCTGATGCGGGTGCTGGGCACAGAAGCTGTGCAGGACCCAACAAAGGTGGAAGCTCACGTCCGAGCACAGATGGCTAAGAGACAGAAGTAGGTGTCACCTTGTACTGTGACATTTTGGGACAATTTTGGGTAGATTTAGTGCTGGTGTTTTGTTTAGGAGCAGTCTTTTCAGTGCTGTTTGTTTCCAGGGCTCACGAGGAGGCAAACGCAGCAAGGAAGCTCACAGCAGAGCAGCGGAAAGCCAAGAAGGTGAAAAAGCTCAAGGAAGATGTTTCCCAGGGAGTTCACATAGCTGTGTACAGGTGAGTGAGCTCAGAGGGATCTCACAGGTGAGCTTGGGGGGCAGAGGGACCTCTCAGTTCTGGTTTTTCACAAATATTTGATTTCTTTTTCATCTTTTCCTTAGGGTTCGAAACTTGAGCAATCCAGCAAAAAAATTCAAAATCGAGGCAAATGCTGGGCAGCTGTACCTCACAGGAGTGGTGGTCCTGCACAAAGATGTCAATGTGGTGGTGGTAGAAGGAGGTGAGGACTTCTAGGCAGGCTTGGGTCACCACAGAGCATTGTGGAGCTTGCCTCCAGCAGGAATTGCTATGGAAATTGGTGACAGGGTTAGGGAAGGACGAGGAAGTGAGGAGGCAATTAGAAACTCCCTTAATTACATCGTTAATGATGCAGAGTGCAGTAATCCAGTCAGAAAACCCAAATCATTCCATGAGGAAGGGAACCTTTGCTAGCTGCAGGTTAAGAGATTTTCTGAGAATGTTGAGTCTTGATTCCTTCACAGGCCCAAAAGCACAGAAGAAATTCAAACGTCTTATGCTGCATCGAATAAAGTGGGACGAGCAGACGTCAAACACAAAGGGAGAGGGTGAGAGATGCTGTGCTGCTGGGAGAGGGGGGAGTCCTGCTCCACCTCAGGGGCTAAATGAGCTTTATTGTGGGGTTTTTCCAGATGATGATGAGTCTGACGAGGAGTCCGTTAAGAAAACAAACAAATGCTCTCTGGTTTGGGAGGTGAGTTGTGGTTTAAAGGTTCCACACCAGGATGGGGCTGAGGTGGGATCCGACTTTCCATCCCATTCCTTGAGCTGTAACCTAAATAAAAACACATATTACCATGTTCCCCACATCCCCTGGAGCCGGGTGGGAATTGGGGTGACACCTCACCCCCTTATCTCCCACCAGGGCACGGCGAAGGATCGCAGCTTCGGCGAGATGAAGTTCAAGCAGTGCCCCACGGAGAACATGGCACGGGAGCACTTCAAGAAGCACAGCGCCGAGCACTACTGGGACCTGGCGCTCAGCGAGTCCGTGCTCGAGTCCACGGACTGAGCCTGCCATGGCTGCTCCTGTCCCACAGCCCCCGAGCCACACAGCTCCCATCGCTCTCCTCAGCACCCCTATTAAAGACATATTTTTTAAAACAAATCGCCGTTGTGTGGTTTTGGGTCGAGGGGGGGTGTGAAAAACGCCAATCACTTGATTTTTTTTATATTTTTAAAGTTTAATAGTAATAAAATGGTTATAAAAATAGTAATACAATTAGAGTGATAATAATTTGGACAATTTGAATTAGGACAATATGAGACAATAGAGACAAAGAGTTACAGACAGTCTGGGTACCTTTTCTGGGCAGCATAAACTGGAAAAAGGACCCACGTTAACAGAGGATTAACCCTTAAAAACAATAACCTGTTGCATATTCATACATCTCATACATGA
>JAWWMN010000095.1:5034170-5048026 GCA_035047745.1 Catamblyrhynchus diadema
CCTGTTGCATATTCATACACCTCATACATGATGCATAAATTCCATTCAAATACAGGATTCTGTCTGGTCATCATCAATTTCTTCCTCATAATCCTGAAGACATCGTCCTGCCCAAGCGAGGTGGGAAGAAGTTAGTTTCTCTTGATAATGGAGCAATAAATTCTCTTTCTCTGAAAGATTTAGCTGTCCTGTGGCTGCTATCTCGGTGCAAATCCTTTCTTTACAAAAAAAGTATCCTACATAGCATAGTTTCTATTTTAACATTTTGTTATAACCTAAAACTACATTTAACACACTACTTAAGAGAATTAATACAGCATTACTTTCGAACACAACACAATTAATATAATATTAATTTCAATATTTGCGAAAAGCCAATCGTAAAATACGCATTTTTCACAGGGGCAAAGGATGTCAATGCTGCTGCGTTTGACTTTGTGAGGGGGGCAAGGAGCCGCTTCCCCTCTTCACCAAGCTGTGCTGAGGGAGCTCCGGCCTTGTTCAGGTTGGACATGAGGGAATTTCTTCGAATCCCCATCCCTGTTCTGTCCAAGGAACGACTGCATGTGGTTCACACAGTTTCTCTGTGCGAATCGCTCACGAGTTGGGCTCAAAAGTGTTTTCCAAGCTCAGTGATTCGGGGATTTACGGCATAAACGCCGTTTTTATGCTCGCGCGCTATCCGCCCCCTCACGGACAGGAAAGGGGGGGCAAACGGCTCAGTGGGGGGAGCGCCTCCATCTTGCCGGGCGGGGCGGGTGCGCGCGCGCAGGCGCGGCGGGGAGGGGGCGGGGCGTGCGCATGCGCGTCCCGCCGGTGTGCGGGAGTCACAAAATGGCGGCGGGGGGGCGGGCGGCGCGCGCGGGGGGGGCCGGGCCGTGACCGCCTCCGGTACCGGCACCGCCTCGGGTACCGGCACCGCCTACCGGCACCGCCCGGCCACTACCCGGGGTCCCCCCCGCGATCCCTCCGGGCCTCCACCGCCTCTTGCACCCGCCTGGGCCGAGCCTTTCCCCCCACCCCAGGCCGGGACCGCCGAGCACCGCCCGAGCACCCCCCGGGCCCGCTCGATACCCCGGGCCCCCCCTCCCTGGGCCCCGTGAGGCGCCGCCCCGCCGCCCCCCGCGCGGCCCGGCCGCGAGCAGCGCGGGAAGATGGCGGCGGGCGGCGGAGGCGGCGGTCGGGCCTCTTCGTCGTCCTCCTCCTCGTCGGCCGCCGCCGCCTCGTCCGCGGCCGGCGCGCTCGAGGCCTCGCTCGACAGGAAGCTGCAGGCGGTGACCAACACGATGGAGTCGATCCAGGGCCTCTCCTCGTGGTGCCTGGAGAACAAGCGGCACCACAGCACCATCGTGTACCACTGGATGAAGTGGCTGCGCCGCTGTGAGTGCGGGGCCGGGGGGCGGCCGGGGCGGAACGGGGCCCTGGCATCGGCGGCGAGCCCGCACCGGGTACTCGGGGACCGGCAGCGGGGCAGGGTCGGGCTCGTCATTGGGTTGGAAAAGCTAAAAGCCCGGCTGGTGCTATGGGCAGGGACATCTTCCACTAGCCCAGATTGTTCCAAGCCTGGCCTTGGACCCTTGCAGAGATAGGCAGGCACGGCTGTTCTCTGCTACCTGTGCCAGGGTCTCAAAGGCAAGAATTCCTTCCTGACACCTCTCCTAAATCTGTTCCTTTTACTTTGAAAAGGTTCTCACTTGTCGTGTGTGCATCACCTTGTCATCCTTGGAGGAACACAACATGCTGGTGTGCACCTCAGTGGTGGCACCTTTGTGCTCCGGAATCCATGATCTCCTAAAGCAGCACTTTGGGGGCTCAAGGAGCTGTTTCTGTGCCTGGAGCAGCCTGGGGTGGGCATGGACAGTCTGGGTGCCAGTTCTGGGGTTTGCAGTGCCCATCAGGATGTGTCCCTGACCTGGAGGGAGAAGGTTGCTGTTGGCAAGAGGCTCAGCACAGCAGTGTTATCTCCACTGCCGTGGGAAGGTTTGACTCTTCTTGTGGGAGTTCAAGGAAGCTTTGCTTGGGAGGAACATGGAGATAACATTCCCATCCCAAAGTGGTTGTCTGTTGTGTGCTGAACCTTTTGGAAAATTTGGGAGAGTTGGGGTTCACTCTCAAGGCACTACTGCAGAATGCAGGAGATCCTCTTTCCCCAAAGTTTGATCTGTTTTGTCTGTACTCTGTGGAATTAAGGAGAAGGAAGGTGAGAGCTTTGGAGGAGGTGCCCTGGGTCCTTTTGCCTTGCTGTCACTGCTACCTCTCCTGGAAATCCTCCTCCCCTGGACACCCCTTGGCACTGTGGCATCATCCTTGGGGCTCTTCCCCTTCTGCTCCAAGTGCATGCCCCTGAAGAAAATCCAGCCCATCTCTCCTTGGGATGTGCCAGCTCCTCTGGATGTGGCCTTCTCACAGTTGTCCTGGTTCTTCTGAGGCCCTCAGTGCTCCTCCATCCCTCCTTCCCCCTTCCCAAGCTCATCAAAAGCCACTGAGCTGTTCCCGCCTGCAGGTCCTCCATGCCCTGTTTCTGCCCCAGCTCCTGCCCTGAGCCCTTGGCCCCAGCCTGGAATTCTTGTTGGATTTTGTGGGATTCTCTCAAGGTTTCCCTTCACAGCCCTTGTGAGGATCTCACCTCCACACCCCTCCTTATATCCAGGTCCCTCCGTCACCATCTTATCCTGCTCACCCAGTCCTTGACAACAGCTGTGATGCTGCCATGCCCTGACCCCTGATTGTTTGATTATTCCCTGCTTCCATAGGGTTTTTTTCCCTGCTTTTGCCTTCATCCTCTGCCCCAAGGACCTCACAGTTCTGACTGGGAAGTCCCTGTCCCAGCCACAGCAAGTACAGGTGGCTCTGAGTTCATTCCTTAGCATTTAAATGTTTAACTCCAAAGCTCTTATCAACACATCAAATCCTCATGGTGACGGGGAATGTGGTGGGGTTTGGGTTCCTGGGGCACAGAATTGTTGTATTTTCAGGAAAAACAGGGGTGCTGCTATTTGCCATGTTGCTGTTGCTTTGGCATCTTGCTTCTGAGCCGTGCTGGTCACAGCCAGAGCTTCCCAACAGGAATGTTCCTGCAAGGACATCCTTCTGTATCTTCACCTTTGGGAAGTTCCTGATGGGAATCTGAGGGTCCCTGCAGGAGGGTTTGGTCTGAGTGTTTGAGTTAAACACATCCATAGGCTCTGAAATGCCATTTTTGTTGGTGCCATTGTGCCTGGTTTGGAGTGGGCTCAGCTTTGCAGTTTCCTCTTTGCCCACATTTCCTCACTGCTTTAAGCTGAGAGGAGCTGTTCACCCACTGGATACAGCCGATTGCACCCAGAAACACGTGGTTTTCTCTGTGGATTGTGTCCATAGCCTTCCTCTGGACCCAGCATTCCTCCTGTATGATGTGAGTGGATCTTGGTTTATAACTTGTGGCTCTAACTTTGCTCTGGGCAAGTGGTGCTCTGTATGGTCAGCATCAGGCTGGAGCCCTGCTCCAGATTTCCTTCTGCTGTGTAGATGCTGGATCATTTAAATCAAAGGTTTATAATTCTTTGAATCAAAGGTTTATAATTCTTTGAAATCTATTTTATGTTATTAAGATGTGAAATCATTGCTGTCTGCTGGTGAAATGTCTCTGGCATGGAGGGAGCATCCAGCAAGCAGCAGAATTGGCTCTCAAGCACAGGGTTTAACTGTATCACAGAAGCCCCATTCCAATGGGATGATGATCTGAGAGATTATTGAGGCTGGCATTTTGGGGAAAGCTGGCTGCAGATTGTTTTGGAGCACCAGGCAGAGTGCAGCCCTGCTCCCGTTGAATTCTCAGCCCTCGGGGCAGAGCAGAGCAGAGCACTGTGTGCTCCAGAAAACCCACCTCAGGCTGTCCTGTCAGCATGTTCAGGGCACAGGTTGTGAGCAACAGGTTCTGGTCATAAATCCTTGGCTTGCTGAGTCTGTGCTGGAAAATCTTCTCTTGGGATATGGGAGCTGGAGCTCTGTGAGGTGGCAGTGTCCACAGGAGCAGGGTCAGGGACAAAAGCTCCTCCTGGGATGTGAGAACTGGGGCTCCATGAGGTTGCCATGGCCAGAGGAGCAGGGTCAGGGATAAAAGCTCCTGAACTGGGGCTCTGTGAGGTGACAGTGGCCACAGGAGCAGGATCAGGGACAAAGCTCCTCCTGGAATGTAGGAGCTGGGGCTCCGTGCAGAGTTGGGGGTGAGCAGCTGCTGGCAGTGACTCTCAGGCCTGTGCTGTGTGTCCTGGGGCAGGGACAGTGCAGGGACAGGGCTTTAGGAGCAGGGACTTCCTGAGGGCTCTGTCCCTGTGCCCTTCCTCACCCCAGTCTGGAGTGATGCTCGAGGGCTCCGTGCCAGGAGAGCCCAGTGCTGTTGGCAGGGGCTCAGAGAGGCTTAAGGGCATCAACCTCTGAGAGGAGAACCCATCTGAGCTAAGCCTTTTCTTGTGTCCTCAGCTCTGCTTCCCCTCAGAGGAGGATCTTCTGTGCAGGATCTTCCTTTTGAACTTTGTTCATTGTGAACTCACCCTCATGCTGGGAGGGCATTCCAGAAACAGGAGTGTTTCTGCTGGGAGCTTTTTCAGGTTGTGAGTGAGGGGTGAGCTCCTCACCCAGGGCTCTGGACCAGGAAGGATGCTGAGCTTCCTGAGAGGAATCCTGGAGACCAGGAGAGCTGCAAGGTGCAGCCATGCTGTGGGAATTGGCTTTACCAAGGTAGGGACAACTGGAAAATGAAGCAGGATAAGAGAATTGAGGGATCTGTAGGTAAAAAGTGATTCTGGTTGCAGCCAGGGGTGACATGGGCAGGTGAGAGGTGACAACACACCTTTTGGCACTGCTCCTCTGGTTTAATCCTTGGCAGTGTCCTTTAGTGAAATGAAGGAGCTCATTACCATCATTTGCATGTGAATGAGTTTCCTAAGTTTACCCACCCACCCCTGAAGGAAGGGATTTGATGAAGTAACTCAGTTTGGAGCTTTTGAACATCAGGAGGGTCAGAGAAACAAGCATGGCTGAGGGAGTCTAAAGATCATTTGTAAATTAAAGATGTCCTCTGTAGTCCTCAAGGTTTGCCTGCTGGACCTTAGAAACTCTGAAACTTTCCCAAAAGCAGTGCTGAAGTACTGGGATCAAGGTGTGGCTGTTGTGGTACTCGTGTCTGATGCTGACTCTCAATTTTCTTTTGTCCTCAGCTGCTTTTCCTCATCGGCTGAACCTTTTTTACTTGGCCAATGATGTAATACAGAACTGCAAGAGAAAAAATGCCATTGTTTTTCGGGACACCTTTGCAGAGGTGCTTCCTGAGGCTGCTTCATTAGTGAAGTGAGTAATTAACTAACAGGCTGTTGGGAGGCTGAATGTCTCAAAAAGGGGGAATTTTTCTTCTGACATCTCCACCTCTCTAGAAAAATCAGCAGAACTTCAAGGATTCTGTTGGAACAGCCATGTGTGAGCATGAGCTGGGTTTTAATTTGCACAGGGGGGTGGTTTGGGTCAAATTATCCTGTGGGGTGAGGGAAACCTCACACCAGTGTCCTGCAGTCAGGGGGTAAAGAACTCTTCTCTTGCAGGGATCCATCAGTTTCCAAATCCATCGAAAGAATCTTCAAAATCTGGGAGGACAGAAACGTGTACCCTGAGGAAACCATTCTGGCACTGAAAGAAGCACTGAGTAAGTTCCTTACCCTTTACATTTCTCACCTTACAAACTGCCACGTGAGCTCACTGAAATTGTAGAAATAGTTTGGGGTCACTGAGGGGAATGAGGGGCATTTGCACCTGGCACAGGCTGTAACATAACCAAGTGTGGGACGTGAGCAGCGCTGGATTCTCCTGCTTCACCTCTTTTGTACCTTTCTTAAGGCAGCTGTGAATTCTTTCACATGAGCTGGAACTGCTCCAGCTGAGAGCAAACAGAACATGAGGCTGAAATGATCCTACACATCCTGACCAGGGTGCTCTGGCTCTACCTCCTTGTCCTGTTCATTCATAGTCTGGTGGTTGTGGAGTAGGAAGAAGCAGGAGCAAAGCTGGAGGATGAAGAATCCTCAAGTCCTTAGGGAAGAAACACGTGGAGTTGGTTAAAACCAGGAATTAGCAGTGGAAATCAGTCCAGGTTTTGGCTTTCCTCCCATCACTAAGAGCTGCAGGTGCTCAGGAAGCCCTCAGGTGTGGTCTGAGGGTCAGTGGCCATCACAGCAGGAGGAATGTGGTGTCTTGGGTCGGGCTGTGGCACGCGGACAGGCTTGAGCTGGGTGTTGCATGCTGAGAAGTGACCTTTGTGCTTTTTGCTCTGAAATGGCTCATTTCTGGGACTTGAAAACAGGTCTGTGAGGTTCCAGGTAAATCAGGTATTGTGGCTGCTTTCCCAATGAGCAGCAGTTGTCTGTTTGATGCTGATTCCATTACAGCCTTCCTAAAGAGTTTCATTTTTAGATTTCCATGTGTTTTCCCTTTTTACTGTGATTTTTTGAACTGCCTTAGTGTAAGGGCAAACAGAAACTTGATTTAAAAATGGCAGACCACCCCCAGGTTGCTGCATTCCTGAGTAAACTGAGGTTCTCTTGGGCATCCAGCAGCTCCTCTAAGGAAGTTGGTCGAGGTATTTTAAAACAAATTTCTGTTCACTCTTTCACCATGCAACTGTATGGCACCAAAAACCAGATTTTGACAGGAATCCCATAATGCCAGACTGCCAAAAATGAAATGTTTTTCCAGGTACCACTTTCAAAACTCAGAAGCAGCTGAAAGAGTCTCTGAACAAACCGAATAAGCCGTGGAAGAAATCACAAAGTAAGGAACCACTGTGAACTCTGTGCACTAATGCAGAATTTGGCTGCTCAAGGAGCAGAAGGGCTGAGCCCAGTGTGGGCTGAGCCAGCTGAGCCTGCAGGCTCACAAGGGCCCCAAGATGTGCACACCAAGGAGGTGTTGGTAGAAAAAAGACTTTAGAAAGAAAAGAAATGAGGCAAAAATAAGATATGAGAGCAGAGGTTGTGGACAGGAGAGGAAGGAGCTGGTGGAACCTCTTGGAAACTGCTCTTAGACTGGTCAGAGATGGAGAGAAGACAGAGAGGAGGAGGAGGAGGAGATGGACATTCCCTTCATGCTCAGGAACTGCCCCAGCAGGCTGGGCTGGGAGGAGGAACCTGGACCTGGCAGTGCAGGGACAGGATGTGACATGTGACAGTCCAGAACCCAGACCAGCAGGAGAGAATTTATTTTAACAGAGTGACCTTAATGATCTCACGTTGCACCAACACCCTGAGTGGTCCCCACAGAGGTGGTGACATGTCAGGTATGACATGTGGGACATCAGGTCGTGACAGCAGAAGATAAAAAGATTTGGGAGTGTTTATTCCTGGGCTTAACAAACCAGAAGCTGCTTTCCCAGACAGAACTGGGCTGTATCCAGCGTGGATGGAGGGTTTAGTGCTTTGCTTCTCATCAGCTCATTTCTTCTTTCCTGTTTCTCCTGTTTTGTCCAGAATCTGATGGATTCAGTCTCTTGCCAGCAGGATTCACCCCCCCAACCCCTGTAACCAGGTGTGAGAGTTGTTAAAGCTCTGAGCAGGGTCAGACCTAGGAAGGGCCCTAGGGAAGCTCTGCCCGCAGGAAACCTGGGCTCCATGGCAGCTCCAGGTCTGGCACTTTGGGAATAACATTCCCTTCCTTGCAGAGAGCTGTAACTCCTTGGATAAAGCTGTTAGATTGACCTTGCAGGGACTTGTCTTCCTGAGGACAAGGTGTACCCTGGAAGTGTTCAGAGCGTGTTAAACAGCAGCAGTGTCACTTTTTTGAGCTCAGTCCCAATCCAGCTGTGCCTGTCCATGTCCCCATGAGCTGCCAGGAGCCTGGAGCACTGAGGGACACCTGCATGGAGGGGAGGATGTGATGGGTAACACATGAAATGATCTTCAAGTATCTGTGATTAGTCTGCCTTTTGTGACTGACTTTCCACGGGGATGCAGTTCCTTAATTTGTTCACAATTTTCCTTTTTCCCCACAGCCTCCACCAACCCCAAAGCTGCTCTGAAGTCCAAGATTGTTGCTGAATTCCGAGTAAGTCTGCGAGTGGAAGTGACCAATGGCACTGATCCCCACCTTGGGGTTTGCATGTGGGGTGACCCCAGGCCCAAGAGCCACCTGTAACATTGGGGCTGACACGGGCAAGGTCTGGGCAAGCTCAGGACATCCTTGTGAAGAGGAGTTTGAGATGGCTGAGGAGTTGGTGGCAAGAAATCGGTATAAATTCAGTCCCCTGACAGAGTGGGACATATTCATGGCACCTGTAGAGTGAAATGGAAAGTAAATAAAAAAGATCTGTCCCTGCTCATAACCAGGAGATTTTTGGAATTGTAGCTCCTGCTCAGCCCAGGTTTGCTCATTGTGAAATTTGAGGTTAAAAATCCCAGGCTCCATGTGGTTCCTGGGTTAGCTCTTGCTTGGAAGCAGTCTGGAACCAGAGCAGAGGCAGGGCTTCTCTTCCCTGGAATGTGATGAGGAGGCTTTTCCTGTTTGCTTTTTTTCCAGCCCCAGTCCCTCATTGATGAGCTGCTGTTGTACAAACGCTCAGAGGATCAGATAGAGCTGAAGGAGAAGCAGCTTTCCACTATGAGGGTGGATGTCTGCAGCACTGAGACACTCAAGTGCTTGAAAGGTAAAGCCCTGAGGGCACTGAAGGTGCTGTGGGAGCTGCTCAGTTCTGTCAAGATGGGAAATGCCAGAATTTATATCTGGAAAATGCCAGAATTTCAGAGTGATGTTAAGAATTTAGCAATCAGGAGCCAAAAATCTTGGTTAGGTGGAATTTCTGTGGAAACTTTCAAGTGCAGAGCTCAGACCAAGCAAATGACTGTCTGAAAACCAAAACTCTGCCAGCAACCAGGCCCTGGTCATCCTTTGCCAGATCCCAGTGGATGACCAGGGTGGTTTGGGATTGTGCAGCTCCACTGTCCCAATATCCTGGGTGCTGCCATTGAGGCCACACTTCTGTGGTTTGCCTCATTTCCATGGTGTTCCATCTCCCTGCAGATAAAACAGGAGGGAAGAAGTTCTCCAAGGAGTTTGAAGAAGCAAGTTCAAAGCTGGAGGAATTTATCAATGGTTTGGACAAGCAAGTGAAGAATGGCCCCTCACTCACCGAGGCGCTGGAGAACGCCGGGATCTTCTACGAGGCACAGTACAAAGAAGTCAAGGTGGTGGCAAATGTAAGTGTGACTTTTCTGGATCCTCCACAGGTGGAACAGCACCTCAGAGCCTGGAAAATGCCTCATCTCTCTATTCCCAAATTAAAAAGTTTGTGGGGTTGGTTTAAGCAAAGAGGTTTCCAAAGAGGCTTTGGGTAAGACAAGGATGTGCTCTCAAAATGCAGCAGTTTGAAGCTCAGTTTGTGTGTGTTGCTGGAATGTTGGATACACTCTAGATTCTTAAACAGGGCAAAATTACAGTTAGTGTTACAAATCCTGAATTCTGGAAACTTGGGATTTATGTGAGAATTAGATGAGCAAAGAAAGGACAGTAGTAAAGTTTTAGAAAAAATACCAGCACCCTCCAGAACCTGCCAAAATTCCCAGATGGGCTGAACACATTTGTTAAAATATGGGGGGGGGGGGGGGTGTATGAAAATTGTTTGAATTCCGTGGGAAAAGGTTTTATCCTCCCCACTTTTTGTGGTTGTTGCCCTGTGAGTCCCATGGAGAAGCTGAGTTCTTACCACTGCAGGATCCAGGGATTTGGAATTGGTTTTCTCAGGCTTTGTGTTGCTTCCTTAAGGAAGTGACTGAGGCATGAAAGATCCCCAGTCCAGTGTCCTTCCTTCCTTAGGCCTATAAAACATTTGCTAACCGAGTGAGCAACCTGAAGAAAAAGCTGGACCAGCTGAAAGCAACGCTTCCTGATCCCGAGGAGTCTCCTGTCCCTTCTCCCAGCATGGATGCTCCATCTCCAACGGGCTCTGAGTCCCCTTTCCAGGGCATGGGGGAGGAGAACAGCACCCGCTCTCCAGCAGCGGGAGGACGCAAGATGGTTTCTCCAGAGCCTGCAACAGATAATCGGGATGTGGAAGACATGGAGCTCTCTGATGTGGAGGATGATACATCTAAAATCATTGGTATGTGATTGTGCTGTGGGAATTAAAGGAGAAACCAGTCTTTACCAGCTTCATTTGGGATGTGGAGGAGGCACAAAGCCTGGGCTGGAGCTGTAGGGTTTGAATCTCCTGGCAGGGAAGTCCCAGTTCCACTGTGATCCCTTCCATCCCCCAAAACACTTATCAAAGATGTTTTCACATCTGTGGGAATCAGAACTGATGTTCCCTGAGTATTTTTGAGGGGACCGAGTGACCTTTCTGCTTTTGTTTTCCCCTCTCTGCTGCAGTGGAGGAGAGGAAGGACAAACAGGCTGCTCCAGCCCCGGCCCCTGCCAAGACTGAGAGTGTCCCCAAAGCGGTGCCATCGGCTGCTGTGGCTGCCACAGCCTCGGGGACAGTGGCCACACCGGCCCCAGCCCCTCCAACACCCCCAGCTCCAAAGGTGGTGAGCACAGCTCCCATCCCTCTGGCACCAGCACTTGCCTTACCCAACCTGGCCAACGTGGACCTGGCTAAGATCAGCTCCATCCTGAGCAGTTTGACGTCAGTGATGAAGAGCACAGGTGAGTGCTGAGCCGGGCTGTGGGCACTAACGGAGCTGGGTGATAATTTAAACCTTTAATTATCTCAAAATAAACATGAGGGAGTTACTGCTCTCAGAGGTCTGGTTGTGCCTGTGGGGAACCTGAGTCACATGTGTTGCCAGAGCAGCTCAGGTGGGTGATTTGTGCTCCTGCCCCAGGTGTGAGTCCCGCCTCGAGACCTTCGCCTGGGACCCCGACCAGCCCCTCAGCTCTCACCAGTGGCCTGAAGACTCCTGTCCTGGGAACCCCATCTGCTCCTTCGAATCCATTAGCAAATATTCTCTCCAAAGTTGAGATAACTCCAGAAAGCATTCTGTCAGCTCTCTCCAAAACCCAGACTCAGACAGCGCCAGCGCTGCAAGGTACTGGGGTGGGTGCTGGGGGAGGGCTGGCAGGGGTCTGAGGGCAGTGGCCAGGCTGAAACGTGCTGCTCTGCTTGTCCTAAAGTGAGAACAGAGGAAGGAGAACGTTACTGGAATGTTTTACGTCTCTGGCACGTGTGGATGGTCTTTCTCAGGTAGCTCAGGTGTCACGGACCAGTGAGATTTGTCACTTCCCTGTACTTCATGCTTGTGCTGTGGCTGAATCACACGTATCTGGAACATTCCCTGAACAAGACAGGAGACCAAGAGGTTCTGCTCCTGCTCTGGCACCTTGCCACGGTGACCTGGCCAGCAGGGCAGGTTTCCCCACTCCTGGCTGCAGACCAGGATGAGTTCTTACCCACCTGACTCGATGGTGTAATTTATATTTGTACATCAATCCAAGCCTCTGGCAGAACGTTGCACCTCACTGGGTGCAGCAAAATCCAGTCCTCTTTGTGGCTGGAGACTGGGGGGTGTAAAGTGCCAACTTAGGAGGCTTGGGGTGATTTGCCCCTGCCCTCAGTACCTGATGCAGCAGTTCTGTTTTCCAGGGCTGTCGTCCTTGCTGCAGAGCGTGGCTGGAAACACCGTTCAGTCAGGAGAACCTGCCTCCCAGAGCACCTCGGCATCGCCAGCCAACACAACCGTGCCGTGCTTGAAGGGGAGGAATGTTCCTTCCAATCCACAGTCCTTTATAGCCAAAAGTTTTGGTTATTCTCCAAACTCAACCACCGCAGAGGTTTCCTCCACTTCAGTCAATAAGGCTCCTGTCGGACATACCCCAGCACTGTCAAGCTCTGGTTTTAAGCCACCAACTAATTCCCTGGGATTTTCCAGTTCCCACCCTACCAGTCCTTCCTCCCTTTTGCCAACAGAAACCTCACTGGGTCAATCCTCTGAAATTTCAAAAGCCAAGCTGGAATCAGAACCCCCTTCCCCCAGCTTGGAGATGAAGATACACAACTTCCTGAAGGGAAATCCTGGCTTCAGTGGCCTGAACTTGAATATTCCCATCCTCAGCAGCTTGGGGTCCAGCATGGCAACGGAGAGTCACAGCTCTGACTTCCAGCGTGGTCCCACCAGCACTTCCATGGACAATGTGGACGGGACACCAGTGCGTGATGAGCGCAGCGGGACGCCCACCCAGGACGAGATGATGGACAAGCCAACGTCGAGCAACGTCGACACAATCTCCCTGCTGTCAAAAATCATGAGCCCTGGTTCTTCAACTCCCAGCAGCACGAGGTCTCCTCTGCAGGGCCGGGATGATGGATATTCCCAAGAACTTCCCAGTTCCGTGCACGGCTACCGACCCTTTGGCCTTGGCAGGGAGTCCCCGGCCAGCCTGTACAAGCCACCTGTGGACAGCAGGGAGATGCCCTCCTCCTTGATGGACTCCTCCCAGGAGAAGTTTTACCCAGATACATCTTTCCAAGAAGATGAGGATTACCGTGACTTCGACTACTCCGGGCCGCCGCCCTCGGCCATGCTGAACCTGGAGAAGAAGCCGGTCAAGTCTATCCTGAAATCGAGTAAACTCCCCGATTCTGCAGAGTACCAGCCAGTTCTGTCCAGCTATGGGCAGCGGTCGCAGGAGTTTGGTGTGAAGCCATCCTTCCCCCCGGCCATGAGGTCCATCCTGGATCAGAGCGAGAGCTGCGACCCTCTGGCCTCATCCCCAGGGATGTTTGGGAGCTACGGCCGCAGGGGGAAGGACTCGGCCTCGGACGGGTCCCCATCACCCAGCAAGAACGACGTGTTCTTCACACCAGACTCCAACCACAGCAGCCTGCCCAAGCCCGGCCTCCCGCAGAAGCAATACTCGGACTCGCCCCACGCGCTTCCCCACCGCTCCTCGCTCTTCTCTCCCCAGAACGCCCTCCCCAGCCCCACCAGCCGAGCGCCCGCGGCGGGCGGGGACAAACCCTTGGGTTCCTCCATCTCCGCCACCTCCACCATCGAGTTCAAGAACATGCTCAAAAACGCCTCCCGCAAACCCTCCGAGGAGAAGCATTTCGGGCAGATTCCCAAGAGCAGCTCCGGCGAGGTGGGGAGTTTGTCCGGGGCTGCGAAGGGCGAGCCGCAGCCGCCGGAGGAGCACTACCGCATCGAGACCCGCGTCTCCTCCTCCTGCCTGGACCTGCCCGACAGCACCGAGGAGAAGGGGGCCCCCATCGAGACGCTGGGCTACCACAACGCCTCGAGCCGGGGCATGTCGGGGGAGCCCATCCAGACCGTGGAGTCCATCCGGGTGCTGGGCAAAGGCAGCCGGGGCCACGGGCGCGAGGGGAGCCGGGCGGGCTGGTTCGAGCTGAGCAGCGGCGGGAGCGCCTTCGACAACGGCCCCTCGGGCTCCTCGGAGCTGCCCGGCATGGGCGGCTTCCCTGCGCCCTACAAGGAGCACGTGCCGCCCTTCCCGGAGAGCGTCAACAACTTCCGAACGAACAACTTCAGCTCCGCCTTCGAGCACCACCTGCCGCCGCCGCCCCTCGCTCCGCCTCCCCTGGAGCACGGGAACCCCTTCCCACGGGAGCCCGTGGGGCCGCCCGCCGTGCCCCCGCCCGCTCCCGCCAAGGACCACGGCGGCCTCTTCCCGAGGGATCACCCGGTCCCTCCCCGCATGCCGTCGGTGGATCACGCCAACCCCTTCTCCAAGGAAACGCCCGCGCCGCTCCCGCTGCCCCACGGCGTCCCGCCGCCCCCCTCGGTGGAGCACGCGGGGGTCCCGTTCCCCACGCCCCCGGTGCCCCCGGTGCCCGGGGATCACGCCGGGGTCCCCTTCCCCGCGCAGCCGCCGCCGGCCGGGGAGCA
>JAWWMN010000095.1:5059933-5075749 GCA_035047745.1 Catamblyrhynchus diadema
TCCCAGGGCATCGCCACGCTCTGTGCCACCCCTGGGGACGCCTGGAGGGACCCTCAGGGCTGCTGCTCGCGGGAGGAGCCCGAGCGGCGCCGCTGCTTTGACAACGCCTACCTGAGCCAGGTGACCCTGGGGGCCGCCCTGGCGCCCCCGGCCCCCGGCTACGAGGAGTGAATCCCTCCCGGCAGGAGGGAACAATAAAGATGCTGCGGTGTCACCTCTGAGTGTCCCTTTTTTCCGCCTTTGGGGACTTCCTCATGCCTCACTGTCCCCATTGTTTCAGGGGCCCCCCCCCGGGCCTCAGCGTCCCCCCACGGGGCCTCGTTCCGGGGTGTGGCGGGGTGTGGGTGGATATTGGGGTGTTTGCACTCTTGGGGTGTGTCAGGCCTGCTGTGATACCTGTGTTTGGTTTTGGGGTGTGCTGTGGTCACCACGCTCAGCCACACGGGGCACACACGGCCTCGTGCCCCCCCAGGGGTCTCTGTGCACCTCTTCCCACAGTGGCATTGCCACTTGTGTCCCCCCTCCATGGCCACAATCCCAGGAGGTCCCCAAATTCCCCATGGTGCCCCCCCAGCCATGGCTGACAGTCCCTGGGGAGTGTCTGGGGGACTCTCATGGGGCTGGGGGTGTCCTGTGGGTCCATCCATCCATCTGTCCTTCCCTGTGTCCTTCCTAGAACCACCCCCTCCCCAGGTACTCCATCCATCCATCTGTCCCAAAATTCCCCAGCAGCTTCTTCTCACCCTGTTCTGCCTCACATGGGATTCCTTGCCCCTTTGGGAAAAGGAAGAATTTTTCTTGCTTTTTCCCAGCACAAAGCAAACCAGTCCAAGCCTTATTCCCAATTTTAGTTGAAAAATAAAATCGTATCACTCTCAGCAGCCTCCACTGGGATACAGGGTGGAGGGAGAGGGATTTTTGTTCTCCATTGGGAATATTCCACCTCCACCCCAGTGCTCCTGAGGCAGAGGCTGGTGTGGAACCTGGTTCCTGAAGCATGTCTGGGTGGATTGGCCTCCACAGATCACGGGAAGGCAGAAGCCAGCATGGCAAAGTGTGGAAAACAGAGTTGAGGGGACTCATCCTCCATTCCCTGCCGGTGAATTTCCCCTTCCCAGGGGAAATTCCTCACACAGAGACAAAGAATTCCCCCGGGGAGCACCGTCATCTTTGAGGCTGGGAGGGAAGAGGCCAAGCTGGAGGGCAGGGCAGTGGGTAGGGAAGGGCTGGGTGGGGTTGTCACATCTTGGGGAAGCTGGCCAGGTTGGCCACACCGCAGGCGTTGTTCATGTTGCGGGCCAGGAGGACGTAACCCTTGTTGCCCCATTCCTCGCCCCAGCTGCAGGGTGGAAAAGCAAAACCTGAGCCTCTGGAAGAGCCCCAACCACCTGCAACTCCCAAACCATCCCAAACCCTGTACCTGTTCTTGATGATCCAGTGCTTGGTGCCTTTCTGTGCCCCGTAGCCCACGGCCAGCACGGCGTGGTTGATGTTCTCAGCGTTGCAGCTCTCATCGTAGTACACGCCTTGGGGACACAGCCGGTGTCACCAGGAGTGCCTCAGCTCCCTGAGCAGCCCCCTGAGCTCCCCCCAGCCCCTCACCTCGGCTGTAGAACTGGAAGGAGGGCAGGCTGGCATCGATGCCCACGGAGATGGGCCCAATCCTGGCCACCGCCCTCTTCAAAGCCTTCTCGTTGCCCTCGGGGATCTCGCGGTAGCCGCGGCACTTGGCCGCCTTCCCAGTGGGGCTGTACATGCAGCTCTCGTCCTGTGAGGGGCCAGGAAGGTCAGGTGAGGTGGGGATGGGAGGGATGGAGGGGGATTTGGGGCTGGCACCCCTCACACCTGGCCAATGTAGGGGTAGGAGTCCTCGGAGTCGATGCCGCGGTTCTGGCGGACGTACTCGAAGGCGTTGGTCATGTAGCCGCCCCCGCAGCCGTCGTTGTTGGCCACGCAGTCCACCAGGTTCTGGGGGCTGAGGGACAGCAGTTTGCCTGTTTTCCTCTTCAGCTGCCCCTCCAGGGCACCCACCGAGCTGAAAGCCCAGCACGAGCCACACTGGCCCTGTGGGGACACAATGAGTGACACCAGGGTGACACCAGGGTGACACTGAGGTGACACTGAGGGCACACCCATCTCACCTGGTTCTTCACAGGGGTCACGTAGCCTTTCTTACGCCAGTCCATGGCAGCTGGGGCTTTCTCACTCCAGTCAGGGACAAAGAGTGTCTCATTGTGGCGTTGGTGACCTCGGGGCACCTTCAGCCCTGTCATTGTCCTCACCACCTCCTCGCTGGTCTGGGGAAAGAACCCCGGTGGGTGGGAGCACCTAGAGGTGCTCAGCCCCCCCTCTGTCCCCTGCCAGGGACACCCACCATGTCACCCAGGTGGTTCATGGCCAGCTCGAAGGTGTGGATGCCCAGGGAGTGCTCCAGGTTGTGGGTGTTGATGTATTTGAGGTTCTTCTCCCAAATCAGCCTCCGCGTCACCTCATCTGCCTGTGCCGGGGGGAGATGGTGCTGGGACGGGGGTCCTGCTTGTGCCCCCCACCCTTAGGACAGCCTTGTGCCCCAGCACCCCACCCTGGGGATGTCCCTGGGGGTCTCAAGCCCCATCCCTCCCATACCTGGCCGTTGTACTGCTTGTGGTGGGTTTTTTTCCACAGCTCCCACTGCGCGTCCAGTTCCCGCTCTGGGTGCAGCTGGGCTGGAGCTGCAGGGACCAGCAGGGCCAGCAGCACGGGCCACCACATCCTGGGGACAGCCTGAGCGCTGGGGAGGGGACACAGAGTGAGCCAGGGGGGCAGGACCCTGTGCCCAACCTCTCGTGGGATTGGGACCCCCTGCACACCCTGCCTTGGGGCTGGGACCCCCTGCACACCCTGATTTAGGATTGGGACCCCCTGCACACCCTGATTTGGGGCTGGGACCCCCTGCACACCCTGATTTGGGGCTGGGACCCCCTGCACACCCTGATTTAGGATTGGGACCCCCTGCAACCCCTGCACACCCTGATTTGGGGGTGGGACCCCCTGCACACCCTGATTTAGGATTGGGACCCCCTGCACCCCCTGATTTGGGGCTGGGACCCCTTGTACCCCCTGATTTGGGGCTGGGACCCCCTGTCTGGGATCTGGGACCCCTTCCTCCCTCGATTTGGAGCCAGGACACCCTGCACACCCTGATTTGGGGCTGGGACCCCTTGTACACCCTGATTTGGGGCCGGGACCCCCTGCAAACCCTGATTTGAGGTTGGGATCCCCTCTACACCCTGCCTTGAGGCCAGGACCCCTTGTACCCCCTGATTTCCGTCTGGGACCCTCTGTACCCCCTGATTTCCGTCTGGAACCCCTTCCTCCCTCGATTTGGGGCCAGGACACCCCCGCGGGCAGGGCTGGCCAGGCGCCGGCATCACATGAGCCAGCACAGCTGGTTCCCGTTACGGCTCCGGCTCGTTCGGCAGCCCCAAGCCGGGAGGGGAAGTTTTGGGATGCAGAGGATGCGGGGGGAGGGGGATGTCCCAGCCCTCCTGTCCCTCCCTGCTTCACCCACCGCGCCCCAGCCCCCCGTGATGGAGCAGGACCCGGGACACTTCCCCGAGCCGGGGACCCCAGGTCTGCTCGACGTACGGTGCCTCAGTTTCCCTTTTTGTCCCCCATTCCCTCCCATTCCCACTGGGATCCATTTCCCTGGGATAAAA
This sequence comes from Catamblyrhynchus diadema, assembly GCA_035047745.1. NCBI lineage: Eukaryota > Metazoa > Chordata > Aves > Passeriformes > Thraupidae > Catamblyrhynchus > Catamblyrhynchus diadema. The sequence goes on from JAWWMN010000095.1 coordinate 5,063,632, forward strand.
ACCACCCAGCGCGCCCCCGGGGACCCCTCCCCGCCGCTTACCGAGCACGGAGCCGTCGGTGGGAGCGCCGGGACGGGGCCTGCGGGAGCCGCGGACGCCGCGCTTTTTATGCTGCCGGATTGAGGAAGTTTGGAAGCAGCCGGAAAATTTTGGCAAGCGTCGGGTTTGGATGGGCTGGAGGGAAGGAGGGGACGGGGAGGGGGGACGAGGGGGCTGCCCCCGGCTCCACGTGATGCTGCGGGACGAGCTGAGTCAGCCCCGGCGCGGGGCGGCTGGCGGCTCCTGGCCGGGACATCCTCCGGTCCCCGGGACGTGCTCCTGTCCCTGGGATGTCCTCCTGTCCCCAGGACCTGTCCACAGGACCTTCTCCTGTCCCCGGGACCTTCTCCTGTCCCCGGGATGTCCTCCTGTCCGTCCGTGGGACGTTCTCCTGTCCCTGGGACGTGCTCCTGTCACTGGGACTTTCTCCTGTCCCTGAGATGTCCTCGTGTTCCCAGGAACTTCTCCTGTCCCCGGGACCTTCTCCTGTCCTGCGACCTTCTCCGCCATCGGGACCTTCTCCTGTCCCTGGGATGTCCCTCCACCCCAGCATCCTGCCCTGGGACCCTCTTGTCCCAAGGATAACGACCCCAGGGACACTCTCTTGTCCCGGCATCCCTCCCTGGGGACATCCTGCTGCCCCGGGGGACACCCACCTTGTCCCCAAGCCCTCCCAGTGTCTAAATCAGATGAGGTTGAGCACCCACTTCCTTCAGGAGCAGCTGGACACGGCAGTTTGGGGACATCATGTGACAGCAGGCACGGAGGACAGGACCCCACCTCTGTCCCCAGTTGTCCCCAACCCGGGGTTGTCCCCCGTGCCCAGTTTGGGGGTCCCTGGTTGGGGGAGGTGGGGCCGGGCGGTGCTTCCTGCAGTGATTGTCACCTCATCACGTGGCACCAGAGCCATCCCAGACATGTCACACTGGGGACAACGACATCATCATCGCTGTCACTGTCACCCTCCAGCCATGGGAACAAGGACAGACCATGCCAGGGACCAGGAGGGGACAGGGGGGGGGATGGAGCAGCACCATGGTGTGGGTGGGTCACTGTCACCCCTTCCCCACGGGGGTCCCCAAGAGAGGGGCCACCCCCGCCGTGACCTCTGTGGGGACACAGAGGGGGGACACAGAGGGGGCTGAGTCACCCCGGGGCTCCAGGGCAGAATCATCCCCTGGAGCACGAGGCCCTGACGCGGCACTGAGTGAGCGGGAACCGAGGGGACAAACCGGGGAGCACGAGGGGTTTGGGGGGCAAAGTGGGAGGAGGAGGCTTAGGGGGAGAAAATAAGGGAAAAAACAGGGAGGGAACAGGAGTTTGGGGGGCCAGAACGGGAAGGGAATGGGGATTCAGGGACAATCCTCCAAGAAAGAGGCAGAAATGAGACAAAGGTTGGAAAAAGGGAAAAATCCCTCGTTGGAAAAACTCTGCTGCCCAGAATGCACCTGGGGCTGGGACACACCTGAGGGGGGTTCAGCTCCTGCCCCCCCAGGGAGGATAAAATTCCAGCCCAGGACAAACACTGGAGTTCCCAAAGAGGGGGGAAGGGCCCAGCCTGTCCCCTGTCCCCCCCATACCCCTGGGAACCCTGTCAGCCCCTCCTCATCCTCCTTCCCAATAGATTTTGCTGCTCCAGCCTCCAGGATCTGGAAAATTTGGGGGGGATACAGCCACAGGACCTGGAAGGGCTCAGGGAAATGGGAATTTTCCTCCTCCTCCTTGAAGAACTGCAGGGGAAGGGCCCAGGATGTGATGGGATGCTGGGGAGGAGGTTATTGCTGGGAACAGATTCCCTGGATGTCTTCAAATGGGATGTTCCCACTTATCCATAGAGAAATTTGGAATTAAAAAAAAAAAAAACAAACAAAAAAACCCAAAAAAACCCCAAAACAACAGCAACAACAACAACAACAAAACCAATCCAAAAAACAATTAAAACAAAACCTTCAAGTCTTAATTTTCCAGAGGGAAAAGGAGAGGGAAAAATAAAGCTTCCTGCTCCACTTACAAGAGGAATCTCTCTGGGTTGGTGACACAAAGGTTTCAGATTTTAGACAGGAATGACAGCTCTGGAATCAGCTCTTGGAAAAAGGGGGGAGTTTCCCCATTCTTGCCCTCAACCAGCAGAGAGAACACTCACAACCAGCCTGGGGGTCCCAGAGCCCCCCTCAACATGCAGGGAAAAGGGGGGAACGCCCACATTCCATTCAAAACAAAACCAGAAACACTTGGGATTCTTCCCCAGCTGCTGTTGTGCCAAATTTCCTTCCCAGTCCAACTCTGAAATTCATTTTCCTGTTGGAATTGAAGCAAGAGGGAATCAAATGGTTCTTCCAGCCCCTGAGGAGAGCAGGGTTGGCCACAAGTTGTTTTGTTTTTTTTCCATGGAAAAAGCCAGAAGATATCAAGTCAATGTTTAAAAATTAAAAATTTATATATATAGATATATATATATATATAAAAAATTTCATTCTGTTCCCTACTTTTCCAGCTCTCCTCTTACTCTCTGTCATTTGGCAACAGGATCATCCCATGGCAGGAATTCTTCTTTAAGGAGGTGAGTGAGCAAATGTAGTGAAAATACACAGTTCCTCAGCAATTCCCTGAAAAATCTCTCAAATCCAGGGATTCTCCTCCATCCAGCTCCAAAATGAGGACGAGAAACTCATCTACATGTGATAAAATTCCATGGAGCAGGTTTTATCCCAAAAAAACCCGTTGAAACATCAATTTGTGGCAGCACAAAAACCATCAGCTGGAAAACGGATTCATCCAGAAGAAAGCTACATGGGTAATATTTTTATGGCTTGTTAATTATCCCGGGGTAACGAGGGGGGTCATGGGTCACACTGATTTCATTGCACAGTTCACAGGAAAGAGAAGATTCCAGAAAAACACAGGAATCTCCACGTGGAGCACCCTGGACTGGAGACGCTGTAACAACCCTCCAAAAACAGCCAAAATTCCTCCAAAAAGGAGGAAAACACTGACTTGGGACATGGATTCTTACTCAAGCATCCTCCAGGATTGTGTTTACAGGGATAACACTTGGAAGAGTTCCTTCCAGTATTTAAAAATTCCAATAGTTTTGTGTTTTATAGAAAAAAAGTCACGGCAGAGAATGAAATAAAAACAGTCAAAAGCCACCTTAAAAAGTTTGGAAGGGCTGTCTGTGATCCAGACAGGAATCCCTCCCCCAAAAAAATCCACTTGGGAGCGGCTCTGGGGCCTTCAGCCTGGTGGCACTCAAGTCCTGAAGCTTCCAGAACAATCCCACATGGAGGAGGTGCCCAAACCACCTCGTCCTCCAAGGCCATCCCTCCTCGGAGCTCTGCTTCCAGAAGGTGGGAAGTGTTTAGACAGTTCCTTGAGAAAAAGACTCAGCTGTTTTCCTTTACATGTGGATATTGTAGAGAGCTTTATGTTGTTTCCCCTAAGGCTTGTTTTATTCAGAAAAAGAAGGGAATATGTTCAACTCTGGGAATTCTTCATTGTTGTAGTTGGGGCCTTGGTCCCCCAACATGGTCAGCATGTCCTGTGAGGATACAAGGAGAGGGTTTAGGATCCAGACTGGAATATCAAGGGAGGTTTAGATTGGAAATCACGGGGGAACAGCTGGACTCCATCTCAGAGGCTTTTCCAACCTCAGCAATTCCATGGCTCCATGATCATGTGGGTAATTTAATCATGGGTTTGCTGGAATACATACTGTGGACCAAACTGGTTCCTTTCCCAAGGGAACATAGGGTCTGTGTCCAAGGGAAATTTAAGGACAGCAGCAAATTTAAGCTATAATCACCAACTGCTGGGAAAGCTGAGGTGAGATGATTATGAATTCTCAGGAATTATTCTAATTTCACTAGACTGTAGCTTTTTTTTTTTTAATTAGAAGGATTAATCCAACTGGAATTTCCCACTGATCCTGCAACAGACCAAGACACAAAGCCAGTCCTGCCCTCTCCACTTCCAGCTCCATCAGGTTTTCCAGGAGTTTGGGACCTCCCCAGTTGATTTGAACCAGAGGCACAAGCTCTGGGTGCTTCAAGACCAGTGGATCCCACCAGATTGGGAGGTTAAAAAGCCCCATCTTACTGGGAAGACCTCAGGCTGGCTGGGCTGGGGCTGCTGCACGTGCTGCTCCCCAGATGCTGGGCCGTGGTGCTGTCCCTGCCACTGTGGCCACATTCCCACGGCATCGGCGGCGCGGGGCTGGAACGGGGCCGGGGTCTGCGCTGCCTCTGTGGCTGCTGGACAGAGAACACAGGCAGTGAATCATCCCTCCTTTGGGAACGGGGCTTCTCCAGAGCTCTGATGGGACTGGGAAGGGCAGGGCTCTGTGTGGTGCTGCTGCTGGTGACAGGACAGGAATTCCGGTGCTTGCCATGGGATAGAACAAAGAGACTCCCAAAGGGGCTTTTTTCTACCAGTCAGCCTTAGAATGGTTCAAAATTCATCTGCTGGCATGACCCCAATTATCCCAAGCTGGAAGGAATCCACAAGGACCCCGAGTCCAACTCTGTGGTTGGAGGATGATTGAAGGTGATCAGTGTCCGCCAAAGCACAGCTTCAACTCTGCTCCCCACATTTAGACACTCCCAAAATCCACAAAAAATGATGGAGAGCACATCCCACCACAGCTGGATGCTCCCAGTTTTCCTCCCAGAGGTGTTTTACCCCCCAAACCCCACTCACTGAAGCCTGTGCCACGGCTGGCCAGGGCTGGGTATGGAGCCGTGGTGGGAGATGCCGTCGATCCCGGCGCTGTCATGGAGCTGAAGGAGGATGGCGTGCCCTGGAATGTCCCCATGCCAAAGGAAGGAGGTCGAGTCTTCACTGCCTGAGATGCCACTTGCTGTAAGAGAGGAAAAACACAGGAGAGGAAGAGGAGGCACGGCTTCACCCCAACCCTCAGCTCAGGGAGGAGTTGCTGGATTAGCCCCGCAGGAGGAAGCAGCGCCAGACAGTGGAAGCAGGATGGTTCCCCATGGAGAGAAGGGTCTGGAAGGCAGCAGGGACTCGGGGCCTGCAGCTGAGGGTTTGGGCTGTGCTACCTGGGGTGTGAACACCGGCCGTGTCCCTGGAGCCCAGGTGGTCCCGCTGACCTGAGCTGGGCTGGAGTGCCGGGAAATCTGGGATAGGATCCGGCCGGAGGGCGAGGGCTGCTGCTGCTGGATGATGTTCACTGGAGGGACCATGCTGCTGCTCCTGCAACACAACAGGTGTCTGAGGCACTTCCAGAAGGAAAAGGCACCAAATTCTTCTGCTCAAGTCATTGGTGGAGGGAAATGAGCCCAACAATTGATGGGAAACTGCCCAGTGGTCACCCCTGGAGTGTCCCAAGAATGTGTGGATGTGGCACCTGGGGACAGAGGTTAGTGGCAAACACAGGGTTAACACTCTGACTTGGTGGTCCTAGAGGATCCTTGCTGCTGTCCTTTCCAACCTAAATGATTCCATGATTCTACACTGGGAAACAACTGAGAGGGTTGTGGGCACCCAGATCCTGGGCATGTCCAAGTCACAGCAGAGGAAACAGGAATGGGCAGGAGCTGGACAGGTGAAGACTCACCTGAAGTTCTCAGCAGGCCGTGCAGCAGTGAAGGTATTTCCCTGGGCGAAGAGAGGAGGGTTGGCTGGCATGGTGCTGGCAGGGATGGCTTTGCTCTCATCTGTGGAGAGAGCACGAGTCATTTTTGGGCTGGGACATCTCAGGAACAGGGAGAGAAGCAGTTGGAAGAGATGTGTATGTGTGAAGGAAGACTCTTTGGTTCCTTCTCCAGACAATTTTGTTAAATGCTGTTTAATTTGATTTCTTTTCCATTTTCTACTGAACTCACATGGAGGTTCTCTGGAGTCACAGCATCCACTGCAGACTGGGAGCAGGGAGAACTGCTCCACAGGGACAAGCAGGAAAAATGTGACCAGGGCAGGCAGGAGGAGCTGACCTGAGCTGCTGACCCACCTGTGCTGATGCCAGGGAACATCTCCCCGAAGCGTGGGTCCCTCTCCTGGCTGAACAGGCTCTCAGCCTTCTCCAGGGGCTTGCTGTGCTCAGGGCCAGCAGCACTCACGGGCTGGACAGGTACCTGGGGAGGGACACGGAGCTGCTCACACCTTGAGGGGCTGCTCACACCTCGTGGAGCTGCTCACACCTTGTGGGGCTGCTTACACCTCAGCACAGAGGAGGTGAGCACAGGGCTCAGCCACTCCTGGGATTCTGATGTGTTTTTTGGGATAGCAGGGCCATTCAGGAATCCCAGTCACATCCCTGGAAGTGTCCAAAGTCAGGCTGGACAGGGCTTGAAGCAAAGTGGTCTGGTGGAAGGTGTCCCTGCCCATGGCAGGAGGTGGGAGTGGATGGGTTTTAAGGTTCCTTCCAACCCAAATTATTCCATGTTTCTAGGATTCCACATGATAAATATTGGAATTGAGCAACACCCAACAAACACCTTCCCTTCAAACCTCACCTCAACCTCGTGCCACCACCTTTAAACCCCCAGCAAAAGTGTGACTTAAACAGTGCAGGCCAATGAACAGGGAGTGCCCAAATCCCTCTGGACTCACCTGTGAGTGCTCATAGCCAGCCAAGCTCTCCCTTCCTGGGCCCACTTCCAGCTCTGCCTGGGGGGGCTGCTGCTGCCTAAAATAGAAAGTGTCTGTGACAGGGGAACACAAGATAATTCCCAAGGGAACAGCTCTGGGTGGTTACACCAGGGATTTGGCAGCCCGGAGTTCCTGGCTGCAGAGAGGGGAATTTGGGAATGAAGGGTGTGTGAGGAGAAGGAGGAAATGGAAAAAGGAGCTGAGCTCCTCCTGACCTTGAGGGCAGTGGGGCTGTGCCCATCTCCAGGGGAAGGCTGACGCTCTGCCCCAGCTGAGGCCTTGGCATGGAGTTTGCCAGGGCAGGCCGGGACTCCTGGCTCGAGTTCCTTCAAAGCAAACACAGAAAAAAGAGATTTAAAAAGTCCCAACTGGTAGCAAAAGCTGAGTCCTGTGTGTAGCAGGGTGTGGCTGGCTGGGACAAGATGCAAAAACCCCATTTGAGTGAAAGGGTTGAGTGAGTTTCCACCTGGTTTCCTTGAAAGGTGGTGCCATGGAATAGGAGGCTCCCTCCTCCATACTCAGTCTCTGCACACCTCAAACACAACCACACAGACACTGCTGCTCTGCTCTGAACTTCCACAGGGATTTTTGGGTTCTGGGTGTGGGAATGGCTGTGTGTGGAATAAAGAAGTTCAAAGAGAGAGCTCTGACATGGGGCAGGAAATCAGGCTTGCAGCAGATTTCAGCTCTGCAGGGAAGCAGTGCTACTTTGCCTCATGGCAAAAAAATCCCGGATTTCCCTTTCCCAGGCAATCCAGCCTTCTGTTTGTCTGCTGGAGCTGCCAAGTCTGCAGCTTTAGATCACACACAGGCACAACTTCTTGGTCCTTGCAAGGGGTGTGGAACTTCCTCATGGAAAGAGCTTTGACCATTCCCAAAGATGGGAAGGCTGTGACAGCAATCCAAGAGCATTCTAAGGCAGATTTCAATAATTACAGGCATTGCTGGAGCTGAATTTTGGCAGCTTGCTAAGCCACACAACAAGACAATTCCTGCACTTTGTAGCCCTCCAGTGCCTGGCACAGCCCAGCAGAGAATGGGAGCCGGAGGGACTTAGGAACTTCCCCAGGCTTGTGGAAATTGATGGGAAGCTGGGGAGAGGCTGAGGCTGCCCAGCTCTGGGTTACTGTGGACTGAGAGCCCCTCTGCATCACTCACTTGACGTTGGTGTTGGTGCAGATGATGTACTCGATCTCATCTGAGTAGGGGTTCTGGAAGGTGAACGAGCTGGTTCTCATCCACAGCCACTCCCGGTTCTTGGATCGGAAGCGGAACATGACTGACAGCACCTGGCCTTTTAACTTCACCACCTAAAACCAAAATGGAATGACATCAGTAGCACCTGATCAAAGGTGGGGAAGAGTAACCTGAGCACGAGTTCCCCCCCCAGACCCCTGTGATGGCCCTTTGCCTCAAACCTGGACCACCACATCTCAGCCTTCCCAAACTAAATGGCACTATTCCCTTGGGACAGCTTGATTCCTAAAGGATCCAGGAGGGGAATTGAAAATCCCCTTTTTTTGGCTTCACTTCTCTTATCTCTTTGCACTGGTGAGATGTATGGAAAAGCCTCCAAGAAATGAAACACATGCTGTAGCTTCCCATTCCAACGGTTTGGAGCAATGGATATGAGCAGCTGGTTTTTGGAGTCATGAAACCACAGGGGCAGCCTTACCTGCCCTGCCACCAGTCCAAGGCCCTCAGAAATAACAGTAACGACAACAGGGCAAGAAAACCACCTCCACTGCGGGTTCTGGGCCCTAGAGATGAACCAGGGTTTCAGCCAAGTCAAGCAGGCACTTGGGAGCCACATCCCTGGCCCTAAAAGCCAATTGGACCAGCAGCCAGAGCTGGAGTTAAGACTGGATTCAGGAGTTAAGACATCAGATGCTTCTGTTTCATTTTTGCATTTAATGATATGACTAAATCTGCAACTGTTTGCACAGGAGAATTATCTAAGCTTTGTTTTTCTTCTTGGTTTTCCAGTCAATTTTGTTGCTTTGCAAGCACCAAGACATTCCAGTCTCGGAATGAGCTCCAATATGAATTCCACCTTGCATGCAAAGGGCAGCTGTGATGCTTTTACCTGTTGAAAACTGTCCCGTAAAAGCTGTTGGTCTTCTGGATGGCAGAAATCCACAATGTCTTTCCCCAAGAGTTCCTATTTTTCAAGGAATTGTGAGAGATTGAGTCAGTTCATCTGGCAGGCAGATTCCATAATTAATCTGTCTTTGGACAGGTAGTTCCTGCTCCTTCCCCCCAAATCCCTGTTACACAACCCAAGCACAAGAGCTGGTGTGCTGTTTTTTAAAAGAAAAGCACAACAGCTGTTGATTAATGTTTGATCTTTAACTGAATTTGAGGCAAAAATGGCTTTAATTGACATTTGACACAATCCAGAGACACGCAGCCTTCCCATGATCAAAGCACTTGGAAAAACACAAGGAAAAGCAACCAGTGGAGAAGAAACACATGTCTGGGTTAAACCCTGGGCATGGTTTACCAGCTCTGTTGGACAAGCAGAGCCATGATGTAGAAGGAAAAGTAAATTTAAAGAGCAATTTTTTTTCTTAAAAAGCTCCTAAAGGTCCTCACCTGGGGCTGGTAACCCACGGTGGCCACGCACCGGTGGTCGATGAAGGTGAAAATTCCCTCGGTGTTGTGTCGGGAGATGAATTCTGTGGGCTGGCAGACATTGTTCATGTCTGTGCAGTTGGGGGAGCTGGTCACCTGCCAGGAACACAGGGACAGTCACCAACCCGTGCTGGCCCTGAGCTGCCAGCCCTGCACTGGGATTTGTGGCCATCAGGGCATGTTTTCAGACAGAACAGTTTAAATCTCAGGACTACCAGGACAAGGAAATGTTGGAAAAGGGGAACAGGGCACTCACCTGGAGCCTGCCAATGGCCACCAGGCAGAACTTGCTGCCCTGGCCAGCGTCAGGGTCATCATCAGGCAGAGAAACACCTGGGAGGGAAAGGCCAAAAATTCCAGCAAGGTTAGTACAGGAAAAAATTCAGAGGAATGGACTTCAAGACATCTCTCTACTCTGGTCTGTAACTCAATACTCTTCCCCACGAAGATATTTTGTAAATTAAGGTGTCCACCCCTCCCTTTTTTCACCAGAAGGAATGAAAATCTCTGAATTTCAGCAAAAGCTGCACATCAGACAGTTCAATATTATTCTCATCCTCTGCTGCTTCACCTGCAAAAATTAAGTCAATCTTAAAAGAAAAGTCACAGATACATTTGCAAAGCACTTCCTGGCGCATTCAGCTCCTGGAATGGAAACTTTAGACCATGTGCTTTTAAACCCAGCCCAGCTGAACACAAGGTGGATTGTTACCTGCTGGGGGCCAGGCTTTGATGTAGCCCGTGCAATGCACGACGACATAGTGAGGTTCTCCATCCTTGGCTGCACCTAAACCATTCCTTGGGAGAGAGAAAGAGGTTGTGCTGTAGTGAGGCAAGGTGTTTAGCTGTGTTATTTATATCTTGTGTATATAAATAAATAAATAAATATATATATATATGTTATTTATGTGTCATTTACCTGCAGCGATTCCTCATGAAGCTCAGACGATTGACAGCAACTGGATCCACAGAGCTGTTGCCACACCTGCACCGGGGTTAGAAAGGATTTGATCTTTCTTGATCAACATGGAAATAATCTGGACATCTTGAATAAGAAGAATTTCCATCACACAAACCCCTCATTCTGCAGAACTCAAGGGGGGCTGAAACTATTTGTATCTTCTACAACAACAGGGCAAACAAACATCTCAAGAACTTGACTGTAGGGAAAGCTCAGCCATGTTTTATCATGCCTACATCAAAATGAGCCCCAAAAAAGCTGAAACAAAAGCATGGAAGGGCCAGGTTTAGGGAGCAAGTTTGGCTTTAGGCTCAGAGATTTCCCCAGGGAACTCCTTCCTACCTCATCCTGCAGATGAAAGATCTCCTGGAGCCCATGCACATCCTCATGGACTGCTGCCCTTCCTTCTTCACAGTCCCTGTCTTCAAATCGAGGATACGACCTAAAAAAAAAGAAATAAAAAGGAGATGCTGCTGGACTGGGAGTCCTTCCACCAAGCCAGGTGTGGTGCCAGGTGATGTACTGGGAACTGGCAGGACACGAGTGTCACTGGTGGTACCTTTAGATGCATTCTCGGGGGGGGCTGCAGCATCCTTGGTAGAAAGGCACCAGGGCTTGGTTCCCTCTACAAAGGGAAGGCTTTAATCCAAGTCCTTTGCAGGCTGTCCCAGCCTGCCAGCCCCTCACATGCCAGCCCTGATTGCTGTACCTGTGAGGGCGTTCTCAGAGGTGGAGAGCTGCTCCCTGAGCTTGCCCACGTCGTCGGGGTGCACCTGCTCGTACAAGGTGCTGCCGAACCACTCGGACTGAGGCTGGTTCAGCACCGGCGTCACCGAGTCCGACACGTAAACCACGCGCCCCGTCTCGCACGACACGATGAACAGGAAGCCATCAGCTGCCTCCAGGATCAGGTGTTTGAGTTCCTGCAGACACACAGACACCTCTCAACTCATCCCTGTCACCCTGGTTTTTTACGTTTTTCTAAGCCTTCTGATGTTTATGTTCTTATAATGAACTTTCTCGTGTGCTTTATGTAAATAACTGATTGTTTTGCGTTCTTGTAGAGAAGAAGAGAAATTTGATAAACTGTTAAGTTTGTCCAGTGTCATTGGACAATCCACTGTCACTTTTAAAAATCTATAAATGTTAGACTCAGAAATAAAAAATACTCTTTTTTACCTTAAGAAAGCTGCGTGTGTGCATTGCGTTATTTCATATCCTATAACAACACACACCATGTTTGGACTTTTTCCGCCCACTTATCATTTAATTTCCCCCTCTGATTGCTGTAATTCCCAAAAAGCAGCATCAGGCCAAGATTAGAAGCCTTCAGGGACACCTTACTGTGACCTTCCAGGAATAAAAAGAGGAAAAGGGACTCCAAGGTCAGAAGGCTTCAGGGAAACCTCACTGTGACCTTCCAGGACCTTAAGGCAGCTTAATAAAAAGAGGAAGAGGGACTTTTTAGATGGGCAGAGACCTGGTCAGTGAGAAAGTGACCTCTCAACTCCACAACCAAAACACACCCTGGGTTTAGACTTTTTCCCCCACTCACTGTTTAATTTCCCCCCTCTGATTGCTGCAATTCCCACAAAGCAGCATTAGGCCAAGATCAGAAGGCTTCAGGGAGACCTCACTGTGACCTTCCAGGACCTTAAGGGGACTTAATAAAAAGAGGAAAAAGGACTTTTTGTATGGGTAGAGACCTGGTCAGTGAGAAAGGAGAGGCTGACACCTCTCAACTCCACAGCCAAAACACACCCTGGGTTTAGACTTTTCCTCCCACCCATTGTTTATTTTTCCCCCTCTGATTGCTGCAATTCCCACAAAGCAGCATTAGGCCAAGATCAGAAGGCTTCAGGGAGACCTCACTGTGAC
>JAWWMN010000095.1:5075849-5103213 GCA_035047745.1 Catamblyrhynchus diadema
CAAAGCAGCATCAGGCCAAGATCAGAAGGCTTCAGGGAGACCTCACTGTGACCTTCCAGGACCTTAAGGGGGCTTAAAAAAAAGAGGAAAAGGGACTTTTTGTATGGGCAGGGACCTGGTCAGTGAGAAAGGAGAGGTTGACACCTCTCAACTCCACAGCCAAAACACACCCTGGGTTTGGGCTGTAATTCTCACAAAGCAGCATCAGGCCAAGATCAGAAGGCTTCAGGGAGACCTCACTGTGACCTTCCAGGACCTTAAGGGGGCTTAATAAAAAGAGGAAAAAGGATTTTTTGTATGGGCAGAGACCTGGTCAGTGAGAAAGGAGGGTTTGTAGGTGCCATCAGTGGAGGTGTTGCCAGTGCCACGCAGGGATTTCATGTGGGACACGGCCATGCGCAGGATGGTCAGTTTGTCCGGCTTGCGGGCCAGGGCGCTGCACGTGGGCACCATGTCGGACAGCTCCGTGATGTAGGCTGTCATCTTGTTCCTCCTCCTGCGCTCGATCTCGCTGTGGTTCTCCCTGCCAGAGGTCGAGGAGGAGAAAAGGAGAAGGTGAAGTTGCCAGGCGTGGGAGGTTTCTGTGACACACACACAGACGCCGTCGGGATTAGGATCAAGCCTCACATGCTGGGCGTGCACAGGGAATGTGGAGACAGGGCAAGGAGGAGAAGCTACACCTGGACCTTCCTTGAAGTCACAGCAGCTCCCTGGAACCTGGAGACTCTGAGGACCTGGGCTGGCCTTCCCCATCCACCACACAATGTTGCAGGAAGCCAAAGGAGTTGCTCCCAAAGCGGGGTCACCTCACTGCAGGTGACCTCAACACTGTCCATCGGATGAGATCACCTGATCCTGGTGGATCAGACCCACCAGGTCTGCAGCTAAAACTTGGGCACCTGCTCTTCTAGGCAAGCTGGGCTGGTGGGAGGTGTGGGAAGGAGCTCTAAGGTTCCTTCCAGCCCCAGCCACCCCAGGATTCTGAGTGACCTGAATCAGCTGGGTCTCACCTTTGGGAAGCCACCTCTCAGTGACACCAAGAGCCCTCTCACCACCACAGCAGGGAAAGCTCCCAAGCAGGTTACACCTCATTTCTGCACAGATCATCAAGGCCAACCAAGCTGGGCAGTCCAGGAGCAGCCAACACCTGGGTGGTGGCACTGAGACCATTGCTGCCACCCAAAGAGGCTCTTGGCACCCCTTTGGCTCCCATCAGTCCCACAGACCAGAACTTGGTTCTTTTATCCAGGATACACAATTTAACTTGGATCCTAAGGTGAGTTTTCCAAAACAGAGCTTAAAAGCCAGGTTTCCTCTACAGAAGGATGGATCATGTGCAAGGAAGCACACGGTGGGAAGTGAAATGAGATGGAAGTGTTGGAAGGAGCAAGGAAAGGCAGGTGAATAAACAGGATAAATACAAAAATGGAGCATTTATGACTACAAGGTGTGTGCAGACATTCAGTGACCTCACCTTTAATTCAGGCAGATTCTCTAAACTCACAAGCTCAGGTGTGAAAAACAAAGATCCTTCAACTACAGAAGCTACCAAAGATTTCCATTTCACTCTGCCATGAGGAAAGGATGGGAGAACTGGGATTGTCCATCCTGGGGGACACCTCTGTGCCTTCCTGACCCCCTCAAACATTTCAGCACAGCTCAGTGCAGTCAGCAAAGGCACTCTGTGGGTCAGGTTTTGGTTTAAAAACTGGCTGAAGTCTGTAAGGTGAAAAATGAAGGGCACAGGTGTCCTCAGGGCTCCTTCCTGGATTCCAGGTGACTGTTCTGGTGGTTTCAGGCACAGTCTCTCATTAATTACTAATAGAAACTCATTAATTACTAATAGAAACGAATAGAAAATTACTAATAGAAACTCAGGGAAAAATTAAATCCTGTTTCCAGTGACACCACCTTTCCTGGAAGGAAAACCTGAGCTAACACACTTTTTCCTGCCTGTTCCGAGAGTCCAACAGCATTCCCAGGACACAAAACCTTCCCAGATGGACAATTTGGAACCCAGGACAAGAGGAACTGAATTTAGCACAGGTTAGCAAAACTACAGGTGAAAGCAGGAGCCCTACCCTGCGGCCTTTGGTAAAGAAATCCTTTCATATATTCCCTAAAAAGGTTCTTCCAAGGATGAGGTGTGCCTTTCCTCAATGCCTTTCCCCTCCTAATCCCAATTCCACAGCCATTTCCAGGAGTTTGTTAAATCCTCTGCAGCAGATGAGGGAAGGAGGAAAAAAAAAAAAAAAAAAAGAGAGAAGGGATGCCTAGAGAAACATTAAGGAAAGGAAAAACTCTGCTTGTCCATGCTTGAAATCTCCATTCTCCTACCTGGCAAGTCTCTCCTTATCCGCTGAACTCTGCTCATCATCAGACCTAAAAATAAAATTAGCCAGCTAAGCTAAAAATGGAAAAAAAGTTGAAAGAAATGGAAAAAAAAAATGGAAGGATGGACTAGGAAACCCAGCCTAGAGACAGGTCTGTTTTGCAGAGGAGCAATTCCATAAAATAAAACAGTCATTAGTTTGCAACATTCTACATTCAATTGGTGCCTGATGTGTTGGAGTTTCAAAATATTTTCTGAGACTGTGACCTAGTTCTAATTTGCTTATTTCTAATATTAGAAGGATTCTGATATTTCTAACATATTTTTGATTTGCTTGACTTCAGGACTCAAACCACTTAAAAGATGGAGAATCCCAGCTTGGAATTCCCTGTAACCCTTTGGAAGGTAACAGCAGGACTGCCCCAAATCCAGGGGCATTTTTGGGCCCCTCCTGGGAAGTGGGACATTGATGGGCTGGAATGCATCCAGAGAAGGGAATGGAGTTTAAAATAGCTGTAAAAATCCCATGGGCACAGTCCCAACACTCAGAGATACTGTCAGACACCAAAAACTGATCAAAGCATTCCCTACAATCTCCAGAAAACCCCCAATTTGTAGAGCTTCTGAGTAATTCCCTCCAAAACACACAAATCCCAGTGTGTGCCAGGAAACTCTGTTCAAGGAAAACTTGTACTAAGCAGGAAACTTGAAATCTCTGCAAGTTTCTTGAGCAAGAGAAAAGAATGAGAATCCAAGGGCAGAGCTGAAAGGAATGGTGAAAAAGAGGAATGTCATTGTCACACTCAATGAACTGGTCCAAAAAACATCAAGGAGTATTGTGGATCCCTTCAAAGAGAGATGGTTGTGAGAAGGGAGCTGCAGGATCCCTCTCATATTAAGGTTTTTTGGCACAAAAAAGCTTTTAAATCATCAAATTCTTACCTGGCAAATCTCTCTTTATCGTTTGGCATCGGGTCATCATCACATCTAGGAGAAGGGGGAGAGGTTAAAGTGTTTGCACTTCCTTCTTTCCCCAAAAAACACAGAAAACAAGGTTTAATAACTGCCACAGAAAAATGCCTGGGGTTAAAAAGACCAACTTGGCTGTGGGCAGTGCAGGATAATTCACTGATCACCCCAAACATTATGGGTTAACTATTGGCATCACCTCCATGGGGTTTTCCACAGCACATCCCAATCAAGGACGGTGGGACCACACAAAATTTAATCCCATACCAAGAAAAAGACTAAATTGCACTTGGAAGATAAAGGTAGCCCAAATCAGGACCTCCATCCAAGGGTTTCTCTTGGAAAATCCTACATTCATCATCCTGAAACCATCCTTAAAGCACAGGAATGCAGGGAATTCTGGAATTGGAGTTATTTGGAGTTTTTATTGGAGTTAACTCCAGTATCACTGAAGTTATTCAATCCTAAACCACGTAGTGAGGCTACAAATAAGTGACACAAGATATTCCAACTCCTCTGTGCTCCATATGGATCATGAGGAGATCCTCAAAGCCTTGCCAACTCCTCAGGAATAAGGATGTCTCTGGAACTGAAGCATCCTTACACCAGATGAGGATTAATTAATGTCTGAGGCAGTAACAAAAGCCACAGAGATGGAGGAATATTGCTGAATATTGAGGGACTGGAGCAATTCCCACTTCTTCCAGAGAGGAAAAGCCACAGGAGCAGAGAGATTCTTGCTCCAGAGAAAACACACAGACACAGCTACAGGACAGAAACTTCTGGATGCCATGTTCTCCCTCACCTGAGGAATTTACTGTTCCCTTCTCCATCATCATCAAAATCGAGCCTGAAAAACAGAAAAAAAGATAACTGCTAACCAAGTGGTTTCTCCTTTAAATTACTTTTCTGTCTGTACCCATGGATGATTCCTGAAAAGAAAAATTAAGTAATCCCAATGCAATTTAGTGATCCTCATGTGAAACAACCAACAAAGTTTGGAAAGGGGCTTTTTTTAGGTGTCTAACAGGAACAGAGCAAGGAAAAACAGTTCCAAAGGAAGAAAACCCACTTGGAGCATCCACTGAATCTCAACCTTCTGTTCCAAAAGCCTGGATCTCCAAGGAGAATCAGGGACCATCAACAGCCTACAGATGGAGCATTCCCAGTTTAAAAGCCTGGATTGGGTGCATTTAAAATTAAAACAAAACAAACCAAACAAAAACAAGTGGAAGGTAAAATCTTCCTGGAGTTAAAGTTCAGTTTGTGCAGTGTTTGCTCCCACAGGGCCAAAACCCCACTTCTGACCAGCTCATGTGGAAGGACAGAAGAGTTTTCACCTTTCCTTTTGGGATGGAAAACTGTGGATGCAGCATGGGAGGAGCTGCAGGGGAGTGGGAGCATCAGCAAATGGGGCTGGCGGAAAGAGTTTGAGTGACTGGGAAGGGTGCAGAGACAGATTTCAGTTTGCTCAAAAATTACGAGGCAATTTCTAGTGCCAGAAATCTGGGAACAAGCACTCAACTCCCTTTGAATTTGCAAAGGCATTTTTAGCAAACAAAAAGCCCCCACAAGCACATTGTGGCTTCCCCCCACCCCTCCCAGGGACAGCACAGCTGCAAAGGTTGGAGTAAGGCCCCAAAATCCAGATTCTCTGTTCCACCAGGCCTTGCAGCAACTCCTGTCTTGCTCTCAATCCTTGGTGTGTATTTGTTCTTTCTAGGAGGTGCAAAGTTTTTAGTCCCCTCTGAATATATCACTTAACCCCCTCTTTGAGGAGTAAAGACACCATACTTACTGTTCTTTAAGTGTGGTATAAGTAACAAAATAATATCTGTAGATACAGATTTTTCAGGATACTGAAAGAAGGGAGACATTTATAGATATATTGATAACATGTTCTTGCTGTAAATGAAACCAAACTTCACAAGTGCAATGCACAGTAAGTGCACATCAAGGTGGACAGAGAGTTAGAATAAATGAAAATTCAAGTATAACCAAGCTCACACAATTCAGTAAGTCAAAGAGAAATGCAGATTTAACCTATAATTACAAGACAGCACTCTGAAGTATGTTATAAAGTCAAACGTTTGCACAGAAATATATTTTGCCAGAAAGCAAAATGGTAGCTGACCACAAAGGGAAAGGACTGGACAGAGCCCACCTGAAAGAAGCAGGAAACTTCTCAGAAGCAGCCACAGCTCTTTCTGGAGAACAAAACTTCCTCAAAAAGGCCCTTTTCCCCCAGCCCTCCCTCCTCCCTCACTCACCCAGGCCGTCTCTTGCTGGGTCTCTGAGCTCCTCCAGCCTGAGCTCCCGAGCCGGAGTTCCCGGAGCCAACGGCTGCACCCAGCGAGGAAACATCGGATGCCATCTCTAAAAAGGAGCAGAAAAAAAATCAGAAAAATCAACCAGTTTTACTTGCAAACCCCTCTGGCTCAGTGGAACACTCCCCAGTTAGAAGGAGTTGTGTGTCAGCATCTGCTGGGGCTGGATTTGGGGCAATGTCCTTTCATGTGCTGCACTGAGGAGCACACGCTGCTTCCTCAGCTGGAGAGCTCAGGCTGCCAAATTCAAAGATGTGGTTTGGGTTTTTTGGAGAGAGGAGGAGCCTGCTGGGAGCAGGGAAGGGGTTGAGGCTGCACCATGAAGGAGGGAGGAGGAGCAGAGCTGTTTGTATAGAATATTCTGTTTGTATAGAATATTCTATTTGTATAGAATATTAAATAACGCATAATTATAATGTTACAAATGCAATATATTTGTAAAACTAGGAGCCATTTGGTCAAGAATCAAGCTACTAGCATGAATGTTTCTTCATACTAGACATCCAGGTGGTAGAGACATTATCATAATCTCATAAAACCAGATTTTTATAAAATATGCTTTAGAAAGAATCCTGACTTTCAAAAACCTTAAGAGCAAAGAGTAATGTAGGGATACGTTAACAGATTATATCATAAACAACTCTCATTCCACACTCTAAAAAACACTTTTTGTTGAAATAAAATCATGTCTTCCTGATGACACCAGCTTGCAGAGGGTTCATTGCCCAATCTGAGACAAAGGATGAACCCAAATGCTTCTAAAACACTTCAAAACCCATCATTGTTCAGCTGATCACTTCTGGTCTTCACCAGTACAGACCAGTGGGCACCATTTCTGGCCTGTGCTCTTCCACAAGGGCTTGGGGCACCTGGATGAGTGTGAGATGACCCAGGTGATCTCCATGGTCCCTTCCACCCCCAACCAGTCTGTGATTCCAGCATTCCATTTTCCATTCCTGTATTTCCATTTTCCTCTATTTTCCTGAATATTTCCTGTATTCCATTTTCCTGTATTTCCATTTTCCTCTATTTTCCTGTATATTTCCTGTATTCCATTCCCCTGTATTCCCATTTCCTCTATTTTCCTGTATATTTCCTGTATTCCATTTCCCTGTATTTTCCTATATATTTCCTGTATTTTCCTGTATTTCATTTTCCTGTATTTTCCTGTATATTTCCATTTTCCGATATATTTCCTGTATTCCATTTTCCTGTATTTTCCTGTATATTTCCTGTATTTCCATTTTCCTGTACTTCCATTTTCCTCTGTTTTCCTGTATATTTCCTGTACTCCCACTCTCCTGTATATTTCCTGTATATTTCCATTTCCCTGTATATTTCCATTTCCTGTATTTTTCCCTAATCCTGCTTCTTCAGGAGCACTTGTAACATGGTCTGCAGTTGTGCAGAGCTTGCTCAGTGTGGCTTAATGCTGGATCTACATCCCAGCATCACCATCAGAACCCAACCTATATTCAAACAGTCTGTTCCACATCAGAAAATGAGTTTTTAAATCCATTATAAACCGTTTTTTCCTGTTTTGCTAAAATAAGTCAGCTCTGTGCTTATTTCAACGGTTGTGGGTTTGTAAATGTGCTGTGAAACTGCCCCAAAACAAGTTGCTCCAGCCCAAAAATCTCCACCACAACCTTTGCAAACTGAGCCTGATGCAGGTCCCAAACCACTTCTGCTTTATCAAAGTGCAGGGACCCCAAAGCTACCCAGACACCCCCAAAAACCCCAAAGTTGGGCTTCCCAAACCACCCTGAGCAGCACCCAGAGCAGCCTGGGCAGAAACAGCCACAACTGGGGGGACAAAGAGAAGAACTGAGGTCAGGTTTGATGAATTAGGGAAAAAATGGGCTTTAAGTTGGGGTTCCTAATTCTTCTCCACTGCCCAAAGCCAGATTTCAGTCCAACAAGAGTTTAATTTCATTTCCAGAGCTGCATTTTGGTTTATTTACAGCTAAAAGTGGAGCTGTACAATCACCTCAGTGGTGTGCCTGGACCTCACAGCAAACACACTCCCAAATTTCTGATATTTCTGCCAGAATTAATCATATTTTACCACAATACCACTCCCAGCCTCTCTGCCTGCCTGGTTTGTTTTCCTCCAGCAGCTGGTGTTGCTGAGGAAGCTTTTTCCTCGCAGATCCATAGAATTTCCCAGGGGTGACTACAGTATGGAATAAACATCCAGCTCAAGGCTTGGCAGCTGAAGGAGCCAAAAACAACAATCCCAACTAACAGCAGCAACAGAACACCAGGATCCTCTGCTGCTCTAAAATACATCTGGAGAACAAAAAAACAGAGGTGGAAACCCTTCCCCATCTCCTTTCTGCTCGATTTTGGATCGCTCAGATGCTGCTGTGAAGTCCCAAGGTGACATCCATGGATTTTGTTGAACAAAATGAAGTTTCAAGTGGGAATAAAGCAGGCCAGGAGGGTTCCTCCTTTTCCCCAGCCCTATCTGAACATGGTGGGAACAGAAATGAAGTTTCTGGAGCACAGAGGAGAATCCCTTTCCTGAGGGGAAGGAATTTTCCATCGGGGCAGGGGAAGGAAGTGACACTGAGCTGTTCTCTGGGCCCAGCTCCATGCAGGGACAGACACAGAAAATTGATTTTCAAACCCTTGAGATCTTCCAGGAGCCCAACATGCATCCCATGAGGAACATTTCTCTCTCCTGGCTCAGGTGGAAGCCCAGGACAGACCCTGAGGTTGGGCACCAGGACCTGGCACTGCTTTTGAGTGGGCACAGCCTCCCAAAAATCAGGGACAGCACGGGCAGGGAGAGCAGAGGGAGGGAAATAAACATGGAGATTGTTAGAAGAATAAATTCTGAAAAATTCTCAGAAATAATGAGAGGGAAGAGCTCTGGCTTTTTCACCCTTTGGGATTTCCAGGAAACACACAAAGATTCCTTCCCAAATTTCTGTCTTCTCCCCATTCCAAACACTGAGGTGAATTCCTGGAGGAGTTTGGAGGAGTTTTCACTCCCTGGAAGGAGGATGGAGCCAGGATCTGCTCCCAAGGAACAACAAAATGAGAGGAAACAGCTCCAAGTTGTACCAGGGCAGGTTTAGGATGGGTTTGAGGGAAAATTCCTTCCCAGAAAAGGCTGCTCTGGAGTCACCATTCCTGGAGGTGTCCAGTCAAGAAATCCCAGGTATTTTTCCAAAATCCTGGCTGGGTCTGTGTCCCAGCCCTCCCCAGAACCAACCCCTGCTTCCCCACCCCATGTGCTGGAGCTAATTAAGGCCAGAAGAGAGCAAATGTAAATCCCAACCCCCATCGCTGCTCCAGGCTCCCAGCCCAGCTCTCCTGGGAAAGGCTCTGCTGCAACCACTGGCATCCCAACAGGGAAAAAAGGCTCCAAAATAAAATTGCTGCAAATATTCCCAGCTGTGATTTATGAGAGGGGTTGCTGCAGATTTTATGTATATTTTTATTGTACAAAACTGGTGCTTTTTGCTGCAGAAGCTTCAGCAGGGGGTTAATTGCCAGGCTCGCGTTTGGACATTAAATCTCACAAGATTTGCTTTAAATTCACCCATTTGTGAGCTCCCCAAAATGTTTGGGAGCAGATAAACCAGCCTTAAAAGTACTCTGCATTTCACTCACAACTAGAAGGCTTTGATATTTCCGCTTTTATGGTTTTTTATTTACAAAACATCTCAATTTCTGTGTCTGGGGTACATTAAATCCATTTTATTTTAAGCAAGCAGGAGGTTTTTAGTTTGTTTGAGTTTCCCATGAAATGCCAGCTCAGCACTTTCATCCCCATGGGAACTTTCTCCAAGAAGAAATATAGAAATTAAGACAAGAATGTTTCTTCCATTGCTAAGGAGTTGAAATGAAGACATTCTGGGTATTCTGGGGCATTATCCAGCATTCACTGGAGCCCTGAAATCCGTTTTTTAACACTTTAATGAAAAGAAGACCCACATTATTGTGAGAATTCTTCAGAATTTAATCTCCTAATAATCTCCATGTTTACTGCTTGTGTATTTCCCTCCCTCTGTGTAAAAGTTGGTCACTCTGCCCATGATTATAAATATTAAACACAGATGTTGAAAATTCTTTCTCATTTCTTTCAGAATTTAAAACTTTCTTATGCAAAAAACCACGGAACCCTGAAGGCTCCACTTCCACAAATGCTGGAACACCCACAAGTATCTTACTGGATGAGTCCCCAGTGCGTTTTTTCACCATTAAAAGCCACAAAACCTTCCTGAAACTTTAAAATAAAACCCCAACATCCTTCAGCAGTGTCACTGAACACTCCTGGATAAACCTGAGTGTGTCTCAAGCCACAAAGGACAAGCTAAGACTAAAAAAAAAACAAAACCAAAAACACAAACAAAGCTCAGATTCTGATCTCAGCCACCACACTGCAAATCCATCACGACTTCACCGACTCTGGGTTCATCTGGATACTCAGTTCAGAGTTTAATCAGAAAATTGATAAAATCAGATCTTTTTCTGGCAAGAATCAGGCATCAGCAGTTCCCAGCTTCCTGTGCACAGGGAGTTGAGGACTCTGGGGAGCAGCCTGAGGAACCCAAGCTGAGGGAACATTGTGCTCCAGGCCCTCCCCTGCTTCACAGAGCTCCGAGAAACATTTGTGCAAAACCTTCAAACCGGGCCAGCAGTTTGTGTTGGGAGTTAAGAAAAAACCTCAGCGAAACACAGCTGAAAAAGGGGCAGAAGCCGTCAAGGGAAACAAATCCAAAGGAGTGATGATGGAAACCCAGTGCAGGGACCCCAAATCCACCTCGAGGGTCCCTCATTCCACCGGCTCTGCGGGGACCCCCGGCCCCCAGCACCCCAAATCCAGATAAACACAGCCCTGACCCCGCCAGGGTGCCCCATCTCACTGTGCCATTTCCCCCTCAGCCCTTCAGGGGCCTCCTCACGCCCCTGTCAGCCCCTCCAGGGCCCTTTCAGCGCCCTCAGAGCCCCTCATGACGACCCCCGCCCCTGAGGGTCGCCCTCAGCCTTGGAGGCCCCGGGAGAGCCTTTGGGTCCTCTCAGACCCCCTGTGCTCCCCCTCAGCCCCTCATGCCCTCCCTGGAGCTCTCAGCCCACTCTCCAGCCCCGTTCGTGCCACCGCGGCCGGGCTCACCCGCGCTGGCTGCGGTGGCGGCCATGGCGGGGGTCCCGGGCCACCCCCTCCTCGCTCCGCTCCGCCGATCCAAGATGGCGGCGCAGGAAAACCTCCGCCGGCCCCACAGCCCCGCCGGCGCGGGGGCAGGGCCAGAGCCACGCCGGCCCCCTATTGGTTCAACCGGGGGGCGGGGGGAGGGACACGGGGAGATACAGCGCTGCTATTGGTTCAAACTGAGAGTTGGGGGCGGGGACAAGGGGAGAGCACGGCTAGGGGCGGGGCGAAGGCGATGAGGTTCCGCCCCCACCGAGATGGAGGCGGAGCTTTTCGAGGGGGCGTGGGTATAGTGGGTGGTGTTGATGACGTCACGTAACATTGGGATTGGGATTGGGATTGGAATTAAGATTAAGGTTAAAATTGAGACTGGGCTGAGGTTGGGATTCTAAGCCCCAGAGAATGAAGATGCGAATGCAGACTGCACGTGTTAATTGGGTCAGAACTGGGATTTAGATTGGAATGGGTTTTTTTTTGTCAGAACTGGGATTTGGGGCCACCAACAGGATGCCACAACTCATCCTTTGCTGAAAAATCTCTGCAAAACCCCTACAGCCCAGCTCTTGGGGTGCCAAAGTTTCACTGCCGTCCCAAAGTGATCGTTTTTTCGCTCAGAGGGGGAAAATAAAGAAATTGAAGGAGATTTTGGGCATATTTTGAGTGTTCTGGGGTTTTCACGAGGCTGTCTTGCAAAATCCAAATGGGCAGTTCAGTTCAATGCATTTTCCAAGAGTTTTTCCCAGTCCATTCCAACATAAGCAAAAAAACTACCTTGAAATCCTCTCACTGGCAAAGCCTTTAGATTTTGGGCATAAATCCTCCTAAATGCTTCCCAAACCACCCCAAGTCACCAGGAAGACTCATGAAAGGACCCAGAGCCTTCTCCTGATGGGAGAAGGGGGTGTGGGGTGGGAATTTGATCCCCTGGTTTGTGCCTGAAAAGTGATGCCAGCACATTCCTGCAGAATTCATGAAGGCCTGGAGCCAGCAGGGCCAGGACTGAGACCCAGAGCCGGCCACAGGGAGGTAAGAAAGGAGCAGAGGGGACTCAAGGCCACATTTTCTCCCTTTTTTTGGGTGGTTTTGATCCCTCAGCCCCATTAATTCCCCCCTGTTCTGGCCCCTCAGGGATGTCACTGGGAATCGAGGGCTGGGGGGCACGCTCTGGAGGATCCCTGGAGAGAGGAGGGGACACCTGAGGGACCTTGGAGGCAGGAAGGGACACTTGGAGCTGCAACAGAGACACTTAAGGGTCCCTGGAGCTGGGAAAAAGACACCTGAAGGTCCCTGGAGTCAGGAAGAAACACCCGAGGGTTCCTGGAGCTGGGAAAGAGACACCTGAGGGTCCCTGGAGCCAGGAAGAGACATCTGAGGGTCCCTGGAGCCAGAAAGGGAAACCCGAGGAGCCTCTGGAGCTGAGAAAGTGACACCTGAGGGTCACTGGAGCCAGGAAAGGACCCCTGGAACTGCAACAGAGACACCTGAGGGTCCCTGGAGCTGGGAAAGAGACACCTGAGGGACCCTGGAACCAAGGAATACCCACCTGAGGAGCCTCTGGAGCTGGGAAAGAGACACCTGAGGGTCCCTGGAACCAAGGGACACCCACCTGAGGGTCCCTGGAGCTGTGACAGACACACCTGAGGGTCCCTTCATGGAGACCCCCACGGTGCTGCCCACCATGGACGTGGACAAAGCCGTGGCCACGGCCTTCGTGGTGCTGCTGGGCCTCTTCCTCCTGGCCATGACCGTGCGCTGCGCCCACCTCGTCGTGGATCCCTACAGTGCCATTCCCACCTCCACCTGGGAGGAGGAACCTATCAACTGACCCCAAAGCACCCCCCCGGGACCCCCAAACTCTACAGGGTGCTCCAACGAGTCCCAGCAGAACCACCTGGGCTCCCATTGCCTCTGAGCTGCTGGTAGCCCCAGCACCCCCATCCTCTGCGGGTCCCCCCTTCCTCCAGGACCCCCATTTCCCCCATTGATTCCCCATTTCCCCCATTGATTCTCCATTTTCCCCATTTCCTCCACTGCTCCCAATTTCCTCCATTACTCCCAATTCCCCCATTGCTCCCCATTTCCCCCATTGCTCCCCAATTTCCCCCATTGATTCTCCATTTACCCCATTCCCCCCATTGCTCCCCAATTCCTCCATTTCCTCCATTTCCCCCCATTGTTCCCTATTTTCCCCATTAATTCCCCAATTCCCCCATTGCTCCCCATTTCCCCCATTGCTCCCCAATTTCCCCCATTGATTCTCCATTTACCCCATTGCTCCCCAATTCCTCCATTTCCTCCATTTCCCCTCATTGTTCCCTATTTTCCCCATTAATTCCCCAATTCCCCCATTTCCCCCATTGCTTCCCATTCCCCCATTAATTCCTCATTTAGCCCATTGGTCCCCAATTTCCCCACTTCCCCCATTCCCCCACTGTACCCCATTTCCCCCATTGCTCCCCAATTTCCCCCATTGTGCCCCATTTCCCTCATTACTCCCAATTTCCTCTACTTCCCTCATTTCCTCCATTCCCCCCCATTTCCCCCATCGCCCCTCCGTATTTCAAACCCCTCCGAGGTGGCGGTTAAAGGATCGTTCCGGGGTGGGGTTCGGTAACGGCTCCAACGGCCCCGAACAGCGCCGGGGCTCCGGGGCCGCCTCAGGAACGAACCGCGGCTTTCCCGATGTTTACAACTTAAACAGGGCCGGCCGTTCACGGCAGCTCCCTTGGACAGCGGTCAATTCCCCGAATTGCCGATTCCCGAGGGATTTATCCCCCGATTTCCAGAGGAATTCCTTTATTTTATTTCATTTATTCCTCAATTTCGGGGATTTCTCACCCCGGGTCCGCCAGGGAGCGCCACGCGAGGGCGGCGTGCGCAGGAAGTGACGTCACGCGGCGGCCGCACCGGGTTCTGCTCCGGTTCCCCGAAACCGGCGGCGGTGAGTGAGGAGGGGCGGCCGCGGCTGAGGGCAACGGGAGGGCTTGTGAGGGTCTGTGAGCGGGTGGGGTGGACGGACAGAGCTGGGAGAGGATAAGGGAGACGCGGTGTGGGTGCTGAGGGGACCTGGCGGGGCTATGAAGGGATCGGGGGGGGCTGTGAGGGGACCGAGGGGGCTGTGAGGGGATGGGGGGGCTGTGAGAGGACCTGGCGGGGCTGTGAGGGGACCGGGGAGGCTGTGAGAGGACGTTGGAGCAGGGGAAGGTGAGAAAGGATGAGGGAGCTCCCATGATTTCCCTCTCCAACCTCTCCTTCATCACCTCACCTTCCTCAGGTGTGGCAGAGATGGATTGCCAGGACACGAAGGAGCTGCAGCAGGAGGTGATGGAGGAGCTGGGAATCTCCATGGAGGAGCTGCGGGAAATCATCGACAAAGAAGTGGAGAATTCCGAGTGGGTGAGGCAGCGGAAGCAGCAGCTGGAGGAACTGGAGCAGTGCATGAGGCACAAGGAGGAGGAGGTGGCCCACGTTGACCAGCTCATTGATGATGCTGTGAGGTGTGTGGGCCTGGAATTCTGAGGAGGGGGATGTGGGGGGCTGCTCCATTCCCTTCAGGGCAGACCCATGGTGTGGCTGCTTAATGAGGCACACTGGCAACTTTCCCCCCAAGGCTTTAGACCTTTCCTGCGGATGCTTCCCTCAGCTGGCTCAGTGTTCCCTGTCATGATGTGCTAGGGCAAGCAGTGGTTAATTTCCAGATCCCAAAAGTGCAAAAGACAAGGGCCAACAGCAAATGTGATAGAGAGATCAGAAAAAGAAATAAAGGATAGAAGGGAAAAGAGGGGAAGGGGAATATATTTACCAATGAGACGGAATCCTCATGGTCCAGCCACATAGATTTGCTGTTGTCCATGGGGGTTCACCAAAGTCATCTCAGAAGGTTACAGTTTATATAGTCTTAATCCAAAGCAAGTGACATCTGGCCAAAAGGTGGGGAAGATTCATGGGCCATTGTGTCTGTGAGGCAGGTGTGAGGGTGCAAGGACAAGCCACCTCTTGTCACAACTTGTGAGGCAGGTGCAGGCGTGTAAGGACAAGCCACCATTTATCAGAACCTGTTTGAAGCAGTGTTCTGTGAAAGCATAACAACAATCACTTGGCATAACATCCAAAAACATCCGCCTCAGCCAGGCCAGAGCTCCTGTCAGCGGCCTTCAGGGCCCTTGTGAGACACATGAAGGAAACTCCAGACCGTCTCTTACACTCCCTCAGTGGTCAGGGGTAGCTCCCTGTGGAATTCAGGAGGCACAGCTGGTTTCCCTCCCCCAGGGCCATGGACAAGTGCGAGGTGCTGGCCAAGGAGCTGTACTCCATGATGGGCCTGCAGTACCGGGAGAGCAGCTCGGAGGACGAGGCTCCAGCGGCCACAGAAGTGATTGAGATCCCCGACGAGGAGGATGATGATGTCATGAGCGTGGACTCAGGCTGGAAACGCAGTTCAGTGTCCCCAGCAGGGCCAGGGGAAGGGTGGGAACAAGGGAATGCTTTTAGCTCTTGGGGAACATCTGCCAGATCCTGTTTGTGTCCCAGAATTCCTGGAATCCCAGAATTCCTGGAGTCCCAGACTGGGATTTCACCCTTTTCCCACCTGCCTCGCTGTTGTCCCCATCAAATGAGGAAAAGCCTTGTCTGGGCATGGATTTGGGATGGGCACTTTTCCCTGTTCCCCCTGCTTTCTGTGACTTAATTAGGATGGATTTTTTCCACAAATAAAAAGGTTTTAAACCACTGTTTTTTCTTCACTCACAGGCAGCAGCTGTCCCAGAATCTCCAGGGATCAGAGTCTGGTGAGTGGGGAGGCCCTGGCTAGAGATGTTTCCTCATGTGGGGTTTTCCTGAGACACAACATTGTACTGGATGCAAAAAAAACCAAAAGTTTTTCTGTGTTTCCTTTTTCGTTCCTCCAGCTGAAGGAAGCAATGGCTGCCATGAGGAAATCTGCCCGGGATGTTGCAAAATTCATGGATGCTGTAAACAAGAAAACCAACTTGCAGGAAGCACAGAAAGGTGTGGGAGCTTCCAGGAGCTGTGTGCCCTGGGCCTTTGCTTCCCAAAATGGGAAAATAATGATCTGCTTTCTCTCCTACAAATCTCCATTCATATTTATTGATCCCAAACTGCTATTTTAATTTAGGGTATATTAATTCTGAATTCCTGCTTTTTTTTCCAAGCTGTTTCCATTCAGTAAAAAAGAGGCATTTGGGCTGACTGAGGGGAAGAAAAGCAGGAATTCTTCTTCCAGAACTGTGCTTCGGGTGATTTAGAACTGACTTTTTGCTGTTGTCCCTTGGTAGATGCACAACCCCCTCAGGAACCTCCTGGCACTGCCCAGCCCATCACTGTCCCTGCAGCCCCTAGCAATGATCTCAACACTGATGGGGACCTCAAAGTGGGCATGAGGATTTTGGGGAAAAAAAGAACCAAGACGTGGCACAAGGGGACATTGATTGCCATCCAGACAGTTGGTATGTGCCATGCACGCGGCTTTCCTGGGATTTTGGGTGGGAAACCTGGATTAAAAGGTGTCAGAGCACCTGATGTCACCTGGAAGGGATTGTGGGAGCAGCACACCTCCACTGCTTCACCCTCCAAATTAAATCCTGAAAGGCTTTGAAATGAATTCTGAGTTAATTCTGAATAAAGGATCTCAGAGTGACCCAGAGCGTTGGAATTCTGCTGTGAAATCACGTGGCTTTTTGTTTATTTTCCCCTTTATTTATCTCCTGTTTGCCTTAAAATCTATTTTCAGGTGCTGGCAAGAAATACAAAGTGAAATTTGATAACAAGGGAAAGAGTTTGCTCTCGGGCAACCACATTGCCTACGATTACCACCCATCTGCTGAGAGGCACCACGTGGGCAGGAGGGTGGTGGCCAGGTACAAGGATGGCAATCAGATGTGGCTCTATGCTGGGATCGTGGCTGAAACCCCCAATGTCAAGAATAAAGACAGGTATTCCTTATTTCCCATGGTCATGCACTCTCATCTCTGGGGCTTTTTTTGTTTGTTTTAGGCCAAAAAATAAAAGGATTTATTTGAATACCCTTCAGGTGCTGAATTGAGCCCTTCCCAGGAATGCCATTCTGACTTTCTTCATCTTTCTTATCTCAGGGTGGAGCTTGCACTCTTGCTCATGGCTCTGAGTCAGGAAATTAGATCTGCTAATTTATTCAAATTATCACCCAAATGTTGAGTCTGGGCTGCTTGAGGCATGAAACAGTGGGAGGAAATAGGAGCTCTGGGAGGGCAGAGTGGCAGAGGTGATGCCAAAGCTCTTCAGGAGGAGAAAGAGCAGGTTTGGAGCAGCTTTTTTGGGAATAAAAAAAAGGGCAAGGCTGCTCTGATCTATTAAAAGAAAGGTTTGGGGTTTTCCTGAAGTGATTGATAAAGGATTGAATTCCTCTGGATCTGATGTAAATTGTGTTGGATTTTATCTGATTTGTGTTTAACAACTGAAAATGAGCTGAATTTGGTACCCAAACTTTTTTCCTGGTCGTGATGCTGATCCCTCATCCTGCAGCTTTTGTACAGCTCCAGGACTTGGAGTCCTTACTCAGAGGCATTAAGTGGGTGCCTTATCCATCTTCCCTGCAGAAACCAGAAGCAATTAAACATTTTTCATTCTTTATCTCCCTTTCCCAGGGCACAGAGGGGATTTGGAGCAGAAGGAAATGGCCTGGCTGGGAATTGTGCTGTTTGAGCAGCCATGGGGAGCACAGGGAGCCTTTGTAGCTCTTCATTTTGTCCTCACCCAAGACTGGGCTGTCTCCAGGAGGAGCAGGAGAGGTTCTCCACTTCCATTCCATGGTGTGAGAAGTGTTTTCTTCAGATCCCATTCCTAATTCCTGTTTGTTTTCCAGGTTCCTGATTTTCTTTGACGATGGCTACGCGTCCTACGTGAAGGAGTGGGAGCTGTACCCGGTGTGCCGGCCACGTGAGTGATCCCTGGCCCTCCTGGCCTGCTGAGCTTTTGGGAAGGTCCAAAAACGGGTGTGTCCCTTGTGGTGCTGAGCCTGAAGACATCTGAAATCCTGGTTTATTGCCAGGGTGGGTTCAGGATGTCCCACCACCAACATTCCAGCCCTTGGGATCACCCCTTGATTGACCTTAGGAAAAATGCACCTGGGATATCCTAAAAAAAATAAAGAATTAAATGTTCTTTCTGTTTTGTCTTACTCCCTTTCTTCCATGTGTCCCAAACAGTGAAAAAGGCCTGGGAAGACATTGAGGATGTTTCCTGTCGGGATTTCATTGAGGAATACATCACTGCCTACCCCAACCGGCCCATGGTACTGCTGAAGAATGGGCAGCTGATCAAAACCGAGTGGGAAGGCACCTGGTGGAAATCCAGAGTGGAAGAAGTGGATGGAAGTCTGGTGAAAATCCTTTTCCTGGTAGGAATTTCTCTTTGCCTATTAGGATTAAATTTGAGGCTGGGGATCTGATCAATTCTGTTTTTCTTGCTAATCATGGAAATAGAGAGGTTGGAAGAACTTCTAAGATCTTGGAGTCTGAGGCCCTGAGTGAAGTGCCATATCCACAGGGGTTTTGGACAATTCCAGGGATAGTAACTCCATCACTGCCCTGGTCAGGCTGCCAGGGCATGAACACCTTTTCCAGGAAGAAATTTTCCCTCATACCTAATTAGAAATTTCAACATAAATAATTGCATTTGACAATTTATTGTCTGTTCTGACTGCTGTTTGTCAATGCTCATTGTTGTCTCCTTGTGTTTTCTTTATGTCTCACTCCAGGAAGCTCTTCCCATGGGAACTTCAAGTGTTTCCTTCTCCTTCCCACAAGAGGACAGACGTTGTGAGTGGATTTACCGAGGTTCCACACGCCTCGAGCCCATGTTCAGCATGAAAACTTCCACAGCTTCCACCCAGGAAAAGAAGCAAAGTGGGCAAACCAGGACTCGTCCCAATGTTGGTTGGTGGCATCTTTTGGTTTCATTTAGATCCTGGGATTTAACTGCAGGGTGGTTTGGGTTTGGTGGGTTTTTTAGCAGAGTTCCTGGAGATTTCAGGCTTCTAGGTTTTGGTTTTATTCTTTCTTCTGACAGGAGATTTCAGATTTCCAGCGAGTCTTTTCCCCTGGCACAGGAGATTTAGATTTCCAGGGTTTTTGTCCTCTGGCATAGGAGATTTAGATTTCCAGTGGGTTTTTTCTCCTGGAATAATGCCACAGAACCAAACTGCACTTGGGTGAAGTGACCAGAATTTTTGGGGGAGTTGCCGTGCTCTGAGCTTGGCGATGATCCACCATTAATCCCAAATCCCTCTGTTTTGGTTCCTTCCAGGAACAAATCAGTGGTTTTGGGCCCATACAGCCAACTTGGGATAACATTAAGGATTTTTCCTGTTGACTCTCTGTTTTTTTACCTTCCCCACCAGGTGCTGTGAGGAGCAAGGGCCCTGTGGTCCAGTACACCCAGGATTTAGCAGGAGCTGGTCCCCAGTACAAGACTCCAGAGCCAGCTGCACATCCCACGTCTCCTCAGCCTGCAGAGATGGAGTAAGTACCAGAGCCACCTCCAGCACCTTCCACCTCTGCTTCTCTCCAGCACTCAGCTCTCTCAGGCACCACCTTTTCTGTGCAGAGGAATCCTCAGGTGCAGGTGTCCTCCATGCCTTTAGCCATGATTTTGGGGAAAAACTTCTAGCTAAAGCTGCTGGATGAATAACTGGGGGCGGGAGCTGAGAGCCAACAACTCCCCGAGCCAAATATTCCTCCTCAGGGCTAAAGCTTCGCATTTGCCTTTCCAAATGAGACCTTTGATCTTTCTCTTCCCAAAATCTGAAATGCTCCCTCGTGTCATGATCCAGGCACTGGCCCCCGGCTGCCTTGTGTCCCTCCACTTGGACTGACCTGCTCGCTGACCTCGCTGGGAATTCGGGATCAGCGGTCGGTCCCGGTGGGCACGGAGCAATCCACGGCCAAGCCGCTGCCAGGGGCCCAAGGGGGACATTCCCGGAGCTGCAGGCTGAAGGAGGCCTGGAGGAAGGAGGAACTCGGCTTGGTGATGAAGGGAGTGTGTTGGAGGACACCAGGGAACCTGGGAATGTGCTCGGGGACTTTTTAGGGGAGGGAGAGGCTCTCCCAGTTCATTTTTGTCAGCACTGTGGATTTCCCATCTGGATTTACGGGTGCCTGGCCCCGTGCCAGCACTGCCTATGCCCTGCTGGTGGGGCACCAGGGAGGCAGGACATGTCCCAGGTGTGAGCAGCCTGTGCAGGAGGTCAATCTTTACTCCCCACAGGCTTTCCAGGTGTAGCAGCAGCTCAAACCCCACCTGCACCAGCTGGGGATCTTGGGGCTCCTCTCCAAGCAGCAGTGCAATATAACCCAATTTACCCCTGGAAATGCTCCCTCTGTGCTGGTCTGACCAGGATTTGGGAGTGGAAGCCACAAGAAAATCACCTTTTCCATAATGCCAGAGAGATCCTGGATGCTGAAGGAGGTTTTGGCTGGGCCTCCACCCCTGCAGCTCCCCCATATGCAGGGAAAAACTGTGCTGGGACTGGGACACCCTGGGACCATGGGCAGTGTCACAGCACAAAGACAACCAACCTGGACCTGCAGCCCTGTGTGCCATCACCAAATCCTTTCCCGTTCAGGCCTTGCAGAGCTTTACGAGGAATTTTTTTCCCTCTTGAGCTTGGCTTTAGGACGTGGTTTTTGTGCAGCTGCTTCCCTGGCCTTAAATCCCAACTGCCCCTGACCAGGGGGAGGAGGCAGCCAGGCCTGGCTGTGTCCATGCTGGTCCCAGGGATTCTGCGGGGTTCAAACACTTGGATTTCAGATTATTAAAACTAAGAACAGTCTCCTCACTCTGGTGTTTTGTTTCCTCTGAGGAAAGCCTGGTTTTCTCCCCCTTCTTTCAAGTTTTTCTCAGCGTTGTCACCACTTCTGACTGGTTTAAGCCCATTTTTCCTCTTGCTCTTTTTGAGATGTGTTTGAACACTTTGCTTTCAGGCAGCTGTTGGCAGAAACCCTCGTCCCTTCCTGCTCTCTTTGTCTCCTCCCTTTTTCCCCAATAACTTCACAGTTTTTCCTCTTCAGCGGCTGGTTTGTGGTAATTTTCTGTTTTATTGATGTAAACGGGTTGAAAACTTCCTGGAATGGTTTGGAAACCTGCAGTTGATTGAAAACTCCTGAAATGGGTTGAGAACCTGTATTTTTAGAGCCCCAACTAGCTCTTTCATCAGGGATGTTATTACGATTCCTTGCACAATCTTATCTTGTTCCTTAGTCCTTGCAAGAGAATCCTCTGGATTTGTTCCTCCTTCTCAGGCCTGGTTGAGCTTCTAGAAGCTGGTTTCTGCTAAGCCAGGGGTTTCTTCATGGCCTGGTTTGTCCAGCTTCCTGGGATTAAGGCCTTGTTACCCTTGCCTCATTTCAGAATCAGAAGTCACTTGGAGCTGCAGCTGAATTCTGAAATTCGGAGTGGTTGTGGGATTGCTGTAGCAGAAATAGCCAGAAATGGGCTGATTTTCACAGTTAGGAGGAAAAAAGCCGCTGCTGGGATTCTCCTGGGTTTCTGAATTCCATGGGGCAGTGTTACTTTGATTCCCAGTGTTGTTTTGTTTTTCCATGTTCCAAATCAGCTTCTTCTTCCCTCCTGCAGATGCTCCGACACCCAGCTGGCCCAGGGCAGAAAGCAGGTGGCCAAGAAAAGCACTTCCTTCCGTCCTGGCTCCGTGGGCTCCGGGCACTCGTCCCCATCCTCCCCTGTCCTTGGGGACACCCCAGCAGCTGGGAGGGCCCTCCCAGCCCCGCAGCACCGGTGAGCAGAGCTCTGGGTGGGACACATCTGTGAATCCATCTGGGATGTTGGGATACATGTGGAGCCTGTGTGTGCTGGTGGGTTTCTGGTGGGGATTCAGCAGCTCAAATCGTGGAGTGGTGGAATCACTGAGGCTGGAAAAGCCTCTGAATTCATGGAGTCCCCCCCAGCACTGCCAAGTAGCTGTGATTTCCTGGAGGGCAGCTGATTTTCCTTTGGATTTTTTTATCATCCTGTGATAAATTCACTATCATTCTACTTAAACTCTTTTGACTTGTAATTCTTCATATAAAGGTTGGTAATTGTTTTTCCATGGGTCAAGATGTGTGGAGGGATAGAATGTAAGAAAATAAAGATAGTGCAGAAGGTAGTCAGGCCTGCCCTTAATAGGCTACAGCTGTGTCCAATAAGAAGAAGAGTGGTACAAAAGAGTGGGTTAACTGATTGAGAAGAGAGTTGGAGTTTTTTGGTTGTGCTGTGAGGAGAGATGGAGTTTGTTGGCTGTACTGTGAAGAAGAAGGAGTCAGTGCTGTGAGGAGCTGCCCATGAGAAATCACCAAGAAGATATGGAGCTTTTGAAATATGATGACAACAAAGATCAAAGGCACGGAGGTCTTGGGCTCTGAGCCCCTTGGCAGGGTCTCGAGAGGATTTCTGGGTTCCGACATAAGGTCACCTCTAAGCCTCCTCTTCTCCAGGCTAAACAGCCCCAGCTCCTTCAAACATTCCTCATAGGGTTTGTGTTCCAAGCCCCTCCTCAAACATCTCAACATCCTTCCTAACCTGAGCACCCCATCTCTCCCCGCAGCGTCCCCAGCAGCGTCCCCAGCAGCGTCCCCTCCCAGCCCTTCCACGGGATGATGGACCGCGTTCCCAACGAGCCGTCCTACCGAGCCCCTCTGGAGAAGCTCTTCTACCTTCCCCACGTGTGCAGCTACGCCTGCCTGGCGCGGGTGCGGCCGGTGCACAGCGATCAGTACCGCAGCCGCAACCCGCTGCTCATCCCGCTGCTCTACGACTTCCGCCGCATGACAGCGCGGCGCCGCGTCAACCGCAAGATGGGATTCCACGTGCTCTACAAAACGCCCTGCGGGCTCTGCCTGCGCTCCATGCACGAGATCGAGCGCTACCTCTTTGAGACGGACTGCGACTTCCTGTTCCTGGAGATGTTCTGCCTGGATCCCTACGTGCTGGTGGATCGCAAGTTCCAGCCCTACAAGCCTTACTACTACATCGCGGATATCACCAAGGGCAAGGAGGACGTGCCCCTGTCGTGCGTCAACGAGATCGACAGCACGCCGCCGCCGCAGGTGGCCTACAGCAAGGAGAGGATCCCCGGGAAAGGGGTGTACATCAACACCAGCTGGGAGTTCCTCGTGGGCTGTGACTGCAAGGATGGCTGCAGGGACAAGTAGGTGACTGCTCCTGGGTGAGGGGACAGCATTGGGGCAGTGTGAGGGAACACCCCGAGGTGGGTCTGCTCTGGGGTTTAAACCCTTGCAGGTTTTGTGGTTTGGGTTGGGAGGGACATTAAAAATCATCCAGTTCCAACTCTTGACACGGGCAGGGACACCTCCTGCTATCCCAGGTTGCTCCAAGCCCTGTCCAACCAGGCCTTGGACACTTCCAGGGATGAGAAGTCCACAACTTCTCTTGGAATGGAGTGGCATCAAACCACTTTTCTTGATTTGATTCCAAGTCAGACGCTTTGTGCCCATCTCTGCCTAAAGATGTGATTTATTTTCCTGTCTCCAGACTGATCTCATGGGTTTTCCTGTGTCTCCTTGCAGATCCAGGTGTGCCTGTCACCAGCTGACCATCCAGGCCAGTGGCTGCACCCCTGGAGGGCAAATCAACCCCAACTCAGGCTACCAGCACAAGCGGCTGGAGGAATGTCTTCCAACAGGGTGAGCAGAGCCCTCACAAGCACCAGCCCCAGATCTACTGAGAGGGAGTTGATCCTGGGTATCCCAGGGCAGATGTGACCATCTGCCTCTGGTCTTGCTTCTTCTGCCAGCTGTGGAATGGTTTGGGTTGGAAGGGGCCTTGAGGATCATTCAGAACATGAGTTCTGATCCTCTGGGATCTCTGTGCATAAACCCCAGCACTGCCAACAGCCACAGACTTTGGGATGTTTCTTTATCCTGAAAGTTGTCACCCTTCTCCTTTCTTCCAGTGTTTATGAGTGCAACAAGAGGTGCAAGTGCAACGTGAACATGTGCACCAACCGCCTGGTCCAGCACGGCCTCCAGGTGCGGCTGCAGCTCTTCAAGACCCAGAACAAAGGTTGGGGCATTCGCTGCCTCGACGACATCGCCAAGGGCTCCTTTGTCTGCATCTACGCAGGTGGGAGCTCAGCTGGCACGTGGAAAACTCTGCTGGGGAAAGAGGGGTAGCCAGAGATGGGAATGGAGCTGGGGAAGGGGCTGGAGCATAGGGAGAAGGGTCTGGAGAACTCCTGAGGAAGCTGGAGGAGCTCATCCTGGAGAAAAGGAGGCTCAAGTGGGACCTTTTGGCCCTCTCCAATGCCCTGGGGAGGTTTAAGTTGCACGTTCAGGAAAATTTCTTCCTGGGAAGGGTGGTCAGGCCGCCCAGGGAGGTGGTAGAGTCACTGACCCTGAAAGTGCTCAAAAGCACAAGGATGTGGCACTTGGGGACATGGCTCAGTGCTGAGGGGAACAGTGGGACTCAGAAGCTCTTCCAACTTCAATAATTCCATGATTCCAAAGTGCAGCAGAAGGGCTGTAAAGCTCCTGCCATGCCCGTTTTGGTGATTGGAGGGTGAAAGCTGAGCTCATGAACTTGCCCAACGCTGCAAGAACCCTTGTGGTGGCAGTGCCAGTGTCACAAGATGTCCCCCAGGCTGTCCTTGAGGTGACCCAACCCCAGCCCTGCTTCCTGTGCTCAGCAAACCGGCCGGGCCCGGCCCAGCCCACGAGATGCAGAAGTTGCACTGGGGTTGCGTTGGCTCTGGAATGGAGCCACCCACAGCCAGAGCTGCTGCCTCTCTGCTCTTCCAGCCCTTCCAAGGCTCTGCTTGAGCTGCTCTGTAGAGATTTCTGAGCTGAAAATCTTGATTTTAGCTCAACCACAAGCTTCAGGGTTTTGTTACATCAAGAAATGGGGTTATGCTGTCATTTCCCAGCCCAGCTTTGGAATAAAGCAGTGTCATCCCTGTTTTCTCCTCAGTGAGCTTTGCAGAGGATAAAAGAGAAAATTCACCTTTCATTTTCTGCCTTCCCAGGGAAAATCCTGACGGATGACTTTGCTGACAAAGAGGGCCTGGAGATGGGTGATGAGTACTTTGCCAACCTGGACCACATCGAGAGCGTGGAGAACTTCAAGGAGGGCTACGAGAGCGATGCCAAGTGCTCCTCGGACAACAGCGGCGTGGACCTCAAGGACGACGATGATGACGACGAGAACACGGGCACGGAGGAGCTGGAGGAATCCAACGAGGACAGCTCTGATGACAACTTCTGCAAGGACGAGAACTTCAGCACCAGCTCGGTGCTGCGCAGCTACGCCACACGCCGGCAGACGCGCGGCCAGCGCGACCACGGCCCCTCGGAAACGGCCTCCAAGGACTCGGGGCTCACACAGCCCCTCAGCCATGAGGAACCCACCACAGCCCCTCCCTGCAAGCTGCCAGTGTCTGAGGAGATCTCCAAGAACAAAGTGGCCTCGTGGTTGAGCTCCAACAGTGTGGCTGAGAGCTTGCAGGACAGCGATGGCGCCTCGTCCTTCAGGGTGGGTGAAGGGGGAGAAGCCAAGGCTGTGAAGATGGAGATGCCTGCAGAGAGCGAGAAGGGCTGTGCTTCCACACCAGGACATCTGAATGGAGAGGCAAAGGCACCCAAGAAGGAGGTGAGGGAGAGATGAGGGATCAGGAGAGTTAAAGGCAGGGAGGTGCTCCTGCTCCAGTGGCTTTTCTCCCCATAGAGCACATCCAGGGGAACTGTGGGGCTGTTGGATGTCTCTGTGCTCAGCTTCCCTGGCTTCTCTGGCTTTTCCCCTCCCAGGGAGGGAGTTTGTGGCACAAGAGGCTGCAGAAATCACTTGATGTGAGCAGAGCTGAACATCCTCCTGCCTGGGGACCTTAGGGACATGGAGGTGGTCCCTGTCCACCCCCTGCTCCAGGGAGGGCACTTGGAGTCCCCCAGGGAGGGGCATCTCCATGCTGGGTGTCACATTGAGTGTGGGGACAGGCAGCATCTCCCTCCTGGGCTGGCATTTTGGGGAACAATTCCATAGAAAGACTGGAGAGTGCTCGAGAAGGGAGAGATTCCAATCATCTGTGCTTCTCCCCTCTGCAGGAACCTGGAGAATCAATCAGAATTCCTGGGTAAGATTCCTTAAATCGTTTTTTCCCATCCCATGGCACAACTTCCCTGGGGATCCAGGTGTGACCTGCCCTTGTCTTATCCCTGCAGGCTGAGCAGTGTGGGAAGGAGGTATGGCTACAACCCCTGCCCACCCAGGCTGGAGGGGATCCGCAGGCCCATCAGTGGCGCGGTGCTGCTGCACAACCGCCGGCGATCCCTGCCCCCACGGCCCCCCTCAGAGGTGAGTGGGACCCCCAGCTGGAGGGGCCTCCCCCAAACCCCTTCTTTAACCTTAGTTTGGGTTCTTTTCTGCCTCTGGCTCCCAGTTGAGCACAGGGGTTGTGGTTGTAGCTGTGGTTTCCCAGAGGGCACTCGATTTCCTTTGGGTTTTAGGGGTCTTTTGTGGATCTGAACAATCAAAAGAAGAGGAGAGTGTGGGATTTGGGTTGGATTTGGCACTTTGGTTTGCACACCTGGAACCATTGTTTGGCAGAGCCATCTGCAGGAAGCCATCCTGGTGAACTATCCTTGTTTTTTGGGAACTTCTCCCTTCCTTTTGAGCACCTAATGCTGCAGGATCTCAAGCAGAGCTCAGCAGCCCCCAAAACCCCACAGGTGTTCCAAACACTGTCCTGTGGGATGTGGTGCCCAGAGGGGGGGATCCCCTTCCAAAGGGTGGGAACAGAGGGGGTGAGCTGGAGAAGAGAACCATATTCTGGGCAAAAGGGAGGCTGGGACGCACTCCAGGAGCTGTTCCTGTCCCCAGAACGTGCTGGTGGTGTCGAGCAGCACTGACAGCGAGGAGGAGCACAGGGCAGGGCAGGCCTCGGGCACAGCCAACGACAGCGACGACATCCAGACCATTTCCTCAGGATCCGAGGAGGAGGAAGGGGAGGACAAGAAAAATCCATCATCTGGGTCAGGTGAGGGGGGAGACCAGGGCTGAGGGTGAGAAGGTTTGGTTGGAAAGCACCAGGAAGGGCTCGTGAGGCTGTAGCAGCTGCTCCTGCTGTGTCCCTCAGCTCCAGGACGTTGTCCTTCCAGTTCCAGGAAGGTTGGAACCTTCCCCATGTGTTCAGCAAGACAAAACTGCAAAATCTGCTCCTCAAAAGCAGATATTTTTGGGTATTGTAAGAAAAAGCAACAGTGAGGTTTACAGTGGGTCTGCAGGCTGGGCTGGGTTGATCCCAAGTGTTGAATTTGCAGGCAACCCCTACAAGGGAAGAGATGAGAATCTTCACTCCATGTTTCAGAAGGCTGATTTATTATTTTATGATCTATATTATATTAAAATAAAATGCTATATTAAAACTATACTAAAAGAATAGAAGAAAGGATTTCATCAGAAGGCTTGGAAAGGAATGGTATGATAAAATCTTGTGACTGACCAGAGAGTCTGAGACAGCCAGACTGTGATTGGCCATTAATTAAAAACAACCACATGAGACCAATCAAAGAT
>JAWWMN010000095.1:5129588-5147677 GCA_035047745.1 Catamblyrhynchus diadema
GGTTTTCCCAAACAAAAAAAAAAAAAAAAAAAAAAAAAAAAAAAAAAAAAAAAAGCTCAAGGAACAACGGGAAACCTCTTTATTTCCATCTAATGTGGGATAGAATAAATAAGAATAAATGGAGTAAATAGAATAAATAAGGAGCAACCTACGCATCCCTTAGACCCGCTTATCCAGGAATTTCCTTACTCGGTGTTTACACAAAGCAAAACACTCAACTCTGGCGGTAAAGAGCAAAGCAAACTGTTCCACTCTGGATTTGGCACTGGCAGGAATTCTCATTATTCCTCTCTTGCAATCAGCCAAATCCATTTTCTTCAGACCTGGAGCAGCCCCTGGCCAAGCCACTCACACTGCAACCACCTTTATTTATTTACTCCAGGGCTGGGATCCTCCTCCCTTATCTCGCCTGGTGAAAACACTCTGGGGCAGGAAGCAGCAGTTGGGTGTGTTTGGCCACATTTCAGCACTTTTACTTTCCTAAATACCCATCTGCCCTCTACTGGAGAGCGATCTTAGGGTTTTTTTCCCAAGGTTTTCACACTCGAGGTCCCCTAGGACATAACCTGAGGTGGGGTTTGCTGAAGGGAAGAGATTGAGAATTTGCCCTGGGGTAAGAATGAAGGACGAGGTGGGATGTTTGTGATGGATTTGTTCTCTGGCTGAGCGTCCACCACACGGGGGTCCCCCCTCCTCAAGACCCCCAAGATCGCCCTTGAGGCTCCTCCAGCCCATTCCCTCGCTGGGAGCCCTCTGAACCCCTCATGGGGGTCCCTAAAGCCCCTCATGGGTGTCCCCCATCCTCACAACCTCAAGATCGCAGCCCTTCCCCTCAAAGGGGTCCCCAAAGCCCCTCATGGGGGTCCCCCTCCTCAGACCTCCAAGATCGCCCCTCTCGGAGGCTCCTCCCTCAGTGAGAGTCCTTTGAACGCCTCACAGGGATCCTCCCTCCTCCGACTTCCAAAATCGCAGCCCTTCCCCTCACAGGGGTCCCCAGAGCCCCCCAAGATCGCAGCCCTTCCCCTCACGGGGGTCCCCCCACAGCAGCCCCGGCACCACTGAGGGCGCTCGGCCCTGCCCAGTTCCGCGCCTGCCCTGCTCCTCCAGCCGCGGCCTCACAAAATGGCGGCCCCGGCAACGAGCCCGTGAGGCGGCGGAAGGATACAGGACTACGACAAAAGAGTCCCCCGAGAGGGCTCAGAAAGATCGGGCTGGCCCCGCACTGGCGCTCAGCGGGAACTGTGGGGAATGCGGGGGTTTCTCCTTCTTTTCTCCGTCGTCCTCCTCGCCCTGGGACCGTCCGGAGAGGCCTGGCAGGGGAGGGGTTTCCCCTGGCGGAAGGATATCAGTTGAGTTGGTGGACCGTGAGGGATCCCTGGAGTTAGGTCCGGCAGAGGCGTTTTTGCGCCAAGTATAAAATGGCGGCGGCGATTCACGGAGGCCGGGTGGTTTAGATGTGCTTTGGGGCTTTGTTAATTGGGATTTGTAAATGTATTTGTAATTATATATATGTATTTCAGTAGTTTGAGTATATCTGTCCCCTGTGAGCGCCTTCCAGTCCAGGTTTTAGCTCCCCTCAGGCTGCCAAACCCCCCTCTCCAAGGTGTGTTACCCCTGACTTGCCCAAAATGTCCTTTTCTTGAGGTAAAATTGGAGCTCTGGGGGCTGTTTCTTCTCTGGAGTGTTTTCCTGTGAGGCTTGGAAAAGCTGAAGTATAAATAATATCCTTAATGTGCTTATAATAATCTTTTAGGCTTAGTTTTTTCCATGCTTAGGTCTCCCACAGCATTTGCAAAGACATAGGGGTGAATTCCCAGCTCACTGTAAAGAGATTTGAGACATTTTAATGCCAAAAAAATTGATGCCAGTCTGCATGTCCACAGGAATGTGTATGTTTTGAACGGATTTTATTTAAAGTTTCATAATAAATACTTCTCCTGCAGGTTTTCCTAGCTGGGAACAACAGAAGTCAAAACAGGTCTGCAGAGGAGAGTTTACATTTTTCATCTCTGGTTTTACACAGATGATTCAAAATCAGCACACTTGATTATTTCTGCAGATTGCAGGAGAGCTGCATCCAATTTTCATAGTAGAATGCAGATTTTTCCAATTTTTTGGCTATTTCTGGCACTTTTTAAGTGCTGCCTCAGCCTGCCCCCAGCCACATACCCCCCAACTCTCAGGATGATTTTGGGATGCTCCACATCACTTCATCCCAATCAAACCCCAAAAAAAAGCACATTCAAGAAGACAAATCAATCCCAGAAAACAATATTGGAAAGGGAAAAAAAAACCCAACTGTTTAAAAGCCAAAAATTATTCCAGGTTGGGTTTTTTCCTCCCATTTTGAGATGATGCTCAGAAATAAACCTCAGCAGGTGAAAATCTCCCCAGAGAAAACTCAAAGCTTCCACTTGAATGAATGCAGCATTGTTTGTTGTTGTTTTTAAAGGGATTGAGTGGGTCGAAAACCTTAAATATTTTCATTTGGGGGTAAGATCCACCTTTCAGCTCTGCCCCATCACCCTTCCACACCCCACAATGTACCCAGCGTCTGTCCCACCACTGGGAATAAACCATGTGGGGCTTAAAAAAAGGTGAAAAAATTCAAATTTGGGGCAATAAACACCCAGCCTTGACCCCACTAAACAAAGTCAGAGCATTTCCATGTCTATTTACACTCCTGGGCATCATTTTTTCTGCTTGGGCTCACACCACAAGGCTCAAAGTGATTCTTTTTCTCAAAAAGAAGGTTTGTGCTGATATCTTTAGCACATCCCTGCATCTTCCACGTTGCATTCCCGAGGGGAAGGTTAAGGGACAAAGAGGAATTTTGAGAAATTGGGCCAGGGGAGCACAGAGCGTCGATGCTTTCTGCAAAACGAGGGCGATTCCCATTGCTCCTCGTTTGCACAAACGAGTTTCTTAAAAAAGCACTTGAGAAATGAGCTGAGAAATTGTTACACGGGGGTGGCACCTCCCAAACCCTCTGGGAATGGAGTGGGGCTGTTTCTGCCCCTTCCCCTCGTGCTTGCCCCCAGTGCTGTTGTGATTCCAGGAGGAAAAGGGAGAGAGAGGAGTTGGAGATTTTTGGGGAGCCCATCACCATCGAGGCCACGGTGAGCTGCTGAGTGCATGAGAAATGGCAAAACCACCCAGAAACCAAAAAAAAAACAAAAAAACCAACCCAACAATCTCCTCAGTGACACCAAAACCAAATCCTGGCAGAAAGAGAGCGAGCAGGGGCATGAGGAGTGACAGGGAGGGCTTCAAATTAAATCGAAATCTAAGGAGGTGATGCTGGCAATGGGA
The DNA here is from genome assembly GCA_035047745.1 of Catamblyrhynchus diadema. NCBI lineage: Eukaryota > Metazoa > Chordata > Aves > Passeriformes > Thraupidae > Catamblyrhynchus > Catamblyrhynchus diadema. The sequence continues at coordinate 5,132,901 of JAWWMN010000095.1, forward strand.
GCTCGCCAGAAATTAAAGCTGTTGAACTGCAGCAGACTGTCCTCTTCTTGGGAGAGCTCCTGGCTGCCTCGGTGGTCAGCAAGCTTGCCCAGGCCTCCCTTGGGCTTGTAGAGGGCCATGTCTGCCAGCCCCAGCCCCTCCAGCTCGGCCATGTCCAGCCGTGGGATCGGCATCCTCCAGTAGATGAAGGAGTCGTACTGGCTGCTGATGGTGTCCAGCATTTTCAGGCTGTGAAGGGCATGAGGGGAAAGAAAAGGAAGAGAAAAGCTCTACTAAAAACACAGGAGTTGCCCCAAAGTGGGCAGAAATCTCAGGTGTTGTTATGTTGACCCTGTCCCGTAGGATAACCCCCTAAAAAGGGGATATCCTTTTAGGATAATCCCCAAAAAAGGGGCTATCATTTTTAGGACAATCCCCAAAACTTTTTAGGATAACCCCCTAAAAGAGGGCCATCATTTTTAGGATAATCCCAAAATTTATTAGGATAACACCCTAAAAAGGGGAGATCCTTTTAAAGGATAATCTCCAAAAAAGGGGATATCCTTTTTAGGATAATCCCCCAAAAAAGGGGAGATCCTTTTTAGGATAACCTCCTAAAAAGGGGCTATCATTTTTAGGATAATCCCCAAAACTTTTTAGGATAACCCCCTAAAAACAGAGATATCCTTTTTAGGATAACCCCCTAAAAAGGGGAGATCCTTTTTAGGATAATCCCCAACAAAGGGGATATCCTTTTTGGGATAACCCCCTAAAAAGGGGATATCAGGATAATCCCCTAAAAAGGACTCGATGGTGGAGGAGAGCACGGGGTTGTGCAGGTTTCACTCTAGGCTGGGTCTAACTGCAGGCTCGAGCTCTGCCAGAGTTTTATCCACACCCTTCTCTGCACCGTAATTCGGGGGGGATCCAAGGGATTTGTCACGCCGTGCCTCAGTTTCCCCAAACAAACAGCATGGGAAGGGAGGGCAAGGTGGGGATTAACCCCTTCCCACCTGCGCCTCCCGAAATCCCTCCTGCCAGCTCTGGGGAGCGGAGGTGGGAGAGCAGCACCTAAATAAACTCATTTTCCACTCCTCCACACCTTTCCCTGCGCTGAATCCCCATGGAATGAGCAGTGAGGAGGGGTCCCTGTGCATCCCCCTCCCCCCTGATCCCACCCCATCCCTCCCTCCCCTGACCGAACCCTCTAGAAAGGGCTGGAAGGAGCCTCGCCCGGCATTCCCACCACACCCCACCCATCCCTGCCGTGCCATCCATCCATCCCCGCTGCAGAATTCCCCCTGCAGCCCCACCCCGATCCACCAAAAAAATTTGGGAAAGAGCAGGACAAGACGCGGATCAGCTTCTTCTCGGCGGAGCTGAGTCACTGCCTGCTTTCTCCCTGGCAGGGTTATGTCATTCACCTCCTCGATCGGCACCGGAGGTGGGGGGAAAAAAAAAAGCAGACTAACCCAAAACATCCTCATTTTCCTGCTGATTCCCTGTCTTAAAGCAGAATCCTCAAGGATGATTCAGGCATATTTTGGATCGGCGCGATCAGCTGCTAAATTTAAGGTTCTGGATGTCACTCAGAGGCTATGAAAGGCTCCTGTGTCACCCCCTCCGGAGAAAGTGAGCCACAGGACTTTAAAATAGTCTCTTCCCTGGGAATTTATCCCTGGGGGGGGTCCATCCCTAGGGATGTATCAGTGAGTTTTTTGCAGCACAACGGCAGAGAATTATTAATGGTGATGGGTGTTGTGGCCGTGGATTTTTAAGCTCCAAATGGTGAAAAACTGAAGTTTAGTGACAAGAGAGGGGGAAAGAGAGTTTAGTGACAAGTAAAATAATCAAACATCCAGTAAAAGGGAATGAATGTGGAGGGAAAACCCCTCTTCTGTGGCGTGTCACCCCCTAAAAAAGAGCATTTCCCACAGGCTCAGTGTGCTCTGCTCATCCCATGGAAGCAAAACCACCTTTCTCCACTTAAATCCCCGCTGCCTGTGGCTCATTTCCCCCCTCTAAAAGAAATTCCAACACCCTCCTCCACCCAAATCCTTGCCGGAATAAAAAGCATCGTCTCGCCGAGCATCCCTTACCTGCGGAGGGCGGGCGGTGCCGGGAGCGCTGGGCTCGGTGCCGGGCCGGGCTCTTTGTGCCGGGGAGCCGCGGGTGGAGCAGCGTCGCTTTTGTCTGCCGGCGCTGCTGGGTCTGCAATGCAGCCCCTCGAATTGCCCTTCCTCGTGGGGGGAGGATGGTGATGATGATGGTGATGATGGCAGATGAGTCAGCGGCTCCCACCCGCGCCAGGGAGGGAGGGGGAGGACGGCAGGGGCGGAGATGCTGAGTGCTGGACCCCCAAGCCGAGGATATATTAAACCTGGTTCACTTCTGAAGCCTTCAGTGCGTGTTGGGGGGAATCATTTTCAGCCAGCAAGGAGCTGGGGAATATTTCTTTTACCTGCAAGTGAAGATATGGGGTGCTGTGGTACCCCCAGACTTTGGGAGAGCACTGTGCAGGTCAAACACGGGGAAATTTGGCTCAAATAAACCCAATGAAATTTAAAAAATATTTATTTTATTTTATTTTTATTTTATTTTATTTTATTTTATTTTATTTTATTTATTTTATTTTATTTTATTTTATTTTATTTTATTTTATTTATTTTATTTTAATTTAATTTAATTTAATTTTATTTTATTTATTTTATTTTATTTTATTTTATTTTTATTTTTTATTTTTTTATTTTAATTTTTAAATATGAGATTGAGGCTATTTGGTCCTAAAGTCACACAGCAAAAATATCCCAGCTTTGTAGCCGAAGCCAGATGTGGAACTGGAAATAGAGGGAAACACCCAAAACTGGCATCAATCACTGCCAGGGCTGAGGGGGGGCTTCACTCAGGGTGGGGGCACCTTACACCCCACTTCACCCCACAGCTGACAACAAAGAAAACCCCAATGCAACCTCTCAGACCAGGGAATCTCCCCGCCTCAGCACCTCTGAGACCCCAACCATCCTTTTTGGGGGACCACAGGCCACATCCATGCACCTGAGAGGCTCACAGCAGCCCTTGCCTTCCTCTGCCTCGGCTTTGCCTGAGATCAACATTTTTTTGGTGCTTTAGGTTTTTTTTTTTTCTCTCTTTTCCTCCCTGTTCCCTGCGTGCAGCTCATTTCTGATGGTGCCAAGCTGTTCTGCCAGTGCTCGGCTTTCAGCCAGACTATTTCTGCCTCCTCCTCCTCCTCCTCTTCCTCCTCCTCTCAGCACTGTCATGGGCAAAGAGGATCCTGCTCCAAAATAGACCCTTGGTCTCAGCTGGGCCTTTGCAGCACTCAGCACAGGGAAAATTCCAGCTGGGAGCCCTTTGGAGGATTCTGATCCCTCCAAGGGGTTGAGCTGCTGTGGTTTTGGGGGTCCCCCAGGCCATGGGGTGCAATTTAGCTGAGCAGCCTCATAAAAACCTGGATGTCACCCATCTCCTTGTTCTTTGGGGTGTCTGTCACCTGCTTGTGTGACAGCCCAAGGACTGTGGTGTCCCTCTCTGAGAGGGGACCTGGGGCTGACCCCCATGGGGACGTAGCAATGAGGGCAATGCTCTGGGTTTTGGGAGGGCTGCAAGGGGGACAATGTCGTCTGGCAGCACAAACACCAAAAAAAAAAGGGGCTCTTCAGCTGAAATGAGGTCACAAACACTTGGGGTATTATCAGGCGGGGCCACCCAATGGCTGGGGACAGGCGTGGGACAGAGACCTGACTGAGTGGGGACAGTGCTGCCTTGTTCAGGATTTCTGGAGTGGGAGCAGTGGGGATGGTTGGGATTTGGGGGCTGACACAACAAGGGACACTCTGAGGCTCACACTGGGGTGTCTCCTGTGTGGTGACAGTGGCAGGACTGCAGTGGTGGCAGTGACAGGACTGTGGTGGTGGCAGTGGCAGGACTGCGATGGTGACAGTGACAGGAGTGTGGTGGTGGCAGTGGCAGGACTGCAGTGGTGGCAGCGATAGGACTGCGGTGGTGACAGTGACAGGACTGTGGTGGTGGCAGTGACAGGACTGTGGTGGTGGCAGTGACAGGACTGCGGTGGTGACAGTGACAGGACTGCGGTGGTGACAGTGACAGGACTGTGGTGGTGGCAGTGGCAGGACCACAGTGGTGGCAGTGTCAGGACTGTGGCAGTGGCAGTGATAGGACTGTGGTGGTGGCAGTGGCAGGACTGCGGTGGTGGCAGTGGCAGGACTGTGGTGGTGGCAGTGGCAGGACTGCGGTGGTGGCAGTGGCAGAACTGTGGTGGTGGCAGTGGCAGGACTGTGGCAGTGGCAGTGATAGGACTGTGGTGGTGGCAGTGGCAGGACTGCAGTGGTGGCAGTGGCAGGACTGCGGTGGTGACAGTGGCAGGACTGCGGTGGTGACAGTGGCAGGACTGCGGTGGTGGCAGTGGCAGGACTGCGGTGGTGACAGTGACAGGACTGTGGTGGTGGCAGTGGCAGGACTGTGGTGGTGGCAGTGGCAGGACTGCAGTGGTGGCAGTGGCAGGACTGCGATGGTGGCAGTGATAGGACTGTGGTGGTGGCAGTGGCAGGACCACAGTGGTGGCAGTGGCAGGACTGCAGTGGTGGCAGTGGCAGGACTGCAGTGGTGGCAGTGGCAGGACTGCGGTGGTGGCAGTGACAGGACCACAGTGGTGGCAGTGGCAGGACTGCAGTGGTGGCAGCAGCTCACCAGATGTTGTGCAAGCGGAAGGGCACCGAGCTGGAAATGGTGACACCACTCAACACCAGCTGCAGGGTGTTCCCACGCCTTCGGGTGCCCCAGGGGCTCTGGGGTACCCATGGAAAAAGCGGGAATAAGGCTTGGGGGCACATGGGAGCATAACTGGGACTCCCTGGGGACCCCCAGCCCTACCTGGTCCCCTGGCATTCCCCCAGTGCTCCTGGAAGCCCCAAACCCCTCCACCCCCAGCTGGGGACCCTCAGCCTTAACAGGACCTCAGGAACCCCCAAGTTGCTGCTCCTGGGACCCTGGACACTCCCGTTCCTCCTGGGACCCCGGACCCCCACTCCTACCGGGACCCCCACTCCTACCGGGACCCCAGGATCCCATTCCTACCGGGACCCCAGGATCCCATTCCTACCGGGACTGGGACCCCCATTCCTACCGGGCCCCCCGTTCCTACCGGGACCTCTGTTCCTACCGGGCCGCCCGTTCCTCCCGGGCCCCGGTCCCGCAGTGCCGGCGGTTCCCGGGGAGGGCGCTGTGCTGGGGCCGGGCCGGGCCGAGCTGCGCCGGGCGGCGGGAGCTGCGCTGCGTCCACACCGGGCCACGCCTGGGGCTGCGAGCGGGGCACCGGCACCGGCACCTCCCGGCCACGCCTGGGGCTGCGAGCGGGGCACCGGCACCGGAACCCGCACCGGGACCGGGACCCCCGAGCCACGCCTGGGCTGCGAGCGGGGCACCGGGACCGGCACCAGTACCGGGACCGGGGCTCGCTCAGGGATCGGGATTTGCGCTCCCGGGCCACGCTTCGGGCCGCTGCGAGCCGGACACCGGCAGCGGGACCGGGACCGGGACTTCCGAGCCACGCGTGGGGCTGCGAGCCGGACACCGGCCCCGGGAACCGCTCCCGCGCCGGGACAGGTAATGGGGCCGCCACCGGGACGGGAACCGGCCGGGATGGGAACCCTTCCGACCCCGCGGAAGGGCCCCCGGAACCGCCGTAGGAAGACGGAGAGGGCACCGGGATCGGTACCGGAACGGGAGCGGGGCGGCGGGACGACCCCCCCTTGCAGCTCGCTGGTTGGACCGGGGAGCCCTCCCGGAATCCGCCGGGTCTCCCCAGTCCCACCGGGACCCCCGGGGTCCCAAGGCCTGTCGGGTCCCACCACCCCTACCAGGACCCCGGGGTCCCAAACCCTGCAGGGACCCCCGAACTGCCGGAGCCCCGCGGAGCTGCCGCTGCCCCGGGGGTCGCAGCAGGGACCGTCCCTCGCGAAGGAAATTCACCTCGCACTCTGCCGCCCATCCCGGGGGTCCCGGGCCCGCAGCCGGGGCACCCCAGAACTGTCCCCCCGTCCACCCCTGTCCCCACACTCTGGCCTTCCCTCCGAGTTCCGGGAGACCCCCGCGGGTACCCTGGCAATGGGTGACCCCGGTGCTGGGGGGCTCGGAGCGGACCCCCCTGCCCGGAGCCCGCCGGTGACGCAGAGCCCGGCGGTGCTTTCCCAACCGGGAAGTCATTTTGCCTGTGCCGGCAGGGCCGGGCCCAAAGCCGGGGCCCTGCCCGGGGCTACCGAGCTGCCCCGGTGGGCTGAACCCGAGCATGGCTCCTCGCAAGGGGGGCTGAGGGCGTGCGACCCCCAAAGCGGGGATCGGGGGGCAAGAACCGATAAGAACCGCCCGGAGCCGGCCCCGCCGTCGCCCTTTCGAGGCCGTGAGGCCGTGGCGGGTGCCGGAGGGGCTTTGGGGGCCGGAAGGGTGCGAGCAGGGGGTCGTGGCCGTGCGGACCCCGGAGTTTCGCTGCTGGCTCGTCCTTGGCCGAAGCTCTCCCAGCGCCCCGAGATGCGGTGCTGAGTTCGGGGGGCACCTCCCCAGCAAGGCCCGGCCGCTGCCCTGCCGCATCCCAACGCTGATTTTGCTAAGGAAATCAGGCTGGGAAGGAAACGCAGCCCCCTTCTCATCTGCCCCGCAGCCGGGGGCAGAGGCCGGGTTTGGGTTTGGCGGGGGGGGCACGGCGTGGGCACGGAGCCGGTGTGCACCGGGCGGGACGTGTCACAGCGTGCCCGATCCCCGCGCTCCAGGAGGGGCTCACCGGGGAACGGGAACGGGGACACGGCAGGGGACACAACGGGGGACACGGCGGGGGACACGGGGGTCCTCTGGTAATGGGGGAGCAGCACAGGGAGCACCCGCCCCACGGGAATGCCCAGTTGGAGGGTGATTCCGTGGCGTTCTTAGGGACAGATGCTGGCTGGAGGCGCTGACAGGGCCGTGCCGAGGCTGGGCTTGGAGCCCCCCGTTTTGAGGGGCTGCCCCCGGCCCCGCTCCTCCCTGCCGGGAGCAGGAAGCGCGGCCGGACTTTGGTCCATCCGGCGGCACCGGCGCAGGGGCAGAGGAAGGAACTTGTCCTGTTCGCCGGAGCCCTGGCTCCGGCACCCATCGGCCGTGGGGGCTCTCCCGCGGCTGATACCGGGCTGAGCTCCGGCCACGGCCCCTCGTGGGTGGGTGAGTTCCCTGAGTGCCTCTGGCTCCTTTTTTTTTTTTTTTTGAAGGAGTTATCTCTCCTTAGCATGAGGAGAAGCCCCCATTTTGGGGGTTAAACCCCCTTTCCACACCTCCTTGCCTACCCCAGGCAGTACCGTGGGAGTTTGGGATAAAATCCCACCAGTCCCTGTTTATTTCTCTCCCGTCTGCTCTTCAGAAGCTGGAGCGGAAGAGCTGAAGCTCCGGCCCCTTTTCGGAAAGGCCGGGATATTTTTAGCTGCCTGGCTCAGGGAGTTGGGATTTGCCATGGCTGCCTCCATCCCCCCCATCCTGCCGCAGCATCCTTCAGCTGTGTCCTGCCCTGGAGCGGGGGACAAGGCCCAGCCACGGCCATGGGGACAACTCTGGGGGTCTCTGTGTGATACCCAGGGTCCCTGGGACTCCCTTGCCATAACAGGTGTCCCCTTGGATGGTCTGTGTGTGACCCAGGGCTCTACTGGCGGTCTCTAGTTTTTGTTGCTTGATGTGAAATTGCTTTACCATTAATTTGGGGAGGTCTGGAAGCATCACCCTCCCTTCCCACTCACAGACAGCCGCTCCCCTCCACGCTGTGCCCACCCCGACCAGGTGTCCCCATGGAGTGACCCTGCAGCTGTGCCAGCCCGGGGGGACGCTGGCTGCCACCACCGCCAGCATGAGCGACTTCTGGCACAAGCTGGGCTGCTGCGTCGTGGAGAAGCCCCAGCCCGTGAGTACCTCCCCTGCAGCCATTTTGGGGAGGGGGCCTGGGGGTCAGCAGGGTTTGATGGCCTTCATCCCCTCGCAGAAGAAGAGGAGGAGACGGATCGACCGCTCCATGATCGGGGAGCCCATGAACTTCGTGCACCTGACGCACATCGGCTCCGGAGACATGGCTGCGGGAGAGGGGCTGCCCATGGTACCCTGGGGGCTGGGGCTCGGGGTTGGGGTGTTGGGGCTCTCACCTGGGTGATAGATGGTGGTTTTGGGGTGGTGGGTGTTGGTTTTGGGGTGGTAGAGTCTCAGGGTTGGGTGGTGGGTGCTGGTTTTGGGGTGCTGGGTCTTAGGGTTGGGTGCTGCATGTAAGGGTTCGTTGGTGGGTGTTGTTTTGGGGTGCTGGGTCTCAGAGTTGGGTGCTGGGTCTCAAGTTGGTGGGTTTTGTTTTGGGGTTCTGGGTGCTGTTTTGGGGTGCTGGGTGTTGTTTTGGGGTGCTGGGTCTCAGGGTTGAGTGATAGGTGTTGGGTTTGGGGTGGTGGGTGTTGGTTTTGGGGTGATAGAGTCTCACAGTTGGGTGACAGGTGGTGTTTTGGGGTGTTGGGTCTCAGGGTTATTTGCTGGGTGTTGTTTTAGGGCTGCTGGGTCTCAGGGTTGGGTGACAGGTGGTGTTTTGGGGTGCTGGGTCTCAGGGTTGGGTGACAGGTGTTGTTTTGGGGTGCTGGGTCTCAGGCTTGGCTGGTGGGTGTTGTTTTGGGGTGCTGGGTCTCAGGGTTGGGTGACAGGTGTTGTTTTGGGGTGCTGGGTCTCAGGGTTATTTGCTGGGTGTTGTTTTGGGGTTCTGGGTCTCAGGGTTGGGTGACAGGTGTTGTTTTGGGGTGCTGGGTCTCAGGGTTGGGTGACAGGTGTTGTTTCGGGGTTCTGGGTCTCAGGGTTGGGTGCTGGGTGTTGTTTTGGGGTGCTGGCTCTCCTGGCTGGGCCAGGGCGGTGGCACAGGTGGGTGACAGGTCCCCTCTGCAGACTGGTGCTGTCCAGGAGATGAGGTCCAAGGGCGGCCGGGAGCGACAGTGGAGCAACTCCCGTGTGTTGTAGCGTGTGAGTACCAGCCCATGGCACCCCCAGCGTTCCCCTCTGAGGAGCACCCACCTGAGCCACCACTTGGGCGCTCCCATAACCCATAACCTCTTGGATTTTACAGATTCCTGGCTTTTTCAGCCCAAACTTGAACTGCCTGATCCCCCCCCGCTGGAGGAGAAGCCTTCCTGGAGTGCTTTAACCCCGCGGTATTTATGCAGCACCATCCTCACCCAGCTCCCGGTGACTTTGGGGCTTCATCCCTCTGGAAAATCCCTCCTTCCTGGAGGCACTGGCTGGTGACATGGGGAGGGAGCCCCCATCTCCTGCCCCACCTGGAAAGGACACAGCCACCCCCCTGAAACGTGCCAGGAGCTGCCAGGCGCAGCCCACGTGTCCCAGATCCTCCCAGTTCTCCCTTTTCCCGCTCCCGTGTCTCCCATGGGCTGCATGGTGGTGCCTCAGTTTCCCCATGGAACCAGTCATGGTGCAGAGGCAGCTTTGATGCCTCCCAGAACATCACAGAGGAGCAAAACCAGGATTCAGCCCTGATATTCTGCTGCCAAACCAGAGTTTAACCCAAGATGTTCTGGTGTCAGACCAGGACTGGATGTCAAACTGGGATTAAACCCCAATTCTTAGGAGCAGAACTGGGATTAAACCCCAATATTCTGGTGCCAAACCAGAGTTTAACCCAAGATGTTCTGGTGTCAAACCAGGATTGGATGTCAAACTGGGATTAAACCCCAATTCTTAGGAGCAGAACTGGGATTAAGCCCCAATATTCTGGTGCCAAACCAGAGTTTAACCCAAGATGTTCTGGTGTCAGACCAGAACTGGATGTCAAACTGGGATTAAACCCCAATTCTTGGGAGCAGAACTGGGATTAAACCCCAGTTTTTAGGAGCAGAACTGGGATTAAACCCCAATTCTTAGGAGCAGAACTGGGATTAAACCCCAGTTTTTAGGAGCAGAACTGGGATTAAACCCCAGTTTTTAGGAGCAGAACTGGGACTAAACCCCGCTGCTTTGGTGCCAAACCAGGATCCAACCCCAATGCTCGGCTGTGTCCGAGCCCACAGTGCCTCCAGCTGGCATTCCACCGCCGCCAAACCCCCACTCCCTCCTTTTTATAGGATCTGTTCCTATTTTTAAGCTCCCAAACCCACCTGAGCAGCCTCTGTGGCCTCGGGCAGGACCGTGGTGGGGTCCCCTCCTCCACCCGGGATTGTCCCCAGGCCGGACAGGGCCTGACCCGAGAAGGGCTCTGGAATTAGGTGCGGGTGTACATAGTTTAATTAGTGCCAGGATTAAATATTAATTAGCACGTGCTGGGTGACAGAGCCTTTCCCCTGCCCTTTTGTCTGGTGGGAGCTGGGATTTTCTAGCCCTGCGTCGTGCTCGGGTCAGGGTTTTTGGGAAAAAACATTCCACCCTTGAAATAAATGCCTTGTGCTGGTCCAAGGGGTGGGTGCTGGAGCTGCCCCAGGCTCCTCGCTCCCTCCTCTGCTCCTGGAGCAGCCAAATCCACTGGGAAAAGCTGAAATTCACGACTTTTATGGCACAACCAGTTTCCTCCCGGCTGGGCTGGACTCGGGAGTGTGGCTGCACTGACACCCCTCCTTGGACACCCCAAAATGTTCCTCTGACCCACTGTAGAGGGGATTGCACCCCAGGGAAAGAGGGGGTGCACCCCATCCCAGAATAAAAGCCAAGAGCCAAAACTGGAAGAAAAGGGAAATTTAATCCTTGGAAAAGAGTGACAGTTCTGGACGGCTGCATGCCGGGACCCACCCTCTGGGGCCTCCCTCTGCCCCCCAAAGAAGGAAGATCATCAAGAACTCATTAACTCCCCCACCCCAACGCCTTCATCAAGGGGGTGCAACTCCTGCCCATGGCATCCCCAAAACCCCGCCTTGGGGACCACAGGGAGCCATTGGGGGGGACAAACCACGAGCTGACCTCTGACAAAGACAGCTGCCACCCCCGCACGCCCAGGCACCCCACGGGGACCTGCTCAGGGACCCCAACTTCTCATCCAGACCTCATATCCCACGGGGGTGCCTCTGTTATTTCGGGGAGCCCGGGGGCTGCCCCACGGCGATGCGGCTGACCCGCTCCAGGACATCCTGGGGACACAGCGGGGGCACGGCCTGTGCCAGGGGACACTCCTCCACCAGGCTGTTCATGGGGGTGGGCGGGGGCACCACCTCTTCCTCGGGGCCCCCTGCAGCCCCCAGACCCCCCAGAGCTGCCCTGAGGATGGGCAGCACCTTCTTCCGAGTGGCCACGGCGTTGCCCTGGGCGTAGGCGGCCACGCAGGGCCAGGGGCTGGGCAGCGGCCGCAGCAGCAGCGACGGCGCCGTCGCCTCCTCCAGCGCCCGGCACAGCTGTGGGGGAGTGAGCGTGGGGCTGGGAGCTGCCCAGCACCCCCACAACTGCCAGGTTCTGGGGCAAAGCACGGCTGGATACGCCCAAACCCGGCTCCCTGACTCACCGTGCTGCGGAGGGGCTCCTGCGCGCTGTACACAGCGAGTTTTCGGGTGGGTTCGTGGTGCTCGTTAAAGGACACGGTCATGGCCACCAGCCCCGCGTAGCCACGGGCCTGGCAGAAAGCCTCCAGGTCCTGTAGCAAGCCAGGCCGGAGCAGGAAGGTCTGGGCAGAGGGGAGGGGTCTCAGTGTCACCGTGATGTCCCCAGTGTGCCACTCCCTGCCTCAGTTTCCCCCTCAGCCCCGAGTCTCACTTCCAGGTCCTCGAAGACGCCGCTGATGGCGACGACAACCTCGTCAGAGAGGACTTTGAGGTCCTTCCGCAGCATCTGCTCTGTTGTCAGCCCTGGGAGGTGGGCAGGGGATGAAGCCCAGGGCACCTTCCTGTCCCCAAGGAGAGGGGGGGACACACCTGGGTGCCACTGGCCTGGCACACCCACCTGTGACATCAAACTTGGCTGCCTGCAGGGCCCCGAACACGGCGTCACGGGCTGGCAGCTCTGGGAACCTCTCCTCGAGCAGGGACACGCAGGCCACGTCCCTGGGGGTCACCTTGCCTGCAGCTGGGCTCAGGTTGATGCAGTCCAGCAGGATGGTGCCTGTGGGGACGAGTGGGGTCGTGGTGTCACTGTCCCTGGGGACAGAGCTCAGCCAGGACCCCACAGAATCACAGAATGATGAGGTTGGGAGAGATCTCTAAGATCAAGAGCAACCTATGCCCTAACACCTCAACTATACACCAAGTGCCACGTCCAGTGTTTATTTAAACACATCCAGAGATGGTGATTCTACACCTCCCTGGGAAGAGCATTCCAGTGCTTTATTATTCTTTCGGTGAAAATTTTTTCGTAATATCCAACCTACACCTTCCCTGACTCGAGACTGCGTCCTCTTGTTCTGTCAGTGCTGCCCAGTGGAAGAGACCGACCCCCAGCTGTCTCCAACCTCCCTTCAAGAAGGTGTAGAGAGCAAGAAGCTCACCCCTAAGCCTCCTCTTCTCCAGGCTGAACACCCCCAGCTCCTTCAAACGTTCCTCACAGGGTTTGTGTTCCAAGCCCCTCACCAGCCTCGTGTTTGAGCATCTCAACATCCTTCCCAAACTGAGGAGCCACACAGCACTCAAGATTTGGCCTCACCAGTGCCGAGTCCAGGAGCAGAATGACCTCCCTGCTCCTGCTGGCCACACAATTCCTGATCCAGGCCAGGAGCCATTGTCCTTCTTGGCCACCAGGGCACATTGCTGGCTCATATTCAACCAGCTGGCCACCAGCACCCCCAGGTCCCTTTGTGCCCCACTGTCCCCTGCTCACCGTGCAGCAGCGCGGCCGTGGTTCTGTCCAGCACGCCCGGGGGGCCCTGCAGGATCCTCTCGGTCACCAGGGTGGCACAGGAGCCCACGGGCTCCACTGTCACCTGGCACGGGGGACCTCGGGCCCGCTCCAGCGGTCGGTGATCCAGGACCTCCACCACAGCCTCCTCCAGGGCAGCGTCAGCACTGGTGGGCAACGGGAAAGGTCACCCCTGGCAGAGCCTGCCAAACCCCCTTATTCCTTTTTTCCCCTAAAAACTCCCTGGAAATGGATCAATTTCACCCATCCTGGGCGGGAAAATCAAGCCCGGCTCTGTGTGGGTGGCCCTGGCTGTCCCCAAGGTGCCACCTCCCAGCTCACCAGGGCAGGACGTGGTGATCAACCAGTGTCAAGGAAAATAGCCCAGCGTGGTGCCAGGTCTATCTCATCCCAAAAAATGAGTGAGGTGGCCAGGATGCCCCAATCCCGCAGCAAAATCAAGTGAGGGTGGCCCTGGCTGTCCCCAAGGTGCCACCCCCTGGCTCAGCCAAGCAGGACGTGGTGATCAATCAGAGTCAGGGAGAGCAGCCCAGCGTGGTGCAGCCCCCCCAGGTCAATCTCATCCCAAAAAATGAGCGAGGCAGCCAGGATCCCCCAGTCCCGCAGCAAAATCAACCAAAGCTCTGCTGTCCCCAAGGTGCCACCACCCCCAGCTCACCCAGGCAGGACATGGTGATCCACCAGCGTCAGGGAGAGCAGCCCAGCGTGGTGCAGCCCCGCCAGGTCGATCTCATCCCGAAAGACCAGCGAGGTGTCCGGGATGCCCCGGTCCCGCAGCAGGAACGTCGTCTCCGTCCGCAGCGCGAAGTCGGCGCGGGGGATGTTCAGCACGGGCACGAAGGCGGCTTTGGGAGCCGGGCTGGTCTGCAACAAAGAGGGTGTCACACCCCGGGAGGTGTCCCCAAGGCCATCAGGGGTCCCTGGGGTAGTGGTTCAGCCTCACCTGGGCAAGGAAATAGGCCAGGGCCAGCGCAGAGACGGTGGAGTCCAGGTCACAGGCCTCGTTGCCCATCACCACGTGGATCTCCTGGCGCTGCTGGATGTGATCCTGCAGGGATGGGAGGTGTCAGGCACAGCAGCAGCGTGGCCTTGTCCTCCAAAATCCCCCAAACTGCTCCCTTGTCCTCATCAGTGCTCCCGGAGCCACCCATCACAGGCGTCACCCACAGACTGCACCCTCCAGATGAGCTCCTGGCACCCCTGGGGCTGCCTGGGATCCATTTCTGGCCTCCTGACAAGCTCCTGGCACCCCTGGGATCCATTTCTGACCTCCAGACGAGCTCCTGGCACCCCTGGGGCTGCCTGGGATCCATTTCTGGCCTCCTGAGGAGCTCCTGGCACCCCTGGGATCCATTTCTGGCACTAAATCCTCGGGTTTGGGGTGTGTGCGTGGAGTGAGGTGTGTTGGGATTCCAGGAAAACTCACCTGAGCCACCAGGTGAGGCCAGGGACCATCCCAGCCCCGCAGCCCTGGGAGCACCGAGTGCTTTAACCCATCTGTTTTAGAATTTTGGGCTGCTTGTCACCCCAAAAAAATGATGTTTCACCCTCTTTTGCTTGCCTGCAGCAGCAGGGAAAACATGTCACTCTCCTGTCCCCCACCCACAGGAGCCACCCCGTCCCCAGGCTCTGATTTTTGGGACAATTCTCTGCTGCCATAACCCAGATTTGCTAATTTTTGGTGGAAACTGAGGAAAAAAACAACCCGAGAGCAGCTGCAGCACAAACCCTCAGCAGGTCTGGGATGGGGCTGGGAAACATTTTGGGGTGTCCCTGGTGTGGCTGTGCCACCTCAGTGGGGCACCACACTTGGGGCTCTCGGCTCAATCCACTGGGTGCTCATCTACCCCTGCACCCCAATTCTGCCCTTGCACCCCCATTTCCCTGCACTCCAATTCCCCCCCTGCACCCCATTCCCCTGCACCCCCAATTCCCCCCTGCACCCCATT
>JAWWMN010000095.1:5203310-5215988 GCA_035047745.1 Catamblyrhynchus diadema
ACACCCCATGCCCCCCGTGCCCCCCGACCCACCGTGCCCTCTCGCTGGCAGCGCAGCGCTGCACGTTGGAGAGCTGCCCCAGGCAGAACCGGGCCCCCCCCGAGGGGTCCACGTATCCATCCACGACCACCGAGGGGCAGCTCGAGGGCACCTTGAAGATCTCCCCCACCTGCACGTCCTGCTCAAAGTAGGCGATGGAGCACCAGAACTCCGGGCCTGGAACGGGGCAAAATGGAGATTTTTGGGGGAGTCACAGCACCCATGGGTGCTGAGGAGGGTGGGGGGCACTCACCAGGGTGGGTGGACACAGGGGGCTGGAGCATGGGGGGCCCTGGGTGGGGTAGAGAGGGGGTCAGCACCTTGAAGACCCCTCCCCAACCCTCACCCAGTGCCCCCCAAACCTACAGCAGTGGTTGGGGTGGTGCTGGGGGTGGCTCTGGCTGCTGGGATGTTGGTGGGGGGCGGGTTGTGACCCCCCCAAACTCGGGGTGTAGATGGTGGCAGGGCTCCAGCTCAGCGGTGAACCTGCAGGGGGACACGGGGGGACATAAGGAGGGTCCCCCCAAAAGGGTTGGGGGGCATTGGGGTACCCCATACTTACTGTGGTGGGGTGGTTTGGGGTACCCGTTCTGTGCTGGGGGGCCCTCGGGGTGGGCCAGGGGGTCCTGGGGGGTTGCTGTGGGGGAAGATGGGGGGAAGATGTTGATTTTATGTTTTAGAAGGTTTGATTTATTATTTTATATATATATTTATATATTTGTGTATTTTTATATTATAGATAATTTTATATTTATATATTTATATATTTTTATATTGACGTATTTTATATATAATATATTTATATATTATATATGCATATATGTTTTATATATTTATATCTATTTTATATATTATATATATTTTTATAATTTTATATTTTTATATATTTGTATATTTTTATATATTTATATCTACATATATTTGTATATTGTGGAGTGGGGGGCTCAGGGTGATGCCCCCAAACCCTCAGGGTGGGGGGGGGTCTCACCTTGGGGCGCCATGGGGAGCGCAGGGTAGGTCCGGGGGGGCACTCGGGGGGGCTCAGGGGGCAGCGCTCGGTGGGGCCGGGCGGGGGTCTCCACCCCCGGCTCCCGATGAGGGGCCGGCAGCTCCATCTGCACACAGGCATGGACAAACTCCTCCTTCACCGGGCGCGGGGGGGGCACTGGGGAGGCCGGGGGACACACACCGGAGACCATGGGGGGGGGGCACGGGGACCCGCGGCGGGGGGCTGGGCTGGCTCCGGGGCCCCGGGCCGGGGTCTCACCTGTGCTCGGGATGCCCAGACCTGCGGGAGAGGTTTGGGGGGGATTTAGCGGTGCTGGTGACCCCCCCTTGGTGACCCCCCCCAGTACGGGGGTCTCACCGCTGCCGGGGGTCCCCACGCGCTCGTAGTGGTAGGGGTTGACACAGACGCTGTCGCACTTGAGGTCGAAGGCGAATTGGCAGAACCGGGCGGGTTTCAGCTCGTTCTTGTGCAGGTCGGGCCAGCGCCAGAGCCGCGCGTAGATGACGTGCGGGAAACCCTTCCTGCCGGCCACCTGCGGGGAGGGGGGACACAGAGGGGGACGGAGGGGCTGGGACCCCTCCCCGGGGTGGCAACAGTGGGATCCCCCCAGGGTCACAGCACTGGGATCCCCCCAGGGTCACAGCACTGGGATCCCCCCCAAACCCCCACACCGGGACCCCCCTAAACCCCCACACCGGAATCCCCCCAAGCCGCCACACCGGGACCCCCCAAGCCCCCACACCGGGATTCCCCCACACTGGGACCCCCCCCAAGCCCCCCCAGCACGGGGCTGGCGCCAGGCCCGGGGTCCCCCCGCGGTTCCAGACACAACAAACGCCCCCTCCCCGCTCCCCCCGGCTGCAGCAGACACTGACTCACCGGGCAGGGCAGGGCGGCGCGGGGGAAGCCGCGGAGGGGAGGGGGCTGCGGGCGGGGGATGCAGCCCAGCCGCTCCCGCACGACCCAGGGCACCCCAACACGCAGGACCCCCTAACGCGGGGTGGGTTTACCCATGTCCCCCCTACCCGGGGGTCCCCAGGGGGGTCAGCTCCCGTCCCGGTGTCCCGGGGTACCTGGAGCCGCCCGTCCAGGGTTCGCTGCACGGTGACACACTGGCCGGGCTGGGCCCCTCCGGAGGTGACAGCGGCCACCAGCGCGTCCAGCTCGTCCCTCTTCTCCTTCAGCTTCCTCAGCAGGCTCTGGATGGCGCGGCGGGCGAAGGCCTCGCTGTCCCCTCCCTGCCGGTGGCACAGCAGGCTGTGCACGATGCCGGGGCCGCTGTCGCTGCCCAGGGACATGGCGTGTCCCCAGCGGGTCACCCTGCTGCAGGGGACACCGAGCTGCTGGCACCAGGGAAGGTGGCACCTCCAGGTGACAAAGCCATCTGTCACCCAAAGCCTGCGTTCTGTGCTCCCTGAGTGCCAGAGTTTGTCCCCAGCAGGTCACCCTGTGGCAGGGGACACCGAGCCACTGGCACTAGGGAAGGTGGCACCTCCAGGTGACAAAGCCATGTCACCCAAAGCCTGCGTTCTGTGCTCCCTGAGTGCCAGAGTTTGTCCCCAGGAGGTCACCCTGCGGCAGGGGACACCGAGCCACTGGCACCACGGAAGGTGGCAGCCTCCAGGTGACAAAGCCATGTCACCCAAAGCCTGCGTTCTGGGCCCCCTGGCTGATGGCACGACCTGAGTGCCAGAGTTTGTCCCCAGCTTGGGGTGAGGCGACCCAGCACAGTTTACAGTGACACTCGGGGTGTCCCCAGGCAAAGCTGGGTGGTGGCATCAGGCTCGGGGACAGCGCTGTCCCCAGCCTGGCACGGAGCAGAGCTGTGTCCGTGCCCGGTGCCACGGGGACGGAGCCGCTCCCGCAGCCGCCGCCGAGCCCAGACTAAACAGAGCCCAGCCTGGCGCCGCTCCTTAACCCCTCTCATTCTCTCTCTGCCGGCTTCTCCCTTTCCTGCCAGACCCTGCTCACGCCAGAGCCTGGAAAATCCTTGGGATGGCGGCAGACACAACAAACGCCGCTCTCTGCTCCTTATCTGGGACTGCGAGGGAGCCTGCGTGTCCTGCCAGCACTCCCCGCGTGTCCCCAGGCTCCCCCAAGATGCCATCTCGGTATGGGGACACTTCCAGGGATGCTCAGGGACCCCATGGTGGGGACCTTGAGCCCCCCGCCAGGCTCTGGGGTTCATCCCGGGTATCCCATCCCTGCTCCCTGCCCATGCTCTGCCTCATGTTTTGGGGCTAAAAGCAGTGGGAGAGGGGATTTGGGGTCCTGCTCCCCGTCCCTGCATCCCAAGGCTGCTCCAGGGAAGGCTGGAAGGGTCGGAGTCATCCCCGTTCCTCTGCAGAGCTCAGCCCGCTCGGGTTTGGGGCAAGCTGGGCTCAGTCCAGCTCGGGTTTGGGGCAAGCTGGGCTCAGTCCTCGCCCCACATCGCCCTGCCAGGAGAGCCCCCGGCTGATCCCAGTCCCAAAACATCCTAGGGGATGTTCCTGGGACACCACGGGAAGGTGACAGGGACAGCGCAGGGGTTCTGAGGGGTGACACGGTTCAAGAAGGAGGGGACACAGAGGGGACCCTTAGGGGACTGAGGGTGGCTCGGGCTCGACTCACCTGCACCGGCCCCGGCTGCCGTCACTCGCGGCCCGGCTGCTGCCGCATCTCCTCCGGCTCACGGTGGTGCGGCCGTGTCTGCAGCCCCCTGCTTTTCCCTCAGCCCCCTGTTCTGCCCTGAGCCCCTTGTCCTGCCCTGAGCCCCCTGTTCTTCCTTGAGCCCCCTGCCTTCCCCTCAGCCCCCTGCCCTCCCCTCAGCCCCTTGTCCTGCCCTTAGCCCCTGCCTTTCCCTCAGCCCCTGCCCTGCTCTAATCCCCCTGTCCTGCACTCAGCCCCCTGTCCTTTTCTCCCACCCTCAGCCCTTTCTCTCAGTCCTCTGCCCTTCCCTGAGCCCCCTGTGCTGCCCTGAACCCCTGCCTTTCCCTCAGCCCCTCACCTTTCCCTCAGCCTCTGCCTTTCTCTCAGCCCCTGCCTCTCCCTGAGCCCCCTGCCCTGCCTTTCCCTCAGCCCCCTGTCCAGCCCTTTTCTCCCACCCTCAGTCCTTTCCCTCAGCCCCTGCCCTTTCCTCAGCCCCTTCCTCCTGCCCTCAGCCTCCTTCTCCTGTCAGCCCTTTCCCTCAGCCTCCCTCGCCTTCTCTGAGCCCTCCCTTCCTTCTCTCAGCCCTTTCCTCCTCCTCCCGGCTCTCTCCTCCTCCTCTCCCCGGTCCCGTTCCCGCTCCCTCGGCCCTTTCCCAACTCCGGCCCTACAATAACAAAAGGAGCGGCCGGAGCGCGTGAGGCGCCGCCGCGCCGCAGCCAATGGCAGCGCCCGTGACAGCCGGGCCTCGCCCCGCCAGCCAATCGCGGCCGCGCTTTCACGGCGCCAGCCCCCAGACGGGCCCCGCCCCCGGCGCCGCCGGGCCCGGCTCCCACCGGGAGCGCCGCGGGTCCCGGCCCCGGTTATACCCCGGGAACGGCCCCGGTTATACCGCGGGTCCCGGCCCCGGTTATACCCCGGGAACGGCCCTGGTTATACGGCGGGTCCCGGCTCCGGTTATGCCTCCGTTATCCCGCGGGTCCCGCCCCGGTTATCGCCCGGGAACGCCGCGGGTCCCGGCCCCGGTTATCCCCCGGGAACGCCGCCCCGGGAGGGAAGCAGGAGCCGGTGGATTCCCGGTGCCCTCCCCTTCCTTCTGCCCTGTGGAGTAAATTGAGGAAAAATCCCATTTCCAGAGAAAACCCCACACAAGAGCTCTGGGAATTCTCTCTCCTTTAGGTAACCAGAAATCCAAAATTCCAAGGAAACAGGAAAAAAAGCATGGGTGATAAAAGCAGAGAGCCTTTAGTTATGAAAATTCATCTTTTTTTAAAAAATGATGAATTTTGGAGCTTGTTCTGGAAAAGAGAGATTTCCACTTCACTGTCCTGGCTGAATTTTCTGTCGCCACCTCTCATTCCTTTAAACAAACACTTGAACAACACAGAAATTTGGCATGAAAAGAACTTCAATCCCCCAAAATCCACTAAAACAGGGAAGTAAGTTTTCCACCTGCCCCAACCCCACAGGGATTTCTGGGGCAGAACAAAAAGGATTTGGGAGGAGAAAAACATCCAAAGTCAGACTCTTCCTGTTGGGAAGGCTGATCTGGCTTCAGAGGGGTTAAACTGAACTCCAGCCATCCCAAAACGTACAAGGGCTGATCCCAAAAATACAACAAACCCATGCCAAAATCTAATAAACTCATCCTAAAACCCAACAAACTCATCCCAAACCCCAGCAAACCATCCCAAAACCCAACAAACCCATCCCAAAACCCAAGAAAATTTTCCCAAAACCCAACAATCTCGTCCCTAAATCCAACAATCTCGTCCCTAAACCCAAGAAATTTGTCCCCAAACCCAACAAACTATCCCAAAACCCAACAAACCCGTCCCAAAAACCACAAACCATCCCAAACCCCACCTAACTCATCCCAAAATCCAACAAACCATCCCAAAACCCAACCATGGAGCTCCACAGCACACCAACACCCAATCCACAGGCGCATCCTTGGTGCTGCCGGCAGCAGAATCCCCACAGCAGCTCCATCCCATCCTCAGTGAAAAACCACCAAAAAGATCCCCAGAAAAGAACAATCCAAAAAAAGTTTAATACAACAGAGAGTATCAAAACATCCAAGAACACACTAAGTCTGAGTTTCCCCTCGGGGACGGAGCCCCCCCAGCAGTCCCGGCCCCTCAGTCGGCGGCCTCGGGATCTGTCTGTGCCATGTACGCGTCCAGCTCGGCGTCCAGGTGTCCCTTGGTCTTGGACATGTAGGCGTCCAGCTGGTTGTCCAGCTGCTCCTTGGTGAGGGCGGGCCGTGCCGAGCCTCTGCCGCGGCCCCGGCCTCTGCCGCGCCCGCCGAAGCCGCCCCGGCCGCGCCCGGCCATGCCGCGCCCTGCCAGGGGATGGGGACGGTCATGGGATGTGGCCAGGGATTTCCCACTCCATCACTGCCTGCATCCCGGGATTTTACACCCCTCCAATCCTGGGATTTCACACCCCTCATTCACGGGATTTTCCACTCCATCACTGCCTGCATCCCGGGATTTCCCACCCCATCACTGTCTGCATCCCGGGATTTCACACCCCTCATTGCCTCCATCCCATCACTGCCTGCACCCTGGGATTTCACACCCCTCCATCCCAGGATTTCCCACCCCATCACTGTCTGCATCCCGGGATTTCACACCCCTCATTTATGGGATTGCACACCCCTCCATCCCTGGATTTTCCACCCCATCACTGTCTGCATCCCGGGATTTCACACCCCTCATTGCCTCTATCCCATCACTGTCTGCATCCCGGGATTTCACACCCCTCATTGCCTTCATCCCATCACTATCTGCACCCTGGGATTTCCCACCCCTCATTTGCGGGATTTCACACCCCTCCATCCCAGGATTTCACACCCCTCATTTTGTCCATTTTGGGATTTCTCACCCCACCTGTCACTGCCTGAATCCCAGCATTTCCCACCCCATCACTGCCTCCATCACGGGATTTCACAACCCTCTCAGCCCCTTGGGGATTCCCAGAGAAATGTCTCATGGCTACACTCCCAGCTCCTTCTCATCACTCAGAGAATTTCAGAGCTTCCTGAAAATTCCTCAATCCCAGCCTAACACCAACATCTGGCTCATGAGTTTCCCATCCCACCCTGCTAACAAAACCACCAAGTCTTGGATAAAAGCTTTCAACTCCAGGCTGGGATTTCTTGTGGCTGCAGGCTCCACTCCCCAGCCTCAGCCAGGACAGAGGGATCCCATCTGGATCCTGGATTATCCCCGTTATTGCCAGGCACTGACCTCTGCCGCCGATGCCTCCCCGGCCCATGGCGCCCCGGCCCAGGCCGCCTCTGCCCGGGCCCCCGCGGCCCCTGATGCCGCCTCTCCGCAGGCCCATCCTGGGGGCAATCCCCCTCCCGCCACGCAGCAGGCCTTGACCTTGGGTGGAAAAGCCAGAAAAACGGGTGTTGAGTGTGGTTTCATGGTTTATCTCACCCTACCTGGTATCTCCCTCCCAGGTGTATCAGACATCCCTCCTTTCCCCACCCAGAGCCCTGCCAGCACTGTCTGTCAGTCCTGGAATTCCAGAAGGGCCATTGGGACATCCAGGTGTCCTCTGTCCCTTGTACCTGGTTGGTGACTCCCTATCCCTTCCCTCCTCCTCTCCCCCAGCAACCACACGGTCTGGGAGTTCTGCTGGAGCAGTGGCTGGATTCAGAATAAAAACTCTGGATTAAAATCCTCTATCAGAACCGACTCCTTTCCTTCACCATCACCTCAAAGCTTCTCTGGCAGAGGGAAACCTGAGGAGCAGCCCCTGTTATGGGGGGAAGCTCCATCCCACCACCACCAGAGCTCCTGCATGTCTGGATTTGTCTCCATGTTCCCAGCTGCAACATCCAGCTGGCCAGAAGTGTTTTTGAGGTGATCCAGCCAGCCAAAGTGTCTCTGGGGTGATCCAGCTGGCCAAAAGTGTCTCTGGTTGAAACATCACACATCCAGCTAACCAAAAGCGTTTTTGGGGTGAAAACACCACACATCCAGCTGGCCAAAAGTGTCTCTGGGGTAAAAAAACCACACCCAGCTACCCCAAAGTGTCTCTGGTTGAAACACCAAACATCCAGTTACCCAAGTGTCTCTGGGGTGATCCAGCTGGCCAAAAGTGTTTTTGGGGTGGAACACCACACATTCAGATGGCCAAAAGTGTCACTGTGGTAAAAACACCACACATCCAGCTGGCCAAATATGTCTCAGGTGATCCAGCAGGCCAAAAGTGTCTCTGGGGTGAAACAAACACCACAGCTGCCCCTATTTGGTTCAGCCAAGCCGAAGCACGTCCTGCCCGCAATATCGGTAACAGCAATAAACAGAATTTCATCCCGGGGGAATGGCGTGCGAGGGGACAGGGGCATGGCAGGGCACTGACCTCGGAGTGCCACCCCTCCTCGGATGATGGCCCGGGCGCCGCGGCCCCGCAGGGCCCCCCGGGGCAGCCCCCGCTGGCCCAGGGCCAGCCCCCGTTGGCCCAGGGCTCCTCGGGCCAGCGTCCCCGCTGGCCGGCCCAGCCGCGCCTGGATGTTGCTCTTGCCGAGGCGTTGCTTCAAGCTCTTCTGGAAGAGAAGATTTGGGAGGGACAGGAGTCATGCAGCAATCTGGGATTGGGGACATGAAAAGGCTCCACCACAGGAAAAGCCACCAGAACAAGGGTAAAGAGGGAGGGGGGGGTTTTAGGGGATGTCGCTGCCCTGGGACTGTGAGGTGAAGCAGCTCCCGGAGCCCGGGATGAGCCTTTGGTCTGGAAAAATAGAGAGGAGACATCAACAGGCAGCACCCAACAGCCCCACTGACAACCAGGGAGCAACAACATGTAGGGAAAATCCCCACCGACAGCCAGGGAGTGACAACGTGTCACTGATCTGAGGGAAAAAGTGGAAATTTTCTGCCAGTCCCTCCCCGGTATTTCATTTTTAGAATCATGGAATGATCTGAGTTGGGAGGGATCCATGAGGATCATCCAGGCCAACTCCTGTCCCTGCACAGACACCCCAAAATCCCACCCTGGGCATACTTGGGAACAGCTCCTGGAGCTCTGGCAGCCTCAGGAATGTGCCCATTCCCTGGGGAGCCTGGGCAATGCCCAGCACCCTCTGGGGGCCCGAAAATCCATCCTAAACCTCCCCTAGCACAGCTCCATCCCACTCCCTGAGGAGCCTGGGCACTCTCTGGGGGAAGAACCTTTCCCTAAAATCCATCCTAAACCTCCCCTGGCACAGCTCCCGCCATTCCCAGGATCCTGTCCCAGGGAGCAGAGATTGGAGCTGCAGATCCTTAAGTCTCCTCTGCTCCAGCTGGACACACCAAGTGCCTTCAGCCACTCCTCCAGACCTTTCTCCATCCTTGACACTCTGCAACACCTTTTTTACAGAATCCCAAAAGTCTTCAGGTTGGAAAAGATCTCCCAGACCACTGAGTGCAATCCCCACCTTGTGCCCAGCCCAGGTGGCACATCCAGGCTTCCCCTGGACACCTCCAGGGATGGCAACACCAAAATTCCCTGGGCAGCTCCTGCCAACCCTTCCCAGGAAATTCCTTCTCCTGTGTCCAACCCCACCCTCCTGTCAGGGAGTTATGGAGAACCAGAAATCCCCAAGCTCCCCACACTCACCCTCCATCCCCTTCCCTTCTCTGGCCTCTTTCTCTTTCCGGAGCCGTTTTTTTCCACATCCTGCAAGGCTCAAATCTCCTTTCCCCTCACCTGTTTGAGCTTCAGAGCAGCCTGCACAGACGGTCTGTTCTCCATCTGCTGGGCCAGCCGTCTGTTTCGAGCGCTGGCCAGCTGCTGCTGCTGCATGGTGGCCCGGATATTCACCGGCATCGGCTGTTTGTTCTTCAGCATGTTAGTGAAGCTTCAAGGTCGAATAAAACGGGGTTTAATTAAAGCTTAAAACACACAATTATCGGCATTTCACGGTGCTCGAGTGGGGCTCCAGCTCCCATGAACCTTTTATGCAAAGAGTGGCACTTATGGGATTACGGATCCCTTGCTGGAGAGGCAGGAATGAGGTGGAAGTTTTTGGAAGTTTTCAGTGGGAATGAGAAAGCAGGAGGTTAGTGGGTTTAGAGATGGCAGAAGGGGTGACAACCAGCAGGAAGCGGGGATGGTCGTGACAGAGAGGGGGAGAAACAGGACAGCAAAAGCCCAATCAAGCCCCAAAAAATCTGGGAAAAACGTCAAAATTCCAGGCCAGGAGGGAGGTTGGGAAGAGGCCACGCTCGGTGTCCTCCAGCATCAGGCTGGAAGGGATCATCTTAAAGCCTTTTCCAACCACGACTGTACAAAATTCTACCACCCTGAGCATCTCCTGAATGCCACCCAACTGCTCTCCTGAAATGAGGCCACTTGGGAATTTACGTGGTGCTTTAATTTCTGCATTGAAAAGAGGTGGTAAATAAAGCTCCTCAGCAGCTTCCTGGGAGCTGGAGAGCAAAATCCAACCCCTAAAAATGAAATTTATCCCCTAAAAATGAAATTCACCCCATAAAAATGAAATTTACCCCTAAAAAGGAAATTCACCCCCTAATGATGAAATCCACCTCCTAAAAATGAAATCCACCCCTAAAAATGAAATCCAGCCCCTAAAAATGAAATTCACCTCCTAAAAACGAAATCCACCCCCTAAGAATGAAATTTACCCTCTAAAAATGAAATTCACCTCCTAAAAATGAAATTAACCCCATTAAAAATGAAATTTAATCCCTAAAAATGAAATTCACCCCATAAAAACAAAATCCACCTCTTAAAAATGAAATCCACCTCCTAAAAATGAAACCCACCCCCTAAAAACGAGGAGTTTGCGCTGACAGGGAGGGAGGGAGCCAGCAAGGAGCCCCTGAGCTCAGGTGCTGCCCCATCCCAGCGCGTTTAACCCCAAAGTGCTCAGCAGGACAGACGGACACCCGTTAGTGATCACGGAGGAGCCAGACGTGGGAAAACCCAGTGGAATGAGCCACGGGAAGAGCTCGAGGACAGAGAGAGATGGAGGTGAAGCCAAAGCTGGTGCCTCTTACAAGGCCCAGAAGGACCTTCGGGCCGGTTCCGAGGCCGCCGCCGGCCTCTTACAGAGCCCACCCGGGCAGGTGGGACCCTCGGGCGCGGCAGCAGAGCCAAAATACCAATGTCAAAACATGTGGGAGAGACAGGGAGGGTGTGAGGTTGGTCTCTGCTCTTAAAACACATCCCACCGGATTTACGACAACTAAAAGCACGGAGAAATCCCTCCGGAATTATTTTTTGTTTTTTTGGCCCTTTTAACCTTGGGTAAGGCAGGTGTGGAAGGCACCACCCGCTCGCTGGACGAGGTTAAAAGAGGGCGGAAAAACCACGGTGGGTTTTTGGATTTTTTTTTTTGGATAGTGAGAATTAAGTAAAAAAAAAAAAAATTAAAAATATATATGATTTCTTAGGAGCTGAAGGTGCCGTTGGCTTCCTCACCGCTCGTTCAGAGACATCTTGGTGGTGCTCTTTAGCACGACCTTCGGTGCTGACTGTGCAGCCATCTTCAGAGAATCTGCAAAAAACAGGCCCCAAAAATAAAAATTTAGACATTTAGCACACATTTATACCACTAAATACTAAAAATCCCTTCTGTTCTGCCTGCTTGGGTGGAGGAAATCAAGATTACTGCAGGTTATGTGTAATATATTCATTTATTTTCAGTGATTTTTAGCCCTCTGTCAGGATTTTTAATGTTTTTTAGCCCTCTCCCGGTTCTAATAAATCAGGGAGTTCCTTTATTTCTCCCTTACCAAAAATTCATCTTTTCACAGTGAATGCTTCAGCAATATTAGGAGGAATAATTTAAAAATCCAGCAGCAAGACAGAAACCAAATGGCATCTTCAGAGCAAAGATGCAAACCAGAACCCAAGACATCAAATTAATACAATTATTACATATTTACATGATTAAACATTTAAAAGCCTCTGTTCTGTGTGGAGAAAACTAAGAGTGAGATAAGTAATAAATATTATATTTATGTATTTTTAATGTTTTCTAACCTTCTACCAGGTTTCATAAATATGGGAGTTATTTTAATTTACCTTTAGCAAAAATGTATCTTTTTACAGCGAATACCTTATCGCTTTTTTGAGTAATATCATAAATAACCAGCTGTAAATAGCACCCAAATGCCTTTAGCACAGTGACACCTCCACATCTCCCATGTTCTTAGCATGACCAAGGTGCAAACCCCAATTTTAAGGGCACAGGGAGTAAAATTGGGAATAAAAATCCAAGATGATGCTACAAAAGCATCGTATCCTTTAAAAACATCGAGGTTTTAATCCCCTCAGGGCAGGGATTTAAAATCCACCCAGTGCTGGATGCTACAGAAACACGCTGGGTTCCAACCTCCGAGCCCTACAGATCGATTTATTAATTTAATTTATAATTAGCAGCAAATTTAACGGGTGCATGACGACCGGGATGCGCTCACTACATAATACCCTCAAAAACCCGCTTTATTGAGAGGATTTACACCTAGAAATTACGACAACATAAATCCTTACTCCTGTTTTAAATGATTTTTAATAATATTATTTTAATATACAGCAGCTTTTTCAATTCGAAGTGGTTTTTAAAGCGTTTTTCTTCCTGAGGGGAAAAATAATCAGCTCGGCTCCCTCAGGCCTGGCTCCGGAGCCCGATAAGGGGGAAAAGCCCCGACCCTGAGGGGACCATGAGGAGATCGTGAGGGGATCATGACGGGGCCATGAGGGGATCAGGAGGGGACCATGAGGGGATCCCCCAGGCCCTCAGGGCTCCCCCCGGCTCTCCGCCCCCGGGCCGCTCACTCACCGAAGCACACGGTCGCCAGGTCTCCGGTGGCTCCGGCGGGCGAGCGGGTGATTGCGGGGCCGGTGTGGGGCCAGCGCGGGGCCGGGGCTGGCGCTGAGCTCCGCCCGCTCCCGCCGCCGCCGCCGCCGCCGCCGCTTCTCCCTCAGCCGCCCGCGACAAAATGGCGCCTGCGCCGCTCCCGCCCCCGCCGAAATGG
>JAWWMN010000095.1:5252129-5263017 GCA_035047745.1 Catamblyrhynchus diadema
TAACTCCTCCAAAACCTGATTTTAACCCCTCCAAAGCCCGATTTTAACCCCTCCAAAGCTCGGTTTTAACCCCTCCAAACCCCGGTTTTAACCCCTCCAAAGCCCGGTTTTAACTCCTCCAAACCCCGGTTTTAACCCCTCCAAATTCCGGTTTTAACCCCTCCAAAGCCCGGTTTTAATCCCTCCAAAGCCCGGTTTTAACCCCTCCAAAACCCGATTTTAACCCCTCCAAAGCCCGGTTTTAACCCCTCCAAAGCCCGGTTTTAACTCCTCCAAAACCTGATTTTAACCCCTCCAAAGCTCGATTTTAACCCCTCCAATGCTCGGTTTTAACCCTTCCTTTTCCTCCTCGGGTAGAAGCAAACCAGCGAGGCGAGTTTACAGAAGCTGATGAGCAACCTGGACTGCAACAGCGACAACGAGGTGGATTTCCAGGAGTACGTGACCTTCCTGGCCTGCATGGCCATGATGTGCAACGACTTCTTCCAGGAGCTGCCGGACAAGATGCCCCGCAGGAAGTGAGGGCAGGGCCCGGCCCGGCCCGGGACCCTCCCGTTGTGATCCCGATGTCATTTCAATAAATCTCCATTTAAACCAAGCGGGTTTTGCCCCCCCGGGGGTCTCTCTGGCCGGGCTGGGGGAAGCTGGGGGTGATGCCAGGCTGGTTCTGGTTCTGGTTCTGGTTCTGGTTCTGGTTCTGGTTCTGGCCCTGGTTCTGGTTCTGGCTCTGGTTTTGGTTTTGGTTTTGGTTCTGGTTCTGGCTCTGGTTCTGGCTCTGGCTCTAGTTCTGGCTCTGGTTCTGGTTCTGGTTCTGGTTCTGGCTCTGGCTCTGGTTTTGGTTCTGGCTCTGGCCCTGGTTCTGGCTCTGGCTCTGGCTCTGGCTCTGGCTCTGGCTCTGGCTCTGGCTCTGGTTCTGGTTCTGGTTCTGGTTCTGGCTCTGGCTCCGGCTCTGGTTCTGGTTCTGCCCGGGTTGGGGCAAACTGGGGGCAATGCCAGGCTGGTTCTGGCTCTGGTTCTGGTTCTGGTTCTGGTTCTGCCCGGGTTGGGGCAAGCTGGGGGCAATGCCAGGCTGGTTCTGACTCTGGTTCTGGTTCTGCCCGGAGTCGATGCTGCACCCCCGAGGCCTCGGGAACTCCCCCGGGGCCGCTCCCCGGCAGCCACGTCGGGGCTGACTCAGCCCTGCCCGGCCGCTCCTCCCCGGAGCCGCTCCCATCCCGCGGGGATGCGGGAACAGCTCCGAGCTGGGATTGCGCCGGTTCGGGGTCAGCTCCGAGCTGGGATTGAACCGGTTCGGCGTCAGCTCCGAGCTGGGATTGTGCCGGGTCGGGGTCAGCTCCGAGCTGGGATTGTGCCGGTTCGGCGTCAGCTCCGAGCTGGGATTGTGCTGGGTCGGGGTCAGCTCCGAGCTGGGATTGTGCCCAGTCGGGGTCAGCTCCGAGCTGGGATTGTGCCGGTTCGGGCTCTGTCCCTCACCCTCCGCCCCGCGGGTGTCGCGATTGTCCCCTCCCCACGCCCGGCGCTCCGGGATTTCTGCCGCGTTCCTGCCCGGGGTGCGGCCGTGCGGAGCCGCCACTTCCCGGTGCTCCGGGCCAGCCCATCCCGGTTCCTTCCCCGGGGCCCTTTCCCCTCCCTTTGTCACGCTGCGGGCTCCAGATGTGCCACACGCCCCTTCCAGATGTGGCCGTGCCCCCTCCACCGCCTTCAGCGATTCCACAAAGGGACGGGAGGGGAGGGAACGGCCTCGGGCTGTGCCAGGAGGGCTCATGGGGTGGAATTTCCTCCTGGAAAGGGCCTTGGAAGGGATGCCCAGGGCGGCTTGGAGTGGCCACCCCTGAGGAACACCTGGATGTTGGTCTGGGTGGGCAGGTGGGGGTCGGGCACAGCTTGGATGTGGTGATCTTGGAGGTTTTCCGACCTCTGGGATGCTGGGATTCTAAGATTTAGGGAAAAAAAATGTCCATCCCTCCAGAGTCAGTGAACCCCCAGAGAATGGGGCTGCACCCCCAGGCAGGTGAGAGGGACCCCCAAAATCCCAGACCTCACCTGTGGCCATCCCCCAGAGAATGGGGCTGAACTGCCCCTGCACCCCCGGGCAGGTGAGAAGGAACCCCAAAATCCCAAACCTCACCTGTGGCCATCTGAAGGTGGAATGATGCTGCCCACAGGGATCCAACCTGGATTCATCCCCTCTGTCAGGGGTCCACCCTAAATCCATCCCACTCACAGGGATCCACCCTAAATCCATCCCACTCATAGGAATCCAGCCTGAATCCATCCCACTCACAGGAATCCAGCCTGAATCCATCCCCCTGTCAGGGATCAACCCTAAATCCGTCTCACTCACAGGGATCACCCTGAATTCATCTCCCTCACAGGGATTCACCCTGGATCAATCCCCCCTCACATGGATCCACCCTAAATCCATCCCACTCACAGGAATCCAGCCTGAATCCATCCCCCTGTCAGGGATCAACCCTAAATCCATCTCACTCACAGGGATCACCCTGAATTCATCTCCCTCACCGGGATTCAGCCTGGATCAATCCACCCTGTCAGGGATCAACCCTGAATCCATCCCTCCTCACTGGGATCAACCCTGAATCCATCCCCCTCACAGGGATCTGCCCTAAATCACTCATCTGTCCTTGTCCCCCTCCCATACACAGGTGGCCTTGTCCCCTCCTGTCCCCATGGCACTCACCTGGCACTCACCTGTCCTTGTCCCCCTGCCATCCTCATGGCATTCACCTGTCCTTGTCCCCTTCCAATCCCCATCGCACACAGGTGGCCTTGTCCCCCTGCCATCCCCATGGCACTCACCTGTCCTTGTCCCTTTCCCCGTCCCCCAGCCACACCCTCTGCCATCCCCATGGCACTCACCTGTCCTTGTCCCCTCCTGTCCCCATGGCACTCACCTGTCCCCATGGCACACAGGTGTCCTTGTCCCCTTCCAATCCCCATGGCACAGAGGTGGCCTTGTCCCCCTCATCCCCATGGCATTCACCTGTCCCCGTGGCACACAGGTGTCCTTGTCCCCTTCCAATCCCCGTGGCACACAGGTGTCCTTGTCCCCCTCATCCCCATGGCACTCACCTGTCCCCATGGCACTCACCTGTCCCCGTGGCACACAGGTAGCCTTGTCCCCTCATCCCCATGGCACTCACCTGTCCTTGTCCCTGTCCCCATGCCCCAGCCACACCCTCTGCCATCCTCAGGCCTGTCTGAACCTGTGTCCCTGCCGTGTCACCTGTGTCCCTGCCGTGTCACCCGTGTCCCTCTGCCCAGCCCGCACACGTCCCCTTCCCGTTGAGGGCACGCCCGTCCCCATCCCAAACCCCGTCCCTTTGTCTCCCTCTTTTGCAATTTTGGGTTTTTTGGCAGCAGCTCCTGGGATGAGGAGCCTGGCGGGGGGTGTTTCACCACCGCTGTCATCGTCACTTCCCAAAATCTTCATGACCACATGGGGTGGAGGCTCCTCACCAGCCCCCTCCAGACACTTGGGGTTCTGCAGCTCATTCTGGGAATACTGGGAATACTGGGAATACTGGGAATACTGGGAGACTCCACTGGCAGCACTGGGGGGGTCCTAAACCTGGGGGACAGATGGGGGTGGATCACCCAGACGATGCCCTGGGTTATCCATGGGCAGCAATTCCAGCTGCTGGGAAGTGCCACCTCCCAGGAGCTGCTGGCAGAGTTCCACCCAGCAGGATTGTCCTCTGGATCCAAGGAAATGTCCTCGTGGAGGGGTGGGATGTGAATTGGGAAGTGGGAAGTGAGTTGGCGGAGAATTTTCAAAGCCTGACAAAATGAAATTAAAGTTTTTCAAACGCCTCTCAGTTGCCCCATCTGTGAGTCAGAAAAAGGCTTAGTCCAACTCCTGTCCAGCAGCCAAATTCACCAAAAACATTGGTAACAAACCATGTCCCCCCTGGGTAAAACCATCATCATCCCACTGGAGACCCCCACCCAGAGAAGTTCCTCCTCCATCATCTCCACCAAACACTTGTGGAACGTTCCAGAAAACGCCATCGCTGACCCCTGATGCAATTTTTGGCGTTTCCTTGTTTTTGCCTGACGAGTTTGGGGCCTCCCCTCCCTGGATAACAGTTCCTGGATGGGGTGAGGAGCCCGAAATCCTCACCTGGGCGTGCTGCATGCCTTGCACAACTCCTGGAGTTCCTGGCAGCTCCAGGAGGGTATAAAAGGTGCCATCCCCAGCTCGGCACCACCAATCCTCCTGCTCCTCCCTCTGCAGAGCCCAGACCTCCTCCGAGGTGAGCAGATCCTTCCCGGTGAGTCCCCGGGCTGGGGTTCCCTTCGATGTTTTGCCGTTTGTCCCTTTCCCTGCAGGATGAAAACCGACCTGGAGCTGGCGCTGGAATGCGCCGTCAACGTCTACCACCGGTTCGCGGCGCGGCGCCCCGTGGACGACTACCTGAGCCTGGGGGAGTTCTCCAGGCTGCTCAAGGAGACGGCCGAGCCCTTCCTGAAGAACACGGTGCCGGTGAGAGCCCGGGGTGGGATCAGTGGGGTGGGATTGATGGGATGGGATCAGTGGGATGGGACGGGATGGGATCAATGGGATGGGATGGGATGGGATTGATGGGATCCATGGGATGGAATGGGATCGATGGGATGGGATTAATGGGATGGAATCAATGGGATCGATGGGATTGGGATCGATGGGATGGGCACGCAGGCCTCTGGGATTGATGGGATCCACGGGATGGGATGGGATTGATGGGATCCATGGGATGGGATGGGATTGATGGGATGGGATCAGTAGGATGGGATCAATGGGATGGGATGGGATCCATGGGATGGGATGGGATGGGATCGGTGGGATGGGATGCGATGAGATGGAATGGGATCAATGGTATGGTATGGTATGGTATGGTATGGTATGGTATGGGATCAATGGGATGGGATGGGTGGGAACAGGCCTGGGAGATCCTCTCATTCTGGGAATGTTGGGCAGGGACTCCCCCGCTGGATTGGGGTGCTCAGAGCTCATCCTTGGGCACTTCCTTGGGGATTGGGGCGGTTCACAGAATTCCCAGAATCACTGAGTTGGTTGGAGGAGACCTTCAAGATCATCGAGTCCAACCCAGCCCCAACCCCTCAACTCAACCCTGGCACCCAGTGCCACATCCAGGCTTGCTTAAACACATCCAGGGACGGTGACTCCACCACCTCCCCAGGCAGAACGTTCCAGAACTTTATCTTGGGAGCTCCCCAAAGCGAGGGAGGGTTTTTTGGGGCTCAGCCTTTGCTGGTTAAGGGTGAGTGATCCTGAGCTGACTGTGTTCCCCCCACAGCCCAAAATGACCACGGACAACTACATCAAGCAGCTCTTCACCAAAGCTGATGCCAACCACGACGGCCGCCTCAAGTTCACTGAGTTCCTGACCACGCTGAGCCTCGTGGCCATCGATGCCCACAACAGGTCCCACCAGGGCCCTGGTGGTGACCATGGCCACGACCATGGGCATGGCCACGACCACGGGCATGGGCACAGCCACCGTCGCTGAAATGGAACCATCTCCCATGGTGGGGAGCCACGGGACTCTGCGTCCCCCCTTGTCTGGAACCAAATCTTTGTCACCCGCTTCTACTTGGTGGCATTGAAATAAAATCCTTTCCTTTGAGCACCAAACCCATCTGTGTTCTGTGTCCTGGGGTCTGTGGGGAGGAGGTGAGGCCCAGCCTATGATTAAACCCAGACTGAAGGGGAAAAGTAATGGGAAGGGGAGAGTGGCATGCGGGGGTCCTTGTCTGGGCAGAGGGGGGTCAGGACAAGGTTTTGGGGGTCCCCAGTGGGCAGCACAGGCTGGGTGGGCTCCTGGAGGGTGTCAGATCTGAGAGTGAAGGTCCAGGAAGTTCCAGAGGTGAAATGCAGTTGGGGGGGGTCCTTCTTCAGGTCTCTGCCAAGATCCAGCCCTGGAACTGGGGGTGCCACATCCTGGGGGTGCCACATCCCAGGGACACCAGATCCCAAGGGTGCCACATCCCGGGGGTGCTGCATCCTGGGGGTGCCACTTCCCAGGCGTGTGTGAGATGTTTTTGTGACCCCAAAAGAGCCCAGCAGCCCCAGCAGAGCAAAGCACGAATTCGAGGGGTTCTGAGGGCTCCATCCTGGCAGCTGCCACTCTGCAGAACCAGTCAAACCTTTCATGCTTTGGGACACACCCCCCAGGTCACCACACACCTAAAAACCACCGTGGGCTCCTGGGGGCTGAAACAGGAGGGGACAAGAGCTCCTGGACCCATCAGTGAGGGGACACTGAGTGGGGAACCCCTGGGCTGAGGAGGCTCCAACATCCCCCAAACCAGGGCCTGTCCCGGGTGAACCCAGCGGGGTTTGGGTGGCACAGGACAGCTCTGGATTTGGGGTGCCACCCTCGTCCCTCGAGGCAAATGTCACCCACTGCCACCCCCGTGTCACTTGGGCATTGCTGCCCTTGCAGGGCTGGGCATCACCAGATGCTCCCCCACAGGTTTTAGGGAAAAAGTGGGAAAATTGGGAAAGGGGCTGAGTGTGGGAGGTGCACAAGAGCGCCAGAGGATTTCCCTGCCAGCTGGGGGACGAGAGTGCAATTTGGGATGGGTGGCACTCAAATTTGGGATGGGTGGCTCTCAAATTTGGGGTGGGTGACAATCAAATTTGGGATGGGTGACACTCCAATTTGGGATGGGTGACACTCCAGTTTGGGGTGGGTGACACTCAAATTTGGGATGGGTGACACTCCAATTTGGGATCAATGATGCTCCAATTTGGGATCAATGACGCTCCAATTTGGGATCTCAGTTTGGGATGGGTGACACTCCAATTTAGGATCCCAATTTGGGGTGGGTGACACTCCAATTTGGGATCCCAATTTGGGATCTGTGACACTCCAATTTGGTATCAATGACGCTCCAATTTGGGATCTCAGTCTGGGATGGGTGACACTCAAATTTGGGATCCCAATTTGGGATCTGTGACACTCCAATTTGACATCCCAGTTTGGGATGGGTGACACTCCAATTTGGGGTGGGTGACACTCCAGTTTGGGATGGGTGACACTCCAATTTAGGATCCCAGTTTGGGATGGGTGACACTCAGATTTGGGGTGGGTGACACTCCAGTTTGACACTTTAATTTGGGATCCCGATTTGGGATGGGTAATGCTCCAGTTTGGGATGGGTGGCACTCCAATTTGGGATCCCAATTTGGGATCTGTGACACTCCAGTTTGACATCCCAGTTTGGGATGGGTGACACTCCAGTTTGGGATGGGTGACACTCCAATTTGGGATCCCAGTTTGGGATGGGTGCCAGACTGCAAGGAGCGGGTCCGGGAAACAAAAGGAACAATGCAGTGAGTCAGGAATACTGGAATAAATCCGTGCAATGCCCCGGGGACACAGGAGCATCCTCAAACAGGAACGGGCACCCCTGGTTTGGCTGGTCCTTCCCTCTTCCTCCTACCCATTGTCTGGTTTGAAACCTTCTATTGTCTGATTTTGAAACCTTCTCATTGTCTGATTTTAAATCTTCTAGTTGTCTGATTTTAAACCTTCTAATTGTCTGATTGTAAACCTCCTCATTGTCTGATTTTAAATCTTCTCATGGTCCAATTTTAAATCTTCTCATTGTCTGATTTGAAACCTTCTCCTTGTCTGATTTTAAATCTGCTCGTCCTTGTCCCTAACACGGGTGACACAGAGGTGACAATTGCAAAACATGCAGCAGTTCCTGCACCAGGTCAGAAAAGACCCTGGCCTCGGGTTTTCTCCTGGTTTAGTGCCCAGTTTCCTCCAGAAAATCTCTGGAGCAAGAGCTGAGTACAAGTAGAAAACAATGGAAAATATTCTGGAAAACAAGCTATAAAAAACAGATGCTGCTTTGTCTTGGGCAGTGTCCAACCAGTTGGCATTGCAGAAAACAGAAATCACATTAAAAGCTCACCCAGGGGACAAAGTCATCCCTGTTTCCATGTGCAACAGCCCAGTTTGCTCCTACAGCAGAAGGAAAATGTGCAAATTTTCCGTCGTGTTGCAAAACTCCCCGAGTTTTGGCAACTTCTGCCCGACAGGCCTTGCCCTCAACATGGAGGTGTGACCAAGCCGGGGTTTTTCCCCTCCCTGAGCCCTGTCAGAGGTGATGGAGGGGCCAAGGACAACATTTCCAAAGCCTGGTGGGTGCAACCAGGAACTTGAAGCGGAGGAACGAGGCCGGGAGGGGCTCGGGGTTCCCACCTGGCAATTTCCAGGTGCGGGAAATGTGAACTCAAGCTGATGCTTGTGGCAGGTGTGTCACCAGCTCTGATGAAACAGAACCTCAGGCAGGTATAAAAGGGCTGCTCCAGGCTCCTGGGTCACACTGACACGGATCCAAACCCTCCTCGGAGACCCCGGGTGAGTAGGACAAGGATGGTCCTTGCAGGGGAAAGGATGAGGGAGAAGCAGTTTGGGATCCATCAGCTCAGGGTGATGGGTTCTCCTGGGGGTAGAGTAGGAGGTTGGTTTGGGTTGGAAAACGAGGACAAATTAATGGGATTTTGGTGCCATCTTTGGTGGAGGCACCACTAATTCTGCGTCCCAAACGCTCCCACTGGCCTGACCCTGCTTCCCTCATCTGAAAAAGGTCCCCAGGTGTGTTGGAACAAGCTGCTTCCTTGGCAAAGCCAAACTGGAGCAACATCCCCAAATCCCCTCATTTTCTGCTCCACACCAACGACCTGCAGGTGTCCCTGGGCTCAGGTGCTGATTTTTGTCCCCTCTCACACTTGGAGGTTTGTCCCCAACCCCTGCAGGTCCCTCCAGAGCTCAGCCATGTCCACCAGCACCCACAGCCACGCCGGGAGCCGGCAGTTCCCGGGGAATTGCACCCTGGAGAAGGCCCTGCAGGCCGTGGTGGACGTGTTCCACCAGTACAGCATCCGCCAGGGCGAGATAGACCTCCTGAGCATGAGCGACTTCACCACGCTGCTGAAGGAGCAGGCGCCGTCCTTCCTGGGGACCTGCGTGAGTGCCCGGGGGACAACCCCATGGGGATGGGGTTCAGGAGCTCCTGGGGGACAGGGGGTTTCTGCCATGCCCAGTTTGGGGCCACCCCTGCTGTTTGTGGTGGTGGAAAGCGAATCAGACAGACACAGTCCAAATCGCAAGTTGAGATTCTTCTGGTTTTTGCAATGCCCAATCGAAAGGTTCCACGTGTGTGGTGGTGGAAAGTGAATTAAACTCACACCTGAACAGGCATGCAATTTGTAATTTTTCTGGTTTTCGTAATGCCCAAAAAAGATGTTCTTTTCAATGGTGGATAAATTGTGGAATCTTTGCCGTTTTCAGCAATTTCGCTCTGGCTCTGATTATGACCCGAGCTGTCATTTCTAAAGTTGTAAAAATTGGTTTTGGAGATCTGTAGGATAAGAAAATCCATTTGAATCCCTCTTTGAGGTGTCCCATTGAAATATGAGACCACACAATTGCATTTGTTCTCCTAACACTGCAAGAAGAAAGGTCTGTGACATCCATGTGCTTGTCTTTGTTGAAGGGCCTCACCAACCTTCTCAAGGGCTTCTTGGGCCTTCACTGTGAGGCTTCTGGGAGCTCTCATGTTGCAGTCTCCTCTCAATAAGTTGGAAAGTGATGCAAGTTCATTGTTGGTTCCCAAAATTGGCCTGATCCAATGGATTTCTCCCAAAATTGTCCTGGTGCAATTGATTTCTCCCAAAATTGGCCTGGTCCAATGGATTTCTCCCAAAATTGGCCTGATCCAATGGATTTCTCCCAAAATTGGCCTGATCCAATGGATTTTTCCCAAAATTGGCCCGGTCCAATGGATTTCTCTCAAAATTGGCCTGGTGCAATTGATTTCTCCCAAAATTGGCCTTATCCAATGGATTTCTCCCAAAATTGGCCCTAACCAATTGATTTCTCCCAAAATTGGCCTGGTCCAACTGATTTTTCCCAAAATTGGCCTGGTCCAATGGATTTTTCCCAAAATTGGCCTGGTGCGATTGAGTTCTCCCAAAATTGGCCTGGTCCAATGGATTTCTCCCAAAATTGGCCTGATCCAATTGCTTTCTCCTAAAAGCCACTGTGTCCCCCCAACCACAGGGATTTGGGACAATATCCTGTCCCTTCTGGGGTTTAATTTGGGGCTAAGGCTGAAGTAGGGGAGGGTTGGGACATCCTGCAGCTTCCAAACCCTTCCCAGGGCAGGGAAGGATCCACCCAACTCCAGGGATGGAGCTGGGACAGGGACATGACCCCTCCTTGTGTCCCCAAATGTAGGACAGGAACCAGGCTGGCTACTTGGAGAAGCTCTTCCAGGAGACCGACCTGAACAAGGACAAGGAGCTGAGCTTTGAGGAGTTCACCATCGTGCTGAGCAAGCTGGCCGACGATGCCCATCGCATCAGCCACGGCTCCGAGCGCTGCGGGCCCGACCAGGACTGAGCCCGGCATGGAAAAATGGGAGAGGGAAGCTTGGGGAGTTGGGTTCTGGCTGCTCCCTGCCTGCCTGGAGCAGCCCCATGGCACAATAAAGCAGCACTTGAAGTTCTCTGAGCTTTTCCTTATCCATCGTGGGGGTGGGAGGAGGGACAGAGAGGGGTGGGTGGGGTCATCTGCAGAGATGGTTTTGTCAAAAAATCCTCATGAAGCAGAAGGTTCCCAGTGCCCAAAATCCTGTGGTTTGGGATAGTGGGATTTCAGGATGTGTTAATGATGATTTTCTGCCGTTCTGGGAGAGACGTGGAGTCCAGACACTTCCATATCCCAAAACTGCAACACCCAAATATCCAAAATCCCAAATCTTGGATCTGAGGCAACACCCAAACATCCAAAATCCCAAATCTTGGGTCTAAGGCAACACCCACACACCCAAAATCCCAAAT
>JAWWMN010000095.1:5270670-5280832 GCA_035047745.1 Catamblyrhynchus diadema
CCTGAGCCTGGATCCATCAGGACAGGATCCCATGGTGATCCCAGATCCATCAGGACAGAATCCCATGGTGATCCCAGATCCATCAGAACAGGATCCCATGGTGATCCCAGATCCATCAGGACAGGATCACATCCTGATCCCAGATCCGTCAGGGCAGGATCAGACCCGGTCCCAGATCAGATAAAATTAACCCCCTTTTCCTGCAGGAATTCTCCTGGTCTGTAACATTTTGTGGGTGAACCCACACACCCTTCATGTTGTAGAGGGAAAAAACCCCATTTAGAGGATGAGAAATGCAGAATTTCATGTGAGAAGGGCGTTTTCTGGGCGCCCAAGGAGGTGCTTTGTCCCTGACCTACATCCACCTCTCCAGGTGTGCCGTAAACATCCTGGGAGCGCAGGAGAACGAGGGAGGCTCCCTGGGAAGAGAACAGGACTGACCGGAAGGAATCTTCCCCTCCTCCTCCTCCTCCTCCTCCTCCTCTCACCTCCGATCCTGCCCGGGGCTGCTCCGAGCCTCTCCCGCCACTCCCGGTGCGGAGCCAGGTGAGGCTCCATCGCTTCTTTGGGGCTTTAAAATGAATTTTTGTGTTCGTGGGGTTGCCTTGGGACCGGTTTTAGCCGGAGGCAGGACGGGATCGGCTCCTTTGGGCACCTGCAGGAGCTGATTCATTCACCCCACAAGTGCCTGGGAGCAGCTTCCCTCTAATTGAGGCAGGGAAAGTGGGAAAATGAGGGGAATCGAGGGGAAAGTCCTCGGATAAGCCGGGAAAGGAAAGTTTCTGTTTAGCTCTGGTGAAATCAAATGCAGGAGGGCTGAGGTGGGATGTTTGGGATTACTGGAAGGGATGTTTGGGATTATTGAAAGGGATGTTTGGGATTATTGGATATTTGAAGGGATATTTGGGATTTTGGAAGGGATATTTGTGATTTTTGGAAGTGATATTTGGGGTTATTGGATGGGATGTTTGGGATTATTGAAAGGGATGTTTGGGATTATTGGATATTTGGGATTATTTGAAGGGATATTTGGGATTTTGGAAGGGATATTTGTGATTTTTGGAAGTGATATTTGGGGTCATTGGATGGGATGTTTGTGATTTTTGAAAGGGATGTTTGGGATCTTTAGAAGGGATATTTGGGATCATTGGAAGGGACATTTGGGATCACTGGAAGGGATATTTGAGATTATTGGATGTTTTGGATCATTGGAAGGGATATTTGTGATTTTTGGAAGGAATCTTTGTGACTTTTGGAAGGGATCTTTGGGATCATTGGAAGGGATCTTTGGGATTTTTGAAAGGGATATTTGAGATTTTTGGAAGGGATCTTTGTGATTTTTGGAAGGGATATTTGGGATTATTGGATGTTTGGGATTATTGGAAGGGATATTTGGTATTTTTGAAAGGGATCTTTGGGATTTTTGGAAGGGATCTTTGGGATTATTGGAAGGGATATTTGAGATTTTTGGGAGGGATATTTGGGATTATTGGAAGGGATGTTTGGGGAGATTTTTGGAAGGGATATTTGGGATTATTGGAAGGGATATTTGGTATTTTTGGAAGGGATATTTGGGATTTTTAGGAGGGATATTTGGGATTTTTAGGAGGGACGTTAGCGGGGATTTTCCTGCTGCCCTGACAGCGTCTGTGGCCTCAGGTTCTGCTGCTCTCCAGGACTGGAGCCATGTCCAGGCTCATCAAAGCCATCACTGACATGATGCAGAGCTCCCAGGGCAACGCCAGGAAGGGCAGGAAATCGGAGACCTTCAGCAGGAGCGAGTTCAAGAAGCTGATCCAGCAGGAATTCGTTCCTGTCAAGGTAACAGCAGGGGCTGGAGGGGGAAAAGAGGCTGGGAAAGGGACCTGGAATTGTTGGAGCGAGCCCAGAGGAGACCACGAAGGTGATAAAGGGGCTGGAGCCCTTTTCTGATGGATCCAGGCTGGGAATGTTGGGAATGTTGGAAATGCTGAGACCCCAGAGCCCCCCCAGGATCTGCAGGGGCTCCAGGGAAGCTGGGGAGGGACTTTTCCTCAGGAACTGCCGGGACAGAGAGGCAGCATGGGCACCCACAGCTGGGCACCCCCCAGGGGCAGCTGGGGCACCCAAAATTTGGGATTTGGGGACGCTGCAGCCACCGCGTTCCTGCTGTCACCGCATCCCCCCTCTGCCCTCTGGGGTATTTTGGGCTGGCTGGGGGGTGAGGGGGGGTCTGCAGCATCCCCCCCACATCCCGGCCTGGGCTGGGGTCTCTCCTCTCTTGGGGTTTTCCCTGCAGAGCTCCCGTGGCCCCCTCCCCTTCTCCTACAGGGCCGCTCCAGCTCTGCAGCCCTGGCACCGGGTTGGGACCCCTCTGGCACCTCGGGCAGAGGGGTCCCGGCCCTTCCCCACCTCGGGAGGGGCTGACGGGGTCGTGCGTGTCCCCTCAGAGGTCCCCGAGCAGCAAGTACAGAGCCGCCCCCCGGCCCTCGGAGCCCGACACGGAGCCCATGAACAAGGAGAGGGCTCCCGCCAAACCCTGCGTCTACTGAGGGCTCTGTGCTGCTCCTGGCACGTGGAGGGAGCAGGTGAGGGACAGCAGGGCGGTGTCACCCGTGGGACACCGCCAAGGTGGGGACAGAGCCTGGTGTCACCCCAAGGTGCTGAGGTGTCATCATGGTGGTGAGCCCAGCCCGGCGGGGAGGGTGGGATGGAGAGCAGCTGGGCTCTGCAGGGCGTTTAATCAGCTCTAATTAAACCTGTGTGGTAATTGG
Organism: Catamblyrhynchus diadema; assembly: GCA_035047745.1. NCBI lineage: Eukaryota > Metazoa > Chordata > Aves > Passeriformes > Thraupidae > Catamblyrhynchus > Catamblyrhynchus diadema. Next base: position 5,273,424 of record JAWWMN010000095.1, read on the forward strand.
GTGTGACGGTGGTCACAGGGGTCTTAAAATGAAAGAAGAAATGTAGATCTGGCTCTATGTTACAGAAGGCTTGATTTATTATTTTAAGATATATATTACATTAAAATTACACTAAAAGAATAGAAGAAAAAGTTCTCATTGGAAAGTTAAGCTAAGAATAGAAAAGAAAAAATCAACAAAAGTCTGTGGCTCGGACACAGAGCTGACTCTGCCGTGATTGGCTATTAATTCTAAACATCCACATGAGACCAATCACAGATGCACCTGTTGCATCCCACGGCAGCAGAAAATCATTATTTGCATTTTGTTTCTGAGGCCTCTCAGCTTCTCAGAAGAGAAAAATCCTAAAGAAAGGATTTTTAATGAAAAGATGTTTGCGACAATTGGGCACCAATCAGAGCGGGCTGCAGGGAGGGACTCGAGTCCTGCCAGGTTTTGTGGGTGAACCCCCCTGTGGGTTTTCCTCCCTTTCCATAGGATTGCTCCGATGCTGGGATCTCCTTCCAGGCTTTTCCTGCTCCTCCTTCCAAGCCAGGAACATCCTGGGATGAGTGAGGACCAAGCCCAGCTCCACCAATTTACCTCCATGAGGCAAAAAATATCCCCAGGTCTCCTTTGATCCCTATGCTCCAGCGGTGTCTCCTTGGGGTGCTTTAAAAATGCAGCTTTGAAGGCTTGGAGGGGGTGGTTTGGGACAGATTTTCTCTTTTGTTTTTCCTCATAAAAAGCAAAAAATCTCAACCCTGCTGAAATCTCAGCCCGTTCACCATAGTTATTAATGGGGAGAAAGTGAAAAAAATCCCTGGTTAATAGGGCTGGGACGAGCACGGGAATTATTTGAGTCAGCCTGTGGAGAAATAATGAACCCAGAGTGGCAATTCCTGGGGGAAAATTAAATGTTCGTTTTTGTTGGGAGCTCATCTCCAGCTCATTTGGAGCCAACAGCAAAATTCCCACGGGTTTTTTGGGGGGGGACACCCCAAAAATGCACCTCAGCTGCAGCCAATCCTTCAGCTCTGGATGAGGGGGCTCGTTGTGATTTTCAGGGAGATCTTTCTGCACTGTAAATATCCCAAAGGCTTTTTTTCCCTCTGCTTATTTTCCCCTTTCTCATATAAATGGTTGTAACACGACAAAAACCCAATAAAAACCGTCCAACCTGGTGCCTGCCCGGATTTTTGGAGCCTCCCAGCCCTAAAACCCCGTCCTGGGCTGGTTCTGGAGAACATCCCAGCCCCAAAACCCAATCCTGGTTCTGGAGAACATCCCAGCCCCAAAACCCAATCCTGGTTCTGGAGAACATCCCAGCCCCAAAACCCCATCCTGATTCTGAAGAACATCCCAGCCCTAAAACCCCATCCTGGCTCTGGAGAATATCCCAACCCCAAAACCCAATCCTGGTTCTGGAGAACATCCCAGCCCTAAAACTCCATCCTGGCCTGGTTCTGGAGAACATCCCAGCCCCAAAACCCCATCCTGGGCAGTATCCTTGGTTCTGGAGAACATCCCAGCCCCAAAACCCCATCCGGGCTCTGGAGAGCATCCCAGCCCTAAAACCCCATCCCGGGCTGTCTCCCTGATTCTGAAGAACATCCCAGCCCTAAAACCCCATCCTGGCTCTGGAGAGCATCCCAACCCTAAAACCCCATCCTGGGCTGCCTCCCAGGCTCTGGAGTTTAAGGAAACACCAACACCAGTTGGATTTAGGGGATGTGACTCTTTATTGGGCGCAGCCCAGCCCTTGCCATGCTCCGGAGGGCACCGGGGTGGCTTCGGGACCCCCGGGAAGGTGACAGAGATCCGGTCCCAGTGTGACCTTTGCTGCCAGAGCTGGGACAAGGCGATGGCCACGCTGTCACTTCATCTTCTGCTGGGGCATCTGCGGCACCTGCTGCTGCTGCTGCTGCTGCTGCTGGACCGGCATCTGCGGCTTCCCGTGGCAGCCGGAGCCACCCGAGCTGTGACAGCCGCCACCGCCCGAGCTGTGACAGCCGCCACCACCGGAGCTGTGACAGCCGCCACCACCGGAGCTGTGACAGCCGCCACCACCGGAGCTGTGACAGCCCCCAGAGCTGCCACCGGAGCTGTGACAGCCGCCACCACCGGAGCTGTGACAGCCGCCACCCCCGGAGCTGTGACAGCCACCGCTGCTCTGGCGCTGCTGCCGGTGGCACTGGTCCTTGTCCTGGCGGGAGCACATGGAGCTGTGCTGGGTCACCTGTGGGGACACAGCAGCTGGCAGGGGTTTGTCCTTCCTGCTCCTGCCCTTCCAGGCAAGAGGAATCCGGGTTTGGAGTTTGGAGTTCCTTTTCCCAGTCCCAGCCACATCCTACATTTCTGGATCCTTTTGCCCCCTGGCATTGTCCCACTGAAGGTGTTGGGGACGCCCAGGCCATGCCTGGCTTTCCAAAATCAGAATCAAGACGCCAGACCCTCCCTGGCTGGGACCAGGAAAATGAATCCCGGTGTTCCTTGTCCCTGTCCCAGCCACATCCCACATTTCTGGATCCTTTTCCCAGTCCCTGGCATTGTCCCACTGAAGGTGTTGGGGACACCCAGGCCATGCCTGGCTTTCCAAAACCAGAGCCAGGACCCCAGACCTCGCTGGGAAAGGAATCCGGGCGTTCCTTTTCCCAGTCCCAGCCAGATCCCACATTCCTGGATCCTTTTTCTCCCTGGCATTGTCCCACTGAAGGTGTTGGGTGTTGCATCACACTGCAACAGTTGGGGACACCCAGGCCACGCCTGGCTTTCCAAAACCAGAGCCAAGACCCCAGACCCTCTCTGCCTGGACTGGAAAATGAATCCCGGTGTTCCTTTTTCCAGTCCCAGCCACATCCCACATTTCTGGAACGTTTCCCCCCCCGGCATTGTCCCACTGAAGGTGTTGGGGACACCCAGGCCATGCCTGGCTTTCCAAAACCAGAGCCAAGACCCCAGACCTCCCTGGGAAATGAATCCCGATGTTCCTTTTCCCAGTCCCAGCCAGATCCCACATTTCTGGATCCTTTTCCTCCCTGGCATTGTCCCACTGAAGGTGTTGGGGACACCCAGGCCACACCTGGCTTTCCAAAATCAGAGCCAAGACCCCAGACCCTCCCTGGCTGGGATCCCAGACCCTCTCTGGCTGGACTGGGAAATGAATCCCGGTGTTCCTTTTCCCAGTCCCAGCCTCATCCCACATTTCTGGAACGTTTTCCCCCCTGGCATTGTCCCACTGAAGGTGTTGTGGACACCCAGGCCATGCCTGGCTTTCCAAAACCAGAGACCCCAGACCCTCCCTCCATGTCCCCACCTCTGCTCCCTCTGAAGCCCTTGGCTCCCTCCTCACCCACCCCAGCCCCGTTCCAGATTTGGGGATCCAAACTCACCCCCCCCAATGGTTCTGGAACCCCCCAGCTCTTACCTGAGGCTGCTCGTGCAGGAGGAGATGAGGAAGGATGAGAGGCAATGAGGCTTTTGGGGACAGGAGCCCTTTTATACCCTCTCTGCACACCCCACATGGAGAAGCCCCTCCCTGTCCCGTTCATTTAATTCGCCGGTGGCTTTTTCATTTTTTATTTTTTTTGCCTCCCCATTTCTGGGGCTCCTGGGGTGACTCACCTGATCCACGCTGGGATTGCCTCTCCTTGTAGGTAGCCTTTCCTGTCCACGGAGCTTTAATTGCTGGCTCTGACTGTGCAGGGCTGGGCTGGGGGAGCCGTGGGTGGCCCCGGTTTCCCCAGGTCAGGTTTGGGGTTGATCACACCCCGGGAGTGATTTGGGTTCAGGGGGAGGCGATGTCTCACCCCCAAACCACAATTTCCCGCCAGATGTCCTGAGGTTCTCTGGGCCTGCAACTCCCCTAAAAACCAAAATGGGCCCTGAAGTGGCCAAAACAGTTTTGGGAAAGGAGAAAACTCTGCTTTAGCAGGAATTCCCTCTGTGCTGGGCATGGTGAGGGGAATGTCCAGCACTGTGTCCAGTTCTGGGCACGCATGGCAAGAGGGGTCCAGAGAAGGGAACAGAGCTGGGGAAGGGGCTGGCGAACTCCTGAGGGAGATGGGGGGGCCCAGCCTGGAGAAAAGGGGGCTCAGGGGGAATTTCTGACTCTGCACAACTCTGACAGGAGGCTCAGGTGGGAATCAGGAGGAATTTTTTTCCTGGAAAGGGCAGCCAGGACTTGGAAAAGGGGTTTGGAGTCTCCTGGAAGTGTCCAAGGAAGGCCTGGCTGTGACCCTCTGGGCTGGGGACAAGATGGGCACAGCTTGGACTTGATGGCTTTGGAGGGCTTTTCCAACCTCAGGGATTTTGGGATTTGCCTGGAATCACCTTTGGCTCGTTCCTCTTAGAGCTGGTCAAAACACGGTGGGGCCATGAGGAAGCTCCGAGGTTTCCTGCCAGGAGGACCTCAAGCAGCTGGAATTCTTATTTTTGGAAGGAATAAGCCCTGCCCTGGGTAAGGATCCAGGATTAGCAAGGTGCTTCATTATGTTGTTGAGTCTCAGCCCGGGAACGAATCCATGGATTTATTCCAGGTGAGCGGCTCCGGTGCTGCCGGAGGAGGAGGAGGAGGAGAGGAAGAGGAGGAGGAGGAAGAGGGATCCCACAGGAGCCTTCGGCCACACACAGTTGTGGGCAACTGGCAGACCCCCCGGGCTTTCTCCAGAGCTGCAGGAACACCCTTTTTGCATTTCCCCTGATCCCCAATTAGCTCCTAATTGGCCAGCGAATCCCGGATGCACAGCCCCACACGGAGAGCTCATGAGAGGCAATAATTTGGGATACTCCCTGTACCTTTCTGCTGCGTGGGCTGGGGATTCTTTAGGAGCATGGAGCTTGTTTGGCTCTTTCTGTCTCTGCTTATGGAAGACATTGCAATTGTTAAAAAGGAAGCAAAAAAAGGCTGAAATCTGGATTTTCCCATCTGGGAACCGCTGTGGTTTTGTTGGTGTGGAAAGGCTTGGAAAACACCAGGTGGAAAATATTTTCCTTCTTCCCAAGCTCTCCTGCCTTTGATTTGTCATTGTCCACGTTGATTTTATGGAGATGGAGAGTGAGTGGTTCCTGCCATCCAAACCCCATCCACATTTGCTCGCACCCAAAACAGAGGATTTGGGGAAATTTGAGAGGACAGGGCAGGGGAAGGAGCCAGGTGAGCAACCTGAAGCTTCTTTTGTGTTGCTAAACTCCTGCCACGATCTAGGACAGTGTCAGGACAAACTGTGCCTGGCTTTGGTCGCTGCTCCTCAATTGGGTTTTGTTCTGGCCTCAGCAGAAATGTGATCAATGACCTCTGGGAAAAAAACACTTGAAGGAATTTTTGGCTCTTGGCATCTCCCTGTGTTCATTTCCTCGTGTTTTAATCGCTCTGAGTTTGTTAACAATGGGCAACTCTACATTTTGTGGTTGGCCACCTTGATGCGCCTTGAGTTTTGAGATGGGGGGTTCAAGGCAAACCCCAGATTCGGACAAGGAGCCTTCCCGAGCCACCCCTGCTCCAAAAACAGGGAGTGAGCTGCTGCCTGCACCCTTTTCAGCAATGCCAGAAATTTCTGATCCTCCTGACGCACTCGAGAACAATCTTATCACGGTAACATCCATTTCATGAATGGCAATACCGGAGCAATAAATTACCCAATTCGTTTTAATTACAAGCTCAGAAGAAATTTAGCAGCTCGTTGTGAAACCATCGAGCAACGCCCCTGGCACGACCCAGAGCTCGGGCAGGGCTGGGCACAGCGTTTCTAGAAAGGTTGGCTGGGGGTTTGCCACCAGCACGTGGAGGTACCTCCCTCAGGGGCGGCGTTTTGGGGCCAAATGGTAAAAAAAAAAGGATTTTTTTGTCTATAGGACTCTTTGGCTCAAAACCTCTCAGAAATTATGGATTGTGGTGGCTCAAATGAAGTCACAGACTGATCCACACACAACTGTGCCAGCTGAGCAAAGCGTTTATTTCAGCACCCACAGACAAGCTCAGGACAGGTCACAGGACACACCAGGGGAGGGAAGGACACATTGTCCTTGGAAATTGGAAATTCCTGGGCACTTGCAAAGCTTTCGGAACGTGGCACAGGATCCAGGGCACTCCTGTGGATCACCTGCAGCTGGCGGGGTGGTCACTTCATATTTGAGGACACTTGGTAGATTTGCTGCTGGCACTCCTGCGGCTTTCCATGGCAGGATGCTCCGCTGCTCCCATGGCAACCAGAACCACTGCTCCCATGGCAACCAGAACCGCTGCTCCCATGGCAACCAGAACCACTGCTCCCATGGCAACCAGATCCGCCACTGCTCCCGTGGCAACCAGATCCGCCACTGCTCCCGTGGCAACCAGACCCGCTGCTCCTTTGGCAGCTAGATCCGCTGCTCCCATGGCAACCGGATCCGCTGCTCCCATGGCAACTGGATCCGCCACTGCTACCATGGCAACCAGATCTGCTGCTCCTTTGGCAACCGGATCCGCTGCTCCTTTGGCAGCCAGATCCGCTGCTTCCGTGGCAACCAGATCCGCCACTGCTTCCATGGCAACCAGATCCGCTGCTCCCATGGCAACCAGATCCACCGCTGTGGCAGCAGGAGCGTTCCTGCTGGTGGCACTGGTCCTTGTCCTGGCGGGAGCACATGGTTGGAGACCTGCTGGGGAAACTCATCCGTGAGTGAAGGCCACGAGCAGGGACACTGGAGGTGCCCGAGGCTGTGGGAGAGGTTTTACAGCGACTTCTGTGAGCCAGAGAGAAGTTTGAGAAGAGGATCCATGTTCAACCCTGAAAGGATTTTCTATCAAGGTTTTTGATGCAGAAACCAAGAAAGAAAGAAGGAGAAATGAGAGAAACCTGCAACTGCCTGTTCCAATGAGCGCTTTGTTTGTCTCTCATGACCAATAGGTGTAAGTTTATGAGTATTGTAAGAATGTATAAAAAGCATGCATGGTGTAATCAAAATGGTTTGAAGTCTTCTGAAAAAGGAGAGTTGCTTTGTATTGTCTACCTCTCAACTACAACACAAGGCTGCGTTGGATGGGCCTCGGAGCGCCCTGGGATGTGCTAGGGGGGGGATGTCCCTAAAATCAGTGAGCAGATTTTGAGGTCCCTTCTAACCCAATCCTTTCCGTGACTCCATAATTTCATGATTTCACAGTTCTAGGTCAGGTTCTTGAGCAGGAGAAGAGTTATCACCACACATCAGCCCGTGGTGGCTCCTTTGGTCTTGTACATCAGAGAGAAGTGAAAAGAGCTGGACAGACTCCCGAGCAAAACCTGCAGAGCCCTCAGCCACATGAAACAGGAATTTTTACATTTTCCTACTCAGCAGAAGGACTGAGATGGAGATAGGACGTGGAAGAGAAATCCCCAGGTGTTGCAGTGTGTTCTACCATCCCAGTCCCTCAGGTGTGCCAAATCCCCTCTTTTCCTCTTCCTTCCTCCTGC
>JAWWMN010000095.1:5286707-5305990 GCA_035047745.1 Catamblyrhynchus diadema
GGGATGGGGAACTGGGATGGGTGAACTGGGATGGAGGAACTGGGCTGGGGAACTGGGATGGAGAACTGGGATGGGGGACTGGGCTGAGGAACTGGGATTGGGAACTGGGATGAGTAACTGGGATGGGGGAAATGGGATTGGGGAACTGGGATGGGGAACTGGGATGGATGGGGGAACTGGGATGGGGAACCCACATGGATGGGGGGACTGGGATGGGGGAACTGGGATGGGGAACTGGGATGGGGGAACTGGGATGGAGGAACTGGGATGGATGGGGGAACTGGGATGGGGAACCAGCATGGATGGGGAACTGGGATGGGAGGGCTGTGAGGAGCAGCTTGGGAGATAAACTGGACCAAGTCAGACCTGGGAGCGAGGGCTGAGCTGGCCCTTGGTCTGTGGGCCCCAAGTCACCGTGCTGGGAACTGGGAAGAAAATCCCTAATAAAAAAAGGGCTCTCCGAAGGTAAATTTAACAGGTAAGTGTCTTTTTATTTGGAATGAGACATGAGAAAAGTAAATTGCTGTGGTGAAGAAAATGAAGATGAATTTCCTTTTTTGCCCTTCCCAGCTCTCCGTGGTGGTTGTGTGAGGACATGCCTGGGCTACACCAAGGCAACACAAAAAAATTACAAAGAAATTAAATTTTTTATTTTCATGCCCTTTGCGGGAGGCGTTTTTGGCAAAGCGAGGAGAAGCAGCAGGTTACCCGTGTGCCTGCGCCTTCCTGCAGGAGCGAAAAGGCATCCCCGGTGTGCACAGCCGCCCCTCCCGTGCCGGGCCACGCGCTCATTATCATAATTAGCATGCAAATGAGGATGTGCACTGCTCCCATTCGGGGGATGAAGGCGCAGAGCAGGTGCTGGTGCCCGGCTCTGCCCATGCCGAGCTCCCGGGGTGGGTAAACCACGGTGGGGAGGATTTTCCAACCTGGAGAAACCCCTGCGGGCAGAGCTGGAACCCTCCCGTGTGAGCCCTGATTTAAATGTACGAGTTCCCTCGGGAGAGTCTGAATGGTTTTCAGCATCTCGTTGTAATGTCGGTGGGCAAAAAAGAGAGGAACCGAGGGTTTGCTAAATAATTTTCAACTTTATTCTTGATTTTCCAACCTGGAGAAACCCCTGAGGGCAGAGCTGAAACCCTGACTTCGATTTAAACGTGCGAATTTCCTCGGGAGAGTTTGAATGGCTTTCAACATCTTCTCGTTGTAATGTCGGTGGGCAAGAAACAGAGGAATCGAGAGTTTGCTAAATAATTTTCAACTTTATTCTTGAATACGCGGGGAGGAGATAAAGCTGCAGGATTCTGTGATGCTCCTGCCTTTACGGGGGTTCCTTTTTTTTCTTGCCAAGTCCTGGAGCTGCTTCCAAACAACCTTGGAGGTGAAGCCCAGCAGAGCAGATCCGTGCCCGAGCGGCCTCAGGAGGGGGAGCCCCCAGGGAAAACCAAAACCCGGCAAGGGGAGAACTCCCCGAATTTAAAAATTTAAAGTGTCAGTGCCGGGGCCAAGCAGGGCATCCTCAAATCTGCAAAAAGCAGCAGCGAGCTTGGGAGCATCCCTTGGGCTGGAGGCGAACCCCCCAAACCCAACCAGGAGCTGGGGAGGGGTCCCTGGGCTCAGTTCTTCACGCAGAGGGGCACCAGCGTCACCTGCTTCTGCTGCTGGTGGCCGGGGTGAGGTGGCAGGGGGACAACGGGGGGGCAGCAGCGCTGGGAGGGCCGGGGGCAGCAGGGCAAGGGCCGGGGGCAGCGCTGGATGCAGGGGCAGCGATGCTGCAGCGGCTGCAGGACCACCGGGGGCTCCTCATCCTCCTCGGGACGTTGCTCCACTCGCCTGCGGGGCTTGCCCGGGTCGGGCTCCGGGCACGGCGGGCACGGGCGGTGCTGCTGCAGCGGCCGGCGGTGGATCCTCACGGGCGGGGGGCACGCGGGGGGCACCGGGCTCACCTCCACCCGCCGCCGGGGCTTGCAGCTCTGCGGGGCTGGGCAGCAGGAGGGCCGGGGTGGGCACAGGTCGCCGGGGTGGCAGCTCTGGATGGAGCCCTCGGTGTCGTGGCTGAGGGTGCCGGGGTTGGCGCAGGTTTCGGGGGGGTTGGGGCAGGTTTTGGGGGGGTCGTGGCAGTGCCCGGTGGAGCTGGGGGGTGCCCAGCCCTTGTGCTGGCACAGGTCGTGGTCGGTGCCGCCTTTCTGCTGGAGCATCCTGGGGCAGAGATCACAGAATCGGGGAGTTACTGAGGGTGGAAAAGAATTCCAGGGTCCTCCAGCCCAGCCTGAGATGGATCAACATCACCCAGCCAGGAGCCGCGTCCAGGAATTCCTCGGGCACCTCCAGAGATGGAGACTCCAAACCTCCATGGGCAGCCCCTGCCAAGCCCTGACCCCTTTCCAGGGCGAAATTCCTCCCGAGTCCAACCCGAGCCTGCCCTGGCACAGCCTCTGCCCTCCTGTCCCTGTCCCCTGGAGCAGAGCCCGCCCCGCCGGCTGTCCCCTCCTGTCAGGGATTTGTTCAGAGCCCAAAATCCCCCCTGAGCCTCCTTTTCTCCAGGCTGAGCCCCCCCAGTTCCCTCGGGAGCTGCTTCTCCCATGACTCACAAATCCTTTGAGGGTGACCAAGCCCTTGGGCATAAACAAGCCGGGAAAGCGCAAACAAAACACCGACGCCTCTTTCTTTTTTTTTTTTTGTTTTTCTTTTTTTTTTTTTTGCTATTTCCAAGGAATCGGAGAGAATCCAACTCACCCTGCGAGCAGAAACGGACGGGCAGAGCAGGGAATCGGAGTCCTGAGCACAGAGAGCCGGGGCTGGAAGCTTTTATATGGGCCGAGCTCTGCAGGGAATGAGGCACGTCCTGGGAATGAATAGCTGAGCACTGAGGCCTCTGCCGTGTGTGTGTGTGTGTGTGTTTTGTTCCTGGAGCTCGCTGTCGGCTTAATCAGCCCCAATTAGCGCCTGGCCCGGTGTGGGCAGCGCTCTGAAGAGGCTGTGGCCATTATTATCTCATTAGTCGCGGCCGGGCTCGGATGGGCTCCTGGCCCGCGTTAGTCAGACGGGATCCCGGGATGGGATGAGGATACCTGGCATGCCGGGGTGCTGAGTGATGCGCCCAGAAGGGGACTCTGGTGGCGGTGGGAAAACCACAGAAAAGGCCCAGGAGTCTTTCCAGAGGAACGGGAGGGAATCCAGGGCGGCCCCAGCGCCGCGAGGAGCAGCGGTGGGAAATGGGAATCCGGGATTTCTGCGGACACAGGGCACGGGGGGGGACAGTGGCAGGTTGTGGATGGGATGTTTGGAGGTTTAATCCCTGATTTAAATGGATTAAATTAAATTAATTCGCTCCCAAGTGCGGAGCAGCTTGGCTAGGGCAAGGAAAAGCCTTTTATGTGTGGAAAGTCTGGAATGGGGACACCAGAGGAGCGATGACCTCACACAGAAACAATTCCAGGCTCTGCCAAGCGCCGTGTCCACCTTTCTGGCATTTTTGCTTTGTGGAGCTGCTCCAGTTTGCATTTCTGTGGCCGAGACATTTTTGAAGTACCAGGAAAATTCCTCTCCCAGGAGCCCCGCGGGGCTCCAAAGGCATTTCCATGTGGAGTAAGGGATGCTCGGCGCTCTGTCCGGTGGAATTTGGGTTTGAATCACTGGGAAAAGCATCCGCAGAATTCGGGGGTGTGGCTCCAGGGCTGCGCTGGCACCTGAGAGGGCTCTGCTGTAATTTATTCATTTATTCCGTAGCTACAGGAGAAGTGGAATTGCCTGGCAGGAAGCCACGGGATTTGTGTGGAAAGATGAAAAAGACCTCGGGATCTGTTCGGGCCGAGCAGGATTTTAGGTTTAGAACTCATTGCCAGAGCTCCAAGTTGACGCTGGGTTTGGATTTTTTTTTCACGTTAGAGGAATTTTGGAGCCACTTCCCTTCCCGAGGATTTCACAAATCCCCAAGTGTGAATATTGAATTTCTGATCTGGTCTCTTAAAGCTTCCCACATTTTAATAGAACCCCGAGAAAATGATTCAGCGTTTCTGGGTCCTTCAGGCTGGACCTAAATCTGATCAACCTGGGCTGGTGGGAGGTGTCCCTGTCCATGGCAGGGGTGGGACTGGATATGAGCTTTAAAGCCCCTTCCAACCTGAACGATCCTGGTCTGTTTAATAATTTTAAACCCCTTCTTTAAGCTCAGCAAATTCTCTGGGAAGATTCCCATTAGGAATAGAAGACCTCCAGCTCTGGCTTTAGGACCTCAGAGATGCTTTGGTCGCAAACTGGATCTCAAATCAGCAGGAGAAAAATGAATTAAACTGATTAAACGAATGAATTAAAGTGTCACCTCTTGCTGAGGTGACATTTTTCACTTGCAAGTCCCATTTTCCCCCAGGTGAACCCAAAGAGTTCACCAGGTACAGCGGGGCGTTGTCGTCACAGAATGCCAAACATGCAAAATTAATTACATTAATCAATTAGGCAAACGCTAAACACGTCCCACACTACTGTTTAAGGGATAAAGAGAAATGAATAAACATAAACCAGGAGTTTGCAGGGTCAGAAGTTACAAATTTTATTGTCTTTCATGGCTAATTGGGGATTAAAGAAAGAGAAGGGAGAAGGAAACCGTCCCATCACCAAGAGGGGAAGGAAGAGCAGCGCCAGAAACTCTCTGGGCAGCGGCTTCAGGGAACAGCCTGGGGACTAAAGGAGGCAAAAAGGAATTCTAGGTGTCCAAACACAGCAGGAGGAGCGTTTGGGCTGGGATCCATGTCCAAATCCGTGTCCAAATCCGTGCTGGAGCCGGAGATCCGCCGGGCGAGCTCAGTTGCCGCAGCAGCCGCCGCCGCAGCAGCCGTTGTTGTTGCTGCTGATGGTGTAGCAGCAGGACATGGGCATGCAGCAGGACTGCACGGGCATGCAGCAGGGGCTGCAGCACTGCATGGGGCTGCAGCACATGGGGGTCTTGCAGCAGCGGGGGCTGCTGTAGCAGCACACGGAGTAGTTATTTCCGCCGCCGCAGCATCCGTTGGGCATCTTGGTGCTGGTGGGAGTGGAGGCGGAGCTGGAAGGAGCAGAGAGAGGATGTGAGGGGGAGCAGCAGGTTTGGAATTTGGGGGGAATTCAAGGCTCTGGTCATTCATTCACCTTCGGGGGTTCTAGGAGGGCAAACCCAGGGGTGTCCTGTTTGGAAATTGTGGCCGCAGTTCTGGGTTTTTCCTGTGCTGCAGGGGCCCAATGGCTCATTCTGGTGTCTTAGGAGGAGCAACCCACTCTGGACCCTTCTGGAATGTTCTCCGTGCCCCTCCCCTGCATGGCCTTGTTGGTACTCCCAGAGCCTCCCAGAACATTCCCAGCTCATGCCCGAAACTCCTTGTGCAGAGTTTGTAAAATCCCGACTCCAATTCCCATCCCAGACCCCCAGCAATACTTAGATCTGCTATGAATATCAGATATCCAATTTTGGATATCCAGAATTCCCTTTTGGGAGGCAAAGGAAGGGTTAGAAGTTCTCACTTACCCTGCTGAAGAGTGAGGAGAGCTGAAGGGAGGAGAAGACGAGCGAATGAAGCGAGCTGGGCCCGGAGCCCTTTTATACTCCTGGCCATCCTTCCTCCTGGAAGTGAGACAGCCATTGACCATTCCAGCTTCCCTGTTTATCCATCCAAACCCATATTTTTTAGCCATAGGTGTCGCCTGGAATTTGCATTTCGCCTCATTACTGGTGATCACCACGCTCCTTCTGCCTCGTCATGGTTTAGCCTGGAGATAATCAAAGGGCTCCCGTGAATTTGGATGAATTTGTCCTCCCCACAACCTTGTGAGGGAGCTAAAAAATGCGGCCTCGTATCTGCTGGATGGAGATGTTCTGGGACTGACTCAGCAGCAGCTGGTGCTGAATCAGTGCTGGAGCCCAAACCCAACCCTGGTGTCGTGCCGGTCGTGCCGTGGGGATGGCGTTTGGAGCAAATTGGGAAAATGTCAGGAAAATGAGGATGTTTGTTTGCTCCTGATCACTGGATGCGCATGTGAGGAGGGAGCCAGGAGTGTTTGGGATGTCTGGGGCTCAGTCACCCGCACGTGACTCCGTGAAAATACGTTGTGGGATGGTTTGGGTAGGAAATGATCTTAAAGATCATCCAATTCCACTCCTCTGCAGGGGACATGGGCAGGGACATGTCCAGGCTGCTCAGAGCTCCATCCAGCCTGTCCTTGGACACTTCCAGGTTTGGGAAGTTCCCACTTGATTTATTAATTTTTATTTTTATTAGTATTTTTATTAATATTTCATTTAAAAGGTTAAAGGGCAGCTCTGCCTGTGTAGGAGGCAACACGAGGGATGGTGGCTCCAAGACTGGGTGTGGAGCACCCCAAATCAACATTTCCCTCCTGCAGCCTCCCCTGGCATCCAGCTGAAGTCCAGGAATCCTGGAATCCTGGCCCTGAGCAGGGATGGAGGGGTTTGGAATTGGTGCAGGACCCTCTGAGGGTGTTGGAAATGGAGGGAGCCCAGAATGAACCAAAAGTGGGAAAATTGAGGTGGAAGAGAAGGGCCCAGCACAGAAACTGCTCCTCACAGCGACTCAGGACGAGACTTTGTTGAGGTGAAACCATTTTCTGCGAGGGACAGAGGAAGGGAGGGACGGCAAGGCAGGGCAGAGCCTTGGGCAGCTGAAGCCTGGCAGGAGCACCGGGCAGGAATTTTGGGAGGGATTTTTTCACGGTCTGAAATTGCAGCTCTCAGTCGAGGACCTCGCCACATTATCCTGAGAGCTGCCTAATGAGAGGATGGAGGATCCTGCCTGGCCAGTTCCCTGCTGCTGCCTGACATCCTCAGGGATCCCGGCGCTGCTCAGGAGAGGGGTCGGCCCAGGTGAGCCCCGAGGATGGTGACAAGGACCTTGCTTTGCTCTCTGCGTGGTGCAAGGGGGAGCAGAATGAGATTTTAGAGCCGTTTCATCCCTGCAGGAAATGCCAGCAGCTCCTTTCCAGGCTTCCCCAGCATGAGAGCAACTCCTGGAGTGAAACGAGGGAGAAGCGACGCGGTAATTGTGACTTCTGCGTGAAGGGCAGGAGAACACGCGCGGCATTTCCTTCCTGGTGGGAAGAGACAAACGCACCTGGGCAGATCCATTTATTCATTTACAAGGAATTAATGGGGCAGAAGCAAAGGCATGCACTCCACTCGTGCCTCCTGAGGGAGGTTGTCCATTGGCAGCTGTGAGAAGGGAGGTGGAGGTGGGCATTTCCCACCCTGCATGCTTGTGTCCAGCTCTTGGTGGAACCAAGGGACCCAAATGACTTTTGAGGAGTGGGGTGTGGATCACGGTGCAAACAAGGGACTGAAGCAGGGTGGAAACAGAGTCAGAAAAGGGCATGAAATGCGTCAAAAAGGGTGGCAGTGCAGAACTTTCAGGTTTTGGTAGAACCCCCACTGACCATTGAAGGCAGCAGAGGTTCCTCAGCATTTATTTTACAAACAAATGTCTGGTAACTCAGTTTGGCAGAGGCAGAACCTCCGTGTCCTGTGTCAGACTGTCTGCAGGGACTGGCTGTGGGTCCTGAGGCAGATTTTGGCTGTCTGGGATGTGTCTGTGTCAGACTCTTCCTGAAAACATTCCCGGTTTTTATGAGTTTATGAATTATTTTCATAGAACCAGAGACTGGTTTGGGTCAGAAGGGACCTTAAAAATCCATTTATTCCACCCCCTGCCATGGGCAGGGACAACTTCCACTATCCCAGGTGGCTCCAAGCCCTGTCCAACCTGGTCTTGGGCACTTCCAGGGATGGCACAACCAGAAATTCCCTGGAAAACCTCCTCACCACCCTCACAGGGAATGATTTCTTCCCAATATCCAACCTCAATTTCCCCTCTGTCAGTCCGACCCCGCTCCCCCTTGTCCTGTCACTGCAGTTCCTGATGAAAAGTCCCTCTCCAGCTTCCCTGGAGCCACTTGATATCTTGAAAGGTGTGTGAGGTCTCCACACAACCATTTTTTCTCCTATTCTCTTCCTTTTTCTCTGCTATTTTATACAGAGAGGGCAAATATCACTCCCAGAGGTGCCAGAAACTCCAGTTTGAATTAATTTACCATCGGGAATGCCCTGATTTTATTTGAGTGAGCACCTTGGAGACAGGAGAATCCCAACACTGGGAAAAAACACGGGGAAAAGGTGAAAGATGCAGCAAAACCCCCTGGATCCACCAGCGAACAAACAGCTCAACACCAGGAGGTTGCAGGGTCATAAACTACAGATTTTATTGTGTTTTTTTTTTTTTTCCCAGAAAGATTGAAACGAAACAGTGATGAGAAGGGTGAAACATCCCACACACACCAAGAGGGGGACAAAGAGCAGCGCCAGTGCTCGCGGGAGGAACTCGCTGGGCAGCGGCTTCAGGGCACATCACAAGAATGAGGTGAGGGAAGGCAGGAGAAGAAGAGGAGTTCTACAGCCTCTAAGCACAGGAGGAGGAGGAACTTTTGGGGCGTTATCCATATCCAAATCCGTATCCAAGAGGGAACGAGCCGGGTGGGTTTAGTTGCCGCAGCAGCCGCCGCCGCTTCCACCACAGCAGCCGCTGTTGTTGCTGGTGCTGATGGTGTAGCAGCAGGGCATGGACATGCAGCAGGACTGCATGGGCATGCAGCAGGGCGTGCAGCAGGGCGTGCAGCAGGGGCTGCAGCACTGCATGGGGCTGCAGCACATGGGCCTCTTGCAGGTCTTGGGGCTGCTGTAGCAGCACATGGTGTAGCTACTTCCGCCACCGCAGCATCCGTTGGGCATCTTGGTGATGGGAGTGGAGGCGAAGCTGGAAGGGAAAGAGAGGGTTTGTCTTTTTCTCTGCTTGAATCTCCCACAGGCTGAGGCAGCTTAAAACTTTCTTATCCCCAAATCCATCCCAAACTGGCCAGGGAGGTGCCTGGTGTCCTGAATCCCAGGACAGACCCCTGTGCTTCTGGCGTTTTGTCCAGCGCTGGTTCTGCCAGAGAGAATCCAAAACCAATCCAAAACGCAGCCCAAAACCAATCTCTGGTCCCCAAAACCAATCTGTGATCCCAAAATCTTCTGCAGTCTCCAGTCCCAAACCAGACAGCCCAGAAAACCCTGGGGAAGCCCAGGGAAAACCAAAGTAAAGACGAGTAGCAAAGTCTGACTTACCCCGCTGAGCAGTGGAGAGAGGAGAGGAGAAGTGGAGATGATCGAATGAAGACCCCTGGGCTGGGGGAGCCTTTTATACGCTCCAAAGCCTCCTCCCCTGGAAATGAGGCATCCCTTGGCAATTCCGACCCCGTGGATCATCCAGGGGACCCCTCACGTGTCTTCCTCCTCCCGTGTTTAATCTCTGCCTCCTTCTGTTTGCTCACCACCTCAATTGTGCCCCATAATTACTCCTCCAGAGGAAACAACAGATGCAAATTTTCTAATGGATTTGCGTTAATGGCAACCGGAGGGAGGGAGCTCTGAGGTATTCCCATCCCTTCCCAAGGAATGACCTTGGGACACAGGGACGCTTAACAATGTGCCTGGGGGGAGCCAGGTGCTGAAGCAGTGGGACAACCATGCCTGGAACTTGGAGCTGTCATTGCTCAGGTGTCCCCTCTGCCCTTGGCCAGGATCTCTGGGGGGCTGGTGGAAATTTTTGGTCAATGGGAATAGTTTTTTTCCCTGCCCACTGTGGTCAAAGTTTAGGCTGAAATTTCCCCTTTCTCAGTCTTGCTCTTGGGCCTCCCTTCAGGGTGCTGGGTCCTCACACTCCCTGTTTTGTAATTTTTGTTGTATTAAGATTTTTTTTTCGTTTTCATCCATGGAATGGATGGGTTGATTCTAAATGAAGCGGCTTTCAAAGCACCAGTGCACACGGAAGGGTTTTTCCCCGTGTTGGTTCCACACATCCCATTTTCTGAGATTATGACAAAGGTTTCCGGGGCTGAGGAGACTTGTGGTGATCACGTTTGAGTGTTCACAAGGGGAACTGTGGCCACGTGCAGAGCAGGGACAGCTCCACGTTGGAAGATGCTGATGGTGCCTCCATGTGATGAGAGGGGCCTCCAGTAAAAGATGGGAATTCCAGGATGCTGAGGCAGCACCAATTCATGGCAAAAAGAGGCTGCCATCACATCCAGGAGACTCTGACTGTGAGGCTGACGTGGTGGCAGGTGATCCCTGGTGACTGGGACAGGATCTGCCTTTCCAGGATGTGAGCACGACCTCTTGTGACGTTGGGTGTCCCCTCTGGAATTGTCCCCAGGGGAGGACATTGTTTTGGTCACTCAATAACAGCCAAGAGTTGCCTGCAGGAAGCAACGTCCTCCTTGTGTAAACCCTCAAACATCTCCCTTGAATCAATCATTCATCGCATTTTTATCGGGTTTTATTGCTGTCCTGTTGGCCAAGATGATCCTGGTATTGTAATCATAGAAATATGGAATTATTTGGGTTGGAAGAAACCCCAAAATAATTCCAGTCCAACCCTCCTGGATGGGCAGGGACAACTTCCACTATCCCAGGTTTCTTCAAGCCCTGTCCAGCCTGGCCTTGGACACATCCAGGGATGGGACACCCATGGAATATCCTGCGCCAGGGCATTGCCACCCTCACAGGGAACAATTTCTTCCCAATATCCCATCTAGACCTGCCTCTTCTCCAAGCTAAGCCACCCCACCACTGTCAGCATTTATAGCATTTTCCCTGCTGCTCAACACCATTTAACCTGAGTTTGGGTCAGAAAAAACATCCACACAAAGTTCCTTTTGTAGGCCATGCCCCATCCTGTGATGATTTTTGGAAACTTTCATGGTGGTTCTGTGAGTTTGAGATTTTTGGGAATCTGTTCCTGCAGCTTTTCCAGTGTGGGGTAAGGCCACGTTGGATGGAGCTCTGGTCCAGCTGCAGGTGTCCCTGTCCATGGCAGGGGTGTTGGAACGAGGTGGTTTTTGACATCCCTTCCAACCCAGCCCATCCCATGATTCTGTGATTCAAAGATGGAATGACTATTATGAATATTCACAAGATTTCCTAAAGAAAAAGCTCTTTATTGAATGTTCTGATCTGGGATAACCTCCTGCCTGATTTACAGTAAATAAAAACTCTCCTGAAGACCCAAGCAATGTTTCCAGAGAGTCAAACACGTAGAGAAGATGATTTCAATGCAGATGTGGCGTGTGAAGGTTGGAGGAAGCAAATCAAGCCAGAGCTCCGGGCATTTTCTCCAGACCTGCAATTCCCAGCTGAGTCCTGCATTTTAATAGCAAAGAAAGTCCCAGCCAGGGAGGGAAGGTATCGTTGACTCACGGGTTTGCTATTTTAGGAATGAGGCTTTTAGGTTGGATGCCAACCCCAGGTTTCATTCCTGGCTTGGAATGCGCGGCTGAAACGCTCTGCTCCCGTAAAAAATTCAACGATTTCTGGGGGTTTCTAAGCTTTTCTTTTTGGAAGATGGTGGTGGGGAGAAGATGCTGCCTGCTGTCCAGTGAGTAGTGAATTCCTCTGGGTATTCCTATTGGGAAGTCCCTTCTGAGGTCAGGGGTGAGCTCCTGTGCATCTCAGAGCTGTCCACAACATCTTCCCGAGGGGCAGCTCCCATCTCTGCTCTGGGACTGGGGCAGGACCTGAGGGAATGGCGGGAGCTGTGCCAGGGAAGGTCTAGGTTGGATATTTCTGGAAAGTTCTTCCCGCAGAGGGTGGTGGGGCACTCACCAGGCTCCCCAAGGAATGGGCTTTGCCCCAAGGGTGCCAGAGCTCCAGGAGCATTTGGATAATGCTCTCAGGGACAGGGTGGGATTTTGGGGTGTCTGTGTAGGGGCGGGAGTTGGGCTCCATGATCCTGGTGGATCCTTTCCAAGTCAGGATATTGGAGGAGTCTCTGATTTATGGAGTGCTGTGTTTTCAGATGGGGCAGTTACACCTCGCTCAGTCCCAACCCTTTGAGTTTTAATTACTTCAGCTTTCCGTTCCGTAGTAAAATCTGAGTGAGGTGAACTCTCAGGAAGGGCAAGAAGGAATCAAGGTTTGGGCTGGTGAGGACTTTAAAGCTCATCCCCTTCCTCCCCTTGCCATGAGACACCTCCCACTGTCCTGGGCTGCTCCAAACCCTCCAACCTGGCCTTGGACAATTCCAGGGATCCGGGGGCACCCACAGCTCCTCTGGGCACCCATTCCAGAGGATCAGGAATGCTCCGCTTGCTTCAGACACGACTTAATTTGTGCCAAGAGCCTGGACAGCTCTTTGTGTCCCAATGTGTGGACCTTGGCCAAAGGCACAGATGGTGCCAGAATGAGGACAAACTCTGGGCAAGGTGGAAAATTCTGGGCAAGGTGACAAGTCCTGGGCAGCATGGAAAATTCTGGGCAAGGTGACAAATCCTGGGCAAGGTGGAAGATTCTGGGTAAAGGGACAAATTCTGGGCAAGGTAACAAGTCCTGGGTGGGATGGAAAATTCTGGGCAAAGTGGAAAATTCTGGGCAAGATGGAAAACTCTGGGCAATGTGACAAATCCTGGGCAAGGTGACAAATTAAGGGCAAAGCCGTGTAAGAACAACCAAAAGACCAAACGTTGTGTTTTGCTGAATGCCAAGTTTTATTGTCTACAAGTCAAGAGAGGGAATGAGGAGCGGTCACAGTGACACCAAAGGTTTCCCAAACACCAAGAGGAGAATTAACACCCCACTAATATCTAATGCCTTATACAATGGGAGATAAATTCAGGCCTACTCAAGACAGTCAATAATTAAAGATGGTCAATAATTAAAGACAGTCGATAACTAAAGGGCAGAAAGAAGCAGCAGCTTAAGCTTGGAAAGAAGAAGAAAATCGCTATGAATTGTCTCCATCACCATGAGAACCAGAGGCAAACTAGGAGGTTTTCACCTCCTTGTGCCCATTTTCAGAGCCATCTGGGGCGGTTTAGCAGGTCTTCCTGAGGCTGGCACAGCACTGCTGGATGGGGATGCAGGGGGTGCAGTACTTCCTCACGGGGGTGCAGCAAACCACCACGGGCTTCTTCACCACGCAGCAGGGAGAGCAGCAGGGCCGTGGGACACAGCACACGGACTTGTGGCACACCTTGGTGCAGCACACGGACTGGCACGGGTCACAGCAGGACTGGCACGGGTCACAGCAAGGCTTCTGGCACGGGTCACAGCAGGACTGGCACGGGTCACAGCAGGACTGGCATGGGTCACAGCAAGGCTTCTGGCATGGGTCACAGCAGGTCTGGCATGGATCACAGCAGGACTGGCACGGGTCACAGCAAGGCTTCTGGCAAGGGTCACAACAGGTCTGGCACGGGTCACAACAGGGCTTCTGGCAAGGGTCACAACAGGTCTGGCATGGGTCACAGCAAGGCTTCTGGCACGGGTCACAACAGGTCTGGCATGGATCACAGCAGGGCTTCTGGCATGGATCACAGCAGGTCTGGCACGGGTCACAGCAAGGCTTCTGGCACGGGTCACAGCAGGACTGGCATGGATCACAGCAGGACTGGCATGGATCACAGCAAGGCTTCTGGCATGGATCACAACAAGACTGGCACGGGTCACAGCAGGGCTTCTGGCACGGGTCACAACAGGTCTGGCACGGGTCACAGCAAGGCTTCTGGCACGGGTCACAGCAGGACTGGCACGGGTCACAGCAAGACTGGCACGGGTCACAGCAAGGCTTCTGGCATGGGTCACAGCAGGACTGGCATGGGTCACAGCAGACAGTCTTGCATGGCTCACAGCAGGGCTTCTGGCATGGGTCACAGCAGGACTGGCATGGGTCACAACAAGACTGGCATGGATCACAGCAGGGCTTCTGGCACGGGTCACAGCAGGACTGGCATGGATCACAACAGGGCTTCTGGCACGGGTCACAGCAAGACTGGCACGGGTCACAGCAGACAGTCTTGCATGGCTCACAGCAGGGCTTCTGGCACGGGTCACAGCAGGACTGGCACGGGTCACAACAAGACTGGCACGGGTCACAGCAAGGCTTCTGGCATGGGTCACAGCAGCAGGACTGCTGGCACGGGGAGCAGCACACGCTCTTGCAGGGACTGCAGCACACGCTCTTGCAGGGACTGCAGCACACGGTCTTGCACGGGCTGCAGCACACAGTCTTGCATGGGCTGCAGCACACAGGCTTGCATGGGCTGCAGCAGACAGTCTTGCATGGGCTGCAGCACACAGTCTTGCAGGGGGTGCAGCACACGGTCTTGCTCTTCACGACAGAGCAGCATCCCGTGGAACAGCAGCCAGTGGAGCACATGGTGTTGGGAGAGGAGTGAAGGGTGGCCGGAGCGAGGACCTGCAACACAAAGGACTTTGAGATTCAACCCATCTTTCCATCCTGCCCAGGCCCTCATCCCACCCCATTTCCTATTTGTTTTGTCTTGAATTGGAAACCCAAGATCCTCACAGGAATTGAAGCAGCTCTTGCTCAGTCCCAGGGATATTTGAACTCTCCTGGGAGCTGCCCGTTCTGTGCTGCTCCCTGAATTTCCACCCCAAGCAGCTCATTTTCCACTGTGCTCTGTCCATCTTTTCCAAGAGGCAACAGATCAGCAGTCTCAGAAAAATCTGGTTTCAGGGAGAGCTGTAGCTCATGGAACGCCGCAACGTTATAACAACGGAATTGCAAAACCTTGGAACCATAAAGCCATGGAATCACAAACCCATGGAAGCATAAACCCATGGAATCAAAAACTCATAGAATCACAAAGCCATGGAACCACAAAGCCATGGAACCACAAAGCCATGGAACCACAAAGCCATGGAACCATAAACCCATGGAACCTTAAACCCATGGAACATAAACCCATGGAGCCTTAAACCCATGGAATTGCAAAGCCATGGAACCTTAAACCCATGGAACATAAACCCATGGAACCTTAAACCCATGGAACATAAACCCATGGAACATAAACCCATGGAAGCATAAACCCGTGGAACCCCAAAGCCATGGAATCAAAAACCCATGGAACCATAAACCCATGGAACCATAAACCCATGGAACATAAACCCATGGAACATAAACCCATGGAATCAAAAACCCATGGAACATAAACCCATGGAAGCATAAACCCGTGGAACCCCAAAGCCATGGAACCATAAACCCATGGAACCTTAAATCCATGTAATTTAAGGTTCCATCACAAAGCCATGGAACCATAAACTGATGGAAGAGTAAACCCATGGAATCACAAAGCCATGGAACCAAAAACCCATGGAACCAAAAACCCATGGAACCACAAAGCCAAAGAACATTTTGGGTCGGAAGGCACCTCTGAAGGTCCATCCAGCCCAACGCCCTGCAGAGATCAGACACAACGACCCAGCCTCAATCCACCTCTTGCCCAAAGCCAAAGAACCAAGAGAACCAAGGATCTCTGGTAGGAAGCACTCACCGTTCTTGTTCTTGCTGAGAGCTGAAGCTGTGTGAGGAGCAGAGGCACCTGGAGACCTTTTTATTGAGGTCGGAGTTGTCCTGCCGGACATGAGGTACCCCCCAGCAATCCGTGATTTACGCACTAAGCCTGCACTTATTCACCCAATGGGCCTTCATGTGTTTAGTCTTTGCCTCGTGGCTTTTGACCAACCCTTCAATTTTGGGCTATTATCAATTTGTTGTGTGAATTTTTTACAATTTTTTAATGTCGAGTTAATTCTTGTGGGACGCTCGGAGGCGTTGTTTCTGCCCGCTTTGCATATGGTAAGGCTGCTGCGTGGAGATGATTAATTGACATAAAAATCCTAATTAAGATTGAGGTGCAGTGGATTCCAGAGGTGTGCAGAAGCTTCTGGACGTCAGTTGCTCCTTGATATGATTTTTAAAATGGAATTCCAGGAAGTGCAATTCCACGCTCTCGTGCTTTGTGTCTGAATGCAGAAATGGTGGAGCCCAAAGTCCTTCTCTGGGGTCACCAGAAGGGCAAACCCAGAAAGTTCTCGATGTCCCATCCCTTGCTGCTTTATCCCATCCGTGCATGGGAAAACACCTGGGAATGGGATCGTGGAATATCCCAGGTTGGAAGGGATCCACAGGGACCATCCAGACCAACCCCTGGCCCTGCACAGCCCCAAAAACCCACCCTGTGCCTGAGGTCGTTATCCAAACTCTCTTTGAGCTCAAGACCTTGCCAATATCAAACATTTTCACTGCAAGTGCATTGTAGAAATTCGGAATTGGTTTTGGGTCAAATCGGAGCCTGCGTTTTTCCAATTCATTTTTGATGTATTTAAATAAAAGCAAAATGCAAAACGGCTCTGGAAGTTTTTGCATCCTGTTTATGCTTGGCATGACTTGATCTGCAAAATTCCTATTCAATTCTTTTCAGATTCCAAGATGCCCTGGAGTAATGGAAGAGCCACCCACGGATGCTAATTCTGGAAAAACTCCGCGCTCAGCTCCCAGTCACCCGCTGGCAGCGATTAGCGCTGATGCTAATGATCACGTTGTGATCAGCCATTAATGATGGATGTTAATATCTATTTTGCATAAAAGCTCTGTGTGAGGTGTCCTGAGCATCTCGAGGATCTCAAATTAAACCACGAGTTTATTAAAAAATGATCTTTCTCCCGTCAGGGGAAATGTTTGGTGTCTGAGGTCACCTCCAGGGGTGGAAACAGGGGCTGAGCACCAAAGGATCCCTGGAGACCCCTCACTTCTGCTGGGATGAGGGAGGGGAGATTTAGGCTGTTTTCTCATCCAATTCTGGGCGTTGAGGACACTTTGGGCCACCAGAACCTTCCATTTGGCTCCTGGTGACACAAACCCTCTGTTTCCCCTCAGTTCCGCTCTTGATGTTCGGCCACGTCACAATTGGAGGAGCTGCTCCTCGTTCTAGGAATTCTGCTCCTCGTTCTAGGAATTCACAGGACCATGAAGTCACCACTTCTCCAGGCAAGGCCATCCCAAGGTCAACATTCCAGTTCCCTTGGAGCTTAATTCCTATTGGCTTCAGCTGCGTTAATGACCTTGAGCCGGGTGCCGCCCATTATCTCCTAATTAGTGATTGACATTCGCACCGGCCGAGCCCCCATGATCTGCTGGGGCTTCCAGAGAAACTCCAGCATCAGAAATGTGGGACATCCGGAGCAGGGAGGTGATGGAAGAGGCCTTGGCCAAAATGAGGCCATTTTGTGTTGACTTTGTACGGGTTTGGTGCATGGGTTCATCCAGTGAGCCAAAAAAAATCCCATTGTCGCAGTTGGATGTGAACACCAGAGGAGTTTAAAGCTCTGCAAGGTGGATTCGTACATCCAACAGCGATTTTACAGAGGAAAATATTCAAATTCGGGCCATAAAAATGTTGCAATCATATTTTGCTTTGAGTGAAAGGCTCTGAAAGATGCCCAGGGGAGCAGAGCTCTGTTTATTTGGATTGGAGATCCAGGAAAGCAATCCTGAGGTGAATTCCTCCCCATTAATCCCTAGGGGTTTCCTCACAGTTTGTCCGGGTTGTGGAATCCACGGTGTCATTATTTGAATTTAATTTTAAAATTTGTTTTGATTTTTAAATATGTTTACACCGAAGCGTAAAGAACAGAAATGAATCAGCCTGAAGTTATTTGACGTGTCCTTAGCAGAGCAGAAATGTCCCTTCAGGCCACCTGGAGAAGAGGATTTCTCTTGCCAAACGTTCGTGGTTCTTCGAGGCCTCCCCACCCTCACAGGGAACAATTCCTTCATTTTATCCCACCCCAAACTCCTCTCCATCACTCTGAAATAATTTTCCTGTGTCCTGTCCCTGCAGTTCCCGAGGAAAAGTCCCTCTCCAGCTTCCCTGGGGCCCCTGCAGATCCTGGGAGAGGCTCTGAGGTCTCCACAGGCTCAACATTCCCAGCCTGGATCCATGGGGAAAGGGCTCCTTATCAACTTCATGGCCTTCTCTGGATTTGGAAAAGGAAATAAAACGTGCCACGGTCAGTGATGGAGGAGGAAATTGGAAGCTGGGGCAGCACAGGGAAGTGAAAGTTTCTGCTTGAAGACCAAACCACTGCTGTGGTGAAACCTCACAAACTCAATTCCCACCTGCAGGGAGGGCAGGAATGAATAAGAAAATTGTTTTTCTCAGGCTCCTGTGAGGCTGAGCCACCTCTTGGCAAGGGCAGGAACCCCCAGGCAGGTGAATCATTCATTGCTCCCTGTCCCGACCTCAGCTTTTCCTTTTTAACCCATTCCTCTCTAATGAGCATTTTCTCCAGAACCTATAAATAACTAATTCCAATTGCTTATTGACCAAGTGGTCATTTAGTGGCTATTGCAGCACCCAGCTCATTCCAGGCTGTTTCCCACGCCAGGGATGGGTGATGAGGGATGAATCACGCTGGGGAAACCTTCACTTATTTTACACTGCAGAAATTGGTTAATTGAGGCTGTTCCATGTTCAAAACCCTGCAGGATTTGATTTCAGTTCAGTTCCAAAAATAGCAGCGGCTCTGAAAGCCGAAACACGTGGGGAAAACATGAACACACAGGTCAGGAGGAAACCTGAACCCCCAACATCTGCTGAGCCCAGGGCAAGGATTTGTTTCACCCCACGTGTTCCTCCCACCCCTGCAGGCGTTTTCCATGGATTTCACGTTTCCTTGGCATTCCTCCAGCTCCAGGGATTAAATCATGATTCCAAACCCACAGGAAAACAGAGATGCCACCAGACCAGCACGGAATCCCAGAGAAAAGAGGGTCCCAAGACCACCAAATCCAACCTGTGCCTGATGCCCACCTTGTCACCCAGCCCAGGGCACTGAGTGCCGCCTCCAGGCCTTCCTTGGACACCTCCAGGGATGGGCACTCCAAACCTCCCTTTCCAAGCCCTTTCCAAGGCCTGACCACCCTTTCCAGGAGGAAATTCCTCCTGATGTCCCCCCTGAGCTTCCTTTGCTCCCAGCTGAGCCTGCCCAGCTCCCCCAGACCCTTCTCCTGCTGCCCCAGCCCCTTCCCCAGTTCTGCTCCCTTCTCTGCCACACTCCAGCCCCTCAACGCGCCTCTTGCCCACCGACCCAGCCAATTTAATGGGGCAATGACTGAAAACATCCAGGACTGTTCATTCGGCTTGAAACACCATTTTTATTGGCTTGCTGGAGGATGAAGCAGCAAAGCAAGAAGGGAACCATCCCCGGGGTGGGCAGAGGAAAGATAAACATCTCAGAGCTCCTCAAACCGAGAGGTTTCGTCCCAAAACTGCATCGCCTCTGGCAGTTTTAGAAGGTTTTTCTTGGAGACAAGTGGCAAAGCTGCAGAGCCACGAGCACTGGGACGAGCTGGAAGCTGTGGACGAGAAGTGAGCTGGCGCATCCCAATGTTGGATCCTGCCCTCAG